>CM041214.1:29303891-29494964 GCA_023065735.1 Coffea humblotiana
CCATAGATTAAGGGTGTGTTTGTTTGGGTGTAAAACATTTTCCTGAAAAATATTTTCACATTTTCCGCTATTTTGCTCTTAATTAAGTAGGAAAAATATTTGTTGGGGAAAACTTTTTCTCCAAAAGAGCTGAAAATAACTTCCCCTCTCAAGTTACTGAAGTTATTTTCTTTTAATTCAGTATCTCCGAATGGGAAGTATTTGTAATTACTATATACTCTGAAGTTAGGAAACTATCTTAAACAGCAAAAAATGAAGTTAGAAAATATTTTCAATAGGCTAACCAAACACCTGAAAATGATGGAAAAGGAAATGATTTTCTTGGAAAAGTAGTTTCATGGAAATATTTTCCCATGGAAAACATTTTACTTCCAACCAAACGGACCCTAAAGCATTATCCCAGGATATAAGGATAACGCGTCCAGTCCATGAATTCCTACCCTTATGCCTTATTTTTTATTGGTCAATTATTGTTTTCTTTCTTGGTTGTCTGGAAAGACAAATGTAACTTCAATTCCTTAGCTTGTTTTTTGTGCTAAATAATTCAATTCCTAGTTGTTCAAACTAATCAAATACACCATAAAATTTTATTTTTTTTTACAGAAAATCACACATATAGAGGGCACACAATACATTTATCAAACCCCATATATCTGATTAATTAAAGGGCCAACAGCCAAATTTTAAAGTCCCAGATACAGCAAATTAATAATTACATTTTAGCATCAACTAACGTTTTATGGGTGCAAAAGTAAAATATTAGGTTCACGAGAGAAGCCAGGAAAGGTGTTGCTGAATGCTAATTCGTCTGTATTTTCTGTATTATTCATTGTTTCATCAGCATTCAAATTTGCTCTCAAGCTTTCCAATGCCATTGCTCAGCAAATTGCTTGGAACATTCAACTTATTTTCGTTCTCTCAGAAGCTCTCAGATTCCCAAGAAAAACAGATCTCTGACTACACACTATGGTAAACGATAGTGTATACGTAAAGGGCATAAATGTGGTCCTATGCATAGAAAATGGTGTCGAGGAGACTTTGAACAAAGCTCCATCAAAGTTCACCTTTAAAACACCTTCGTGTGGAGGAGATGTGACAGCCCCACCTCTCCCTAGGGCGAAACCTAGGGTATCAGCGGATTGCCTGCACAACTCTCGCCGGGGCTCGGTCGATCAAAGAATTAGTAACTCAAGATAGCCAGTGGAATAACTTCAAATCAAAGCGTACAAACCCTAATGGCATACAATCGTCAAGCCAATTTACCAAACTTAAAAGTCAAACTAAATTCACACTTACCACTCCCTAATTCAATTGCATAACATGAGTCAAACTGATGAATTCAAACTTACACGAATCAAAAGTAAAGTCATTTTAAACAAAAGGTTACAAGCTCTGGGTACAAGTTCAATGCAAAACAAAACTAAGGAAGCTCTTGACCACAAGTCCATCTCCGATCTATTAAGGAAAACAAAGGGAGTGGTGTGAGCTAAAACTCAGTCAGGTTCCAAGTAAAACAGGTAAGCACAAAACCAAATAAGGGCATAATATAATTAAGTAAACATCGTATAGTACAATAACAATTTAATCACAGTGCAATTCAAGGATACGGGGTGGCTTCCAAAATCCAAATCCTCTTGAGTTTGATCATACCGGGGTCCGTTGACTCTCCGTCAACGTTTGCATTTAAAAGATATAAAGTCCGTAAAACACCACTTTCTCCGATCTCCGTCCACCAGTCAACCCCCTACCGGGCCCGCACTCCATAACAGTAGTTAGGTAATACTCGAGTATACCAGTTTCCAGTGATCAGTAAACAGTCTCCAAGGTTTATCGGCCGTCTCGACCAAACTCTCGTTGGCTCGATAGAACCGACTCACCTTTGAGGTTGGGTACCCAAACAGTAGCAGTAGTTGATGGGATATCACCCAAACAACTCAAATACAGTCACATATAGAGAATTCACATCTCATAATTGCAGTATACAGACCCACAGTGGAAAATGAGGGAGGTCGAGTGCGATAAAGTACACGCTCGCCTCCATTTTATCAAAACATAATTTGGCTCAAACAGTCGTAATTCAAGTATTCAGACATTTCATATAAGCAGGTAGCAGGTAGTGGAACACTCACCTGTTAAGCAATGTAGTAGTCAAACGTCCAGTCGTGCGGTTACGTTCACCACCGTGTCCCACTCCTAGGGCAACGAGTGAAATCGTTAATAACTAGGTTTAATTCCAAACAAAAGTGAGCTCATTAGGTGACTAAATGAGTGATTAAATCTACTCAATTCACCATAAGATTTAGGCCCAAAATGCAGTAAAAGTTCATGAGAAAACAAGTTTGACAAGTGCAAGAAAGTTGGGCAAAAGAAAAGTTTCATTCAAGCTTAAAAAGGTTCTTCGCGGGTAAACAGTCGCGCCCGCGCAGTCTCGGTAAAACGGCTATATCTCACTGTAGGAAGGTCGGAATCAGGTGCCGTTGACGGTGTTGGAAACTAAACTCGAAGGGTTTTCCAACGGTATGAATTACGCATTCTAGTACATCTCTTAGCATTACCAGTAGCTCAGAGAATTCGGCTGATTTTCCAACCCTGGATCAGCCCTAAACCCTAACAAATGTACACTAGTTCTTCATGCTATCTTCATTTGTTTTCGTTCATATTTACCCAAATCAGTCCTCTAATGATCATATACAGGAGGTTGAGTCATATAGTATCATTGGAGTTCAAAATACAACACAAGTGTAATAACACAATCGGAAATCAGCTTTGAAGACAAAAGCTAAACACCAGATTTGACGTCTTATAGTATTTTGGTCACAATTGGAGTTACGTTTATTGGATTTGGGTGAACCTTATACCGTTTCGAAGATAGGACGTAGTCTTACATTTCTTATGAAGACATCAAGATCCAATTCTCACACTAACCTGGTCGAATTTACCAAAACAGTTTCAGTTTCTCAGTTTCGAATCTCACTGTCAGTTTAACTGGCAGGCCTAATTCAATTACTCATAACTAAATGCACACAACTCCAATTCAGGTAATTCTAAAGGCACATGGAAGGCTAAGATATAGGGCTATAATTCTTAAGAAGACATCAAAAGCTAAATCAGTCATCTTCCCAGTCAAAATGACCAATTACAGAGGCAAAAGATCAGTTCGGATAGAAACAGGGCATCAGGGGTATTTTGGTCATTTCATATGTTACAGTGCTTCGATTCATCTGCAATTTTACAGGTAGAATGCTAACGCAATCCTCTACAACTTTCATGTTTTGTGCAAAAGCTAGTTTGGCCATTATCATGGTCGAATATCCAGTTGCAATAAGTGCAAAAACTGGAATCAAGTTGGGAAAAATTTCAGCTTACTTAACTATGACAAAGTTATGAGAAATCTTCAATTTCTTCAAGTTTACAACCATAATAATCCATCAACCACATCATTTTTCATATCTAGATCCATAGAACCTCATTTTCTAACAAAAATTCAACAAGTTCGTCATATATCAAGCATCAAGTTTGCATCTACTAACTCAAGGTCATAAACATACTTTAAATCCACAAATATTCCTAGATCTACTTAGATTTGTAAAATCAAGCTTAAAGGCTTCAAGCAACTTAAGATTGAAGACTTACTTACTTCTTTAGCTCTTCAAGAAGACAAAACAAACTTCAAGTTCATTTCTTTCCTCCAAGAACTTGATCCACAAGACAAAATAGGTATTAGAAGTTGCCAAACTTTGATTCCTTACAAGTTCTCAAATTTTGGCTAAGATTTGTGATGTAGAAAATTTTTCTCTCCACCCTCTCTTTCTCTCTCTAATTTTGGCCAAGAGGAGGAAAAATAAGACAAGAAAATGCTCCAAAACACTAGTATATACTTGAAAATTCTAGAGTCAAACCTTAGTCAAAATTAGTGGCTAATTAAATCAAGATTAAATCTTATGGTGACAAGTGTCACAATCCTATGCTAATCCAAGGTGATTTGTCTCCCTTAATCACACCTTAATCCTCTCCTAATCATGCTTAAATCCTTAATCAAATCTTAATTGAAATTGCTCTAAAAACCCCTTAACTTTTGAAAGCTTTTCGCTAAACCCTAGAAGTTCTAAATAAAGAGAGATTTAGTAAGAAATTAGTTTTAAAACTTTTGCTTGTCATATAAAAGAATCTTTTGAGTAAAACCCATCATTAAACAAGCAATTAAATACCTAAATCATGAAAACTATGAATTTAATCAAAATCAATTATAATTGAACAAAGAAAGTGAGTGGAATGCATGTGAAAAACTAGGGTTCTTACATTCTCTCCCCCTTAAAGAATTTCGTCCTCGAAATTCTCACCTTGATCATCAAATAGCTCAGAATATTTTGCACGAATGTTCTCTTGAATTCTCTCGAATCCTATGGTCATATATTATAGTAAAAGACTAGCAATTACAAACCCAAAATATATAAAGAAATTGAGGTTCCAAAACTTTATTTAGAACATGCATCAATTTAAAATTTTATACCCATATAACTTATCAAAATATAATATTTGGTTGTCCCAATCGAGAAGTAATCCTCATGTACTTTGTGACAGCTCCACCTCTCCCTAGGGCAAACCTAAGGGTATCAGCGGACTGCCTGCCCAGCTCTCGCCAGGACTCGGTCGATCAGAGAACTAGTTACTCAATATACTCAATGGAAAAACTTTAAATCAAAGAGTACAAACCCTAATAGCAAGTAATCGTCCAACCAACTGTCCAAACTTAAGAAGTCAAACTAAAAGTCACACTTACCACTTTGTACTATAATTACAATATACAGGTCAAACTTAAGTATTTAAGCTTACACAAGTCGAAAATAAAGTCATTACAACAAAAGAATTACAAGTTTAATAAAAAAGGAAGCTAGTAAGTCCTAAGTCCGTCCCCGATCTGTTAAGGAAAACAAAGGGAATGGGGTGAGCTAACGCCCAGTGAGGTTCCAAGTAAAGCAAGTAAGCACATAGCCAAATAAGAGTATAAAATAATCAAGTAAACATCGAATAATACAATAACAATTTAATCACAGTGCAATTCAAGAATACGGGTGGCTTCCAAAAGCCAAATCCTCTTGAGCTTGATCATACCAGGGTCCGTTGACTCTCCGTCAACGTTTGCATTCATAGAATATACAGTCCGTAGAACACCACTTTCTCCAATCTCCGTCCACCGATCAACCCCCTACCGAGCCCGCACTCCATAAACAGTAGTTAGGTAATACTCGAGTATACCGGTTTCCAGTGATCAGTAAACAGTCCCCCAAGGTTTATCGGCCGTCTCGACCAAGCCCTTGCTGGCTCGATCCAACTGACTCACCTATGAGGTTGGGTACCCAAATAGTAGCAGTAGTTGATGGGGTATCACCCAAGCAACTCAAGTACCAAACAGTAGCAGTAGTTGATGGGTATCACCCAAGCAACTCAAGTACCAAACAGTAGCAGTAGTTGATGGGTATCACCCAAGCAACTCAAGTGCAGTCACACATATAGAGAATTCATAACTCATGATTGCAGTATACAGAGCCACAGTGGAAAATGAGGGAGGTCGAGTGCGATAAAGTACACGCTCGCCTCCATTTTTATCAAAACATGGTTTGGCTCAAACAGTAGTAATTCAAGTATTCAGTTATTTCATATAAGCAGGTAGCAGGTAGTGGAACACTCACCTGGCAAGCAAAGTAGCGGTCACGTCAAGTCGCGCGATTTCGTGTACCCACCGTTTCCCCTCCTAGGGCAACGAGTGAAAACGTCAACGATTAGGTCTAATTCCAAGCAAAGTGAGCTCATTAAGTGCCTAAGTGAGTGACTAACTATACTCAATTCACCCTAAGCTTTAGGCCCAAAATGCAAGTAAAGTTCATGAATAAACAAGTTTAACAAGTGCATGAAAGTTGGGTAAAAGGAAAGATTCATTCAAGCTTTTAAAGTTTCTCGCGGTGCACAGTCACGCTCGCACAGTCTCGGTAAAACGGCCGTATCTCACTGTAGGAAGGTCGGAATTAGGTACCGTCAGGGCGTTGGAAACTAGACTCGAAGGGCTTTCCAAAGGTATCTCACACACTTCCTAGTTCGTCCCCTAGCAGAAACAGTAGCTCGGGAAAGTTGGCTGATTTTGCCAACCTGGATCAGTCTCAAACCCTAACAAATGCACATTAGTTCCTCATGCTATCTTCACTTGTTTTGGTTCAAATTCACCCAAATCAGTCCTCTAATGGTCATATACTGGGGTTGAGGCATTTAGTATCATTGGAGTTCAAAATACAACAGAAGTGTAAAAAACACAATAGGAAATCAGCTTTGAGGACAAAAGCTAAACACCAGATTTGACATCTTATAGTATTTTGGTCACAATTGGAGTTACGTTTATTGGATTAGGGTAAGCCTTATACCATTTCGAAGATAGGACATAGGCCTACATTTCTTATGAAGACATCAAGATCCAATTCTCATACTAACTAGGTCGAATTTACCAAAACAATTTCAGTTCCTTAGTTTCGAATCTCATTGTCAGCTTAACTAGCAGGCCTGATTCAATTACTCATAACTCAATGCACACAAGTCCAATTTAGGTAATTCCAAAGGCACCTGGAAGCTAGGATATAGGGCTATAATTCTTAAGAAGACATCGAAAGCTAAATGAGTCATCTTCCCGGCCCAAATAACCCAATTACAGAGGCAAAAGAATCAGTTCGGACAGAAACAGGGCATCAGGGGTATTTTGGTCATTACATATGTTGCAAGTACTTTGATTCATCTGAAATTTTACAGGTAGAAATGATAACTCAATCCTATACAACTTTCATGTTTTGTCCAAAAGCTAGTTTGGCCATTATCATGGTCGAATATCCACTTGAAATAAGTGCAAAATGTGACCTTAACAGTCTAGTAAATAAGAAATCCTAAACCAGTCCACTAATGGTCCTTCTAGCCACTTTGCTTGTTCTAAAATCCATTTCAATTCACACATGAACTTAACCAATCTCTAGCCAAGTTGTTTAGGCATGCTTAAGGTGTAAATAAACCACAAAAATCAATGAAAAACCCTTCCTTCAAAGGCCGGTCAGCCAAGCATTGAAAGCAGTCCATAATCTTTTCATCATTTCACCAACCTTCATCTCCTAATGATTCTTGTTTAAATCACATATCAAGTATAAATCTAGCTTAAAGGAGGTTTTAAAATATGTAAATCCATCATACACAACCATGAACAAAGGGTAAACATTTCATCAAACACTTGGTGTGCATACTTTCTACCTCAATTTCCTCTTGCTTAATTCAAGAGTTCAACCCAAAATCTTGTCCAAACAACATGTAATTTGCCATGGAAACCTCAAATACATGTTAAAACACTATAAAACCAAAATTTAAGGATTACTTACCTTTCTTATATGAAGCTTAGACCACCAAATCACTCAACCAATTGAAGCCTTGAAGCTTGAATCAACCCCTAGGATTGGAGAGAAAGTTTCTCTCTAACTCACAAACTTTATCTTTGATTTGTTTGGCTTTGATTTCTATGGTTATTAGGCAAGATTGTAGAGCTTTTCCTCTTCCCTTTTTGTTGCTAAGGGTTCGGCCATATGAAGAAAAAAAAGGCTTCATGAAGGTTTAAATTAATTCAAGTTTCTTGGTCAAACAACATCCAAGGCTAGGGTTGTGCCACATGGCCTCTTTCTTGTCCATAATCTCTCCTAACCTTTTGACCAATGCTAATTCCACCCAACCAAGTGTACCAATACTTAATTAACACCCCTCACTTATCATTTAAAGTCCTCAATCCAAATCAAAGCCACTTGGAAACAAATAATTTGTGGATCATTAAAATTCAACTCAAATAACTATTTTTCTTCAAGTAAAAGGAATAAAATGCAATGCATGAACAATGTTGTACTACATGGGAAATGCCATGCAATGGTATATAATAAGTGGTCTAAATCTTAGAATTAAGCATTTATTTAAGGAAAATTAGGGTTTTAAGTGAGGGTTCTCACATACTTACTAATCCACGTTGCCAAAATTCATTTAGAGCACAAAAGTATCACTTATAGTAGAACGTTTGGAGAAATTTCAAAAGACGTTCAAACTATAAAGTTGGAAATTGTCTGACCTAAAACGATTTGAAGAAACTCATTTCCTTTTATTTAAATCTCAATTCCACTCATAAACCAACCTCAAAATAGTTGACCAACTCCAATCCTAAAGTTGGAAATGAAAGTAAGGACAGTCATAGAAAAACAGAAATTTTTCCAGGTTTGCGCGATACCATTTCAAAAATCATATCTCAAGTTTCTTAAGTCCAAAATTTATAGACTTTATATCGTCAGAAAATAGACTCAAAGAGTTACAGCTTCCTACAAGGTACCATTGTAAGATCCAATCCACAAGTCAGTCAAATTCCAACGAAACTTTTCTGTTTCACCCAGTAAAAGACAAAACAGGTATGCAATTTCAGTCAATTTTGTAAAATCACGGATATTCATGGAAATTGAGAATAATGCTGAAATTTTCACAGTTCATAGTACTCTGAATCTGGTTTCAAATACAACAACAGAACTCAAATTTTTTTTATTTTTTTTATGTAAGTCAAATTAGCATATAAAAGTTAGATATTTCACATATCAAAACTATCAGACCATGGCCAACACTTAAGCATGATGTGTGGATAAAAAATTCTCAAATGAGACAGACAAGAAAATAGAATATTTAGGGTAATACCTTAAGATACCATACCACTTATCACTTATGTACATAACAAAACCCTAAAGTATGATTCGTATATCAAAAGTTCCATACCCTATCTCAAGTTTTTGCATACAGGAACCCAAATTCTTTTCACAAATCCCTATACATAATTCCAAAACTCACAATCTCAACATGGTAATGATCAAGTCAAGTCCATATTTTGACATTAGTGGATAGGTATCCAGGAAGTATAGATAAGGGTAATTCGTCGAGGACCAAACTACAGGTATTAGATATCACAAGAGATGTGGAAATACTTATATAGTTGCAGTTAATACCGCCTTCCAATCCAATAAAATTTATCAAGTCCTCACAATCATAGGAGAAGGAGGCAGGTCTTCAGTACAAATTTCTCGATGTATGCTACATTCTGGTCACTATCTATAGAAACGTTAACCAGACTATGACTAGATTAGTCCATAATAACCTTTCAAGATCCATTACCTCAACCAGTCCAAAACTTCTCATGTACAGTCAAGATACAGACCCTTATTCTAGTGCTCTCCATTTTTTTTCCTTGTTTGGTACTGAAGTACAAGAATCCAACATAAGATAATTCACAACTTGAGCCGACAGGTCCCAAGAGTAAACCACCTATATCAGAAATTCCTACTTGACGTACATATCTATCTTCCCAAGTACCATGAAAAAGGATTTACACTTATAACAGGCATGATTCGACCAACTAGCCCTAAGTTGGATTTAAAGTCCTAGATATATAGTAATTCAAGATTGGAGTCGTTCGCGGTTGTCCAACGCTCACACAGTAAAGGTTAGAGACGTTAGATATCACTTAACGCTTAGTATTTAGAAATAAACAGTGGTGGTAATATTCAAGCAGACCAATTAGTAGAGAAGATAACACTCCATTTGACAAAACAGGATTGAGGTACTGAGATGGGATGAGAGGTACTTCCCACTTGGATGGAGTGTGGTACATATGACCGTTCAGCACTTGCAAGTCAAATACAAGCTCAAACACAAGTACAGATCAATCAATTCAATTGAGTACAAGATCATTCAAGAAAGGGAGGCCAAGTGTGATAATGACACACTCGCCTTGCCAGAATCAAGTCACAAATAATGTCCAACAATTCATTTTCTCAAGTGTTCCAGGTATTTCAAGTAAATACATAGGTCATATACAAATCAAATTACTTGCTCATGCAAAAATGAGATATCAAATGTTTAGTCCAATCAGGTCAATAGAGTGTACATAAGAGCACACTCGCCTAAATAGGTTCAAATCACCAATAAGTTCAGCATATTAGGTTTCAGGCACTTCAAGTATTTCAAGTCCAAATAGTTGAAAATCAGGTGGCTAAGAACCCTAATCAAACAAGAAAACTAGTGAATCCGACCACAAATCCGACCAGAAAGTGGCCAGATTCTAGCTGCTTTTCAATTGTAACAAAACGGCTAACCCATGTTTTAACAAAATCTCACAAATTTGGTCGAGTTAGGTCAAGTGTTATAAAGTACACACTTGTCGATGAGACAAGAAATCAAGTACTAGCATTGTCTAACCACAATGAGCATGTAACACGTAAGTCGGTGGGATAACCACCCGAGTGACCAACAAGTCAAGTGCAAGTAAAGCATTTCATCTCATATCAATATCACAAATGAACTCCAAAGGATGAGTATGATAAAGTACATCCTCGTCCCAAAGGTTATCAATTCAAGAGCAATTATTTTAACAAAAAAAGCATTATTCAAGCAAGGAAATATTCCATATAAATATTTTCATGTACTTGGAACACTCACTGGGCTAGGGTTCAAATATCATAACTAATAGGTAAGCAAGTTTTGGGTATGCAATAGATATTTATTCAAGCCAAAAGTCAAAGAAAAGGAAGTAGAAATCACGATAGTCAGGGAAACACAAAGCAGTTAAATGCCAATTCGAAATAAAGTCAAAAGTCAAAAGTCAAAGTCAAGGTCAAGGTCAAAGTCAAGGTCAAAGTCAACAGCAAAAGTCAAAGTCAACAGTCACAGTATTATACATTCAAAGGCTCATGGCAGTCATTTACAAGGTAACAAGACCAAAAGTATCAAGTATGAGCCTCAAAAGTACAGATACAGTCGTACAGTCATATCAGGCAAAAACCTAGTGCAGGTAGTCAAAAGAAAGCTATACAACCACCGAGTCACCACATCCCCTATCCTTTCTATGTACAGTAGTCAAAATCATCCACAATAGTAACCTAATAGTGAAGGCCTTAATCCGCGGCGGACTAGCTGACCCCCAACCTCGGCGGGTTCAGATCCCGTACCATCTCAATATGAGAAGTCTCATCGCTCGCTTCTCCTAGTAGATCATCACAAACATTCAGAATGGATTCCGCTCTATTCCTCACTTTCATGGCCCTCTTGACCATGCGCTCTTGAGTTTCTCCAAGCTGCGCGCACAAGTCATCAACCCCTTCTCGGCCTTTGGCCACCTCATACTCAAGTTCCTTAATCCGCTCGACTTGTGTTTTAATAGTTTCCTTCAGGTAATTCACTTCAAGTCCAAGCCTAGTATTGTCCTCGCTAGGACCTTCTGCTCCTTCACAACGGCCAGAACTACTTCATTAGGATAAGTGTAAATATGCGACACTCGCAACACCTACAGCGGTCAGATGGGCTCTAATCATCGGTAAGTCCTCATGGGACGTCTCGCCAACCGGTCTATCACTAGGGCCACTAGATCTATCCATCCTACACAAAGTAGATAAACTTAAGTACTCTTAAGGGAAATAATCAAATATAATCCTCAAGTCGACAATTTCTAACTCGCCCAGGTCAATTCAAACCTAGGCTCTGATACCACCTGTGACAGCCCCACCTCTCCCTAGGGCGAACCCTAGGGTATCAGCGGACTGTCTGCCCAACTCTCGCCGGGGTTCGGTCGTCAAAGAACTAGTAACTCAAGATAACCAGTGGAATAACTTCAAATCAAAGCGTACAAACCCTAATGGCATACAATCGTCAAGCCACTTCCAAACTTAAAGTCAACTAAATTCACACTTACCACTCCTACTACAATTACATAACATGAGTCAAACTTATGAATTCAAACTTACACGAATCAAAAGTAAAGTCATTTTAAACAAAAGGTTACAACTAGGTACAAGTTCAACGCAAAACAAAGCTAAGGAAGCTCTTGACCACAAGTCCATCCCCGATCTGTTAAGGAAAACAAAGGGAGTGGGGTGAGCTAAACTCAGTGAGGTTCCAAGTAAAACAAGTAAGCACATACCAAATAAGGCATAATATAATAAGTAAACACCGTATAGTACAATAACAATTTAATCACAGTGCAATTCAAGGATACGGGTGGCTTCCAAAAGCCAAATCCCTTGAGCTTGATCATACCGGGGTCCGTTGACTCTCCGTCAACGTTTGCATTCAAAGAATAAAAGTCCGTAGAACACCACTTTCTCCAATCTCCGTCCACCAGTCAACCCCCTCCGGGCCCGCACTCCATAACAGTAGTTAGGTAATACTCGAGTATACCGTTTCCAGTGATCAGTAAACAGTCCCCAAGGTTTATCGGCCGTCTCGACCAAGCCCTTGCTGGCTCGATCCAACCGACTCACCTATGAGGTTGGGTACCCAAACAGTAGCAGTAGTTGATGGGTATCACCCAAACAACTCAAGTACAGTCACATATAGAGAATTCACATCTCATAATTGCAGTATACAGAGCCATCAGTGGAAAATGAGGGAGGTCGAGTGCGATAAAGTACACGCTCGCCTCCATTTTATCAAAACATGGTTTGGCTCAAACAGTCGTAATTCAAGTATTCAGATATTTCATATAAGCAGGTAGCAGGTAGTGGAACACTCACCTGTAAGCAATGTAGTAGTCAAACGTCAAGTCGTGCGGTTACGTTCACCACCGTTTCCCAATCCTAGGGCAACGAGTGAAATCGTTAACAACTAGGTTTAATTCCAAGCAAAAGTGAGGCTCATTAGTGACTAAGTGAGTGTTAAATCACAATTCACCATAAATTTGGTCCAAAATGCAGTAAAAGTTCATGAGAAAACAAGTTTCAAGTGCAGAAAGTTGGGCAAAAGAAAAGTTTCATTCAAGCTTAAAAAGGTTCTTCGCGGGTAAAACAGTCGCGCCCGCGCAGTCTCGGTAAAACGGCTATATCTCACTGTAGGAAGGTCGGAATCAGGTGCCGTTGACGGTGTTGGAAACTAGACTCGAAGGGTTTTCCAACGGTATGAATTACGCATTCTACATCTCTTAGCATTACCAGTAGCTCAGAGAATTCGGCTGATTTTCCAACCCTGGATCAGCCCTAAACCCTAACAAATGTACACTAGTTCTTCATGCTATCTTCATTTGTTTTGGTTCATATTTACCCAAATCAGTCCTCTAATGATCATATACAGGAGGTTGAGTCATTTAGTATCATTGGAGTTCAAAATACAACACAAGTGTAATAACACAATCGGAAATCAGCTTTGAAGACAAAAGCTAAACACCAGATTTGACATCTTATAGTATTTTGGTCACAATTGGAGTTACGTTTATTGGATTGGGTGAACCTTATACCGTTTCGAAGATAGGACGTAGTCTACATTTCTTATGAAGACATCAAGATCCAATTCTCACACTAACCTGGTCGAATTTACCAAAACATTTCAGTTTCTCAGTTTCGAATCTCACTGTCAGTTTAACTGGCAGGCCTGATTCAATTACTCATAACTCAATGCACACAAGTCCAATTCAGGTAATTCCAAAGGCACATGGAAGCTAAGATATAGGGCTATTATTCTTAAGAAGACATCAAAAGCTAAATCAGTCATCTTCCCGGTCAAAATGACAATTACAGAGGCAAAAGATCAGTTCGGATAGAAACAGGGAATCAGGGGTATTTTGGTCATTTCATATGTTACAGTGATTCGATTCATCTGAAATTTTACAGGTAGAATGCTAACTCAATCCTCTACAACTTTCATGTTTTGTACAAAATCTAGTTTGGCCATTATCATGGTCGAATATCCAGTTGAAATAAGTGCAAAAACTGGAATCAAGTTGGGAAAAATTTCAGCTTACTTAACTATGACAAAGTTATGAGAAATCTTCAATTTTTTCAAGTTTACAACCATAATAATCCATCAACCATATCATTTTTCATATCTAGATCCATAGAACCTCATTTTCTAACAAAAATTCAACAAGTTTCTCATATATCAAGCATCAAGTATGCATCTACTAACTCAAGGTCATAAACATACTTTAAATCCACAAATATTCCTAGATCTACTTAGATTTGTAAAATCAAGCTTAAAGGCTTCAAGCAACTTAAGATTGAAGACTTACTTACCTCTTTAGCTCTTCAAGAAGACAAAACAAGCTTCAAGTTCATTTTTTTCCTCCAAGAACTTGATCCACAAGACAAAATAGGTATTAGAAGTTGCCAAGTTTTGATTCCTTACAAGTTTCTCAAGATTTTGGCTAAGATTTATGATGTAGAAAATTTTTCTCTCCACCCTCTCTTTCTCTCTCTAATTTTGGCCAAGAGGAGGAAAAATAAGACAAGAAAATGCTCCAAAACACTAGTATATACTTGAAAGTTTTAGAGTCAAACCTTAGTCAAAATTAGTGGTTAATTAAATCAAGATTAAATCTTATGGTGACAAGTGTCACAATCCTATGTTAATCCAAGGTGATTTATCTCCCTTAATCACACCTTAATCCTCTCCTAATCATGCTTAAATCCTTAATCAAATCTTAATTGAAATTGCTCAAAACCCCTCAACTTTTGAAAGCTTTTCGCTAAACCCTAGAAGTTCTAAATAAAGAGAGATTTAGTAAGAATTAGCTTTAAAACTTTTACTTGTAATATAAAAGAATCTTTTGAGTAAAATCCATCATTAAACAAGCAATTAAATACCTAAATCATGAAAACTATGAATTTAATCAAAATCAATTAGAATTGAACAAAGAAAGTGAGTGGAATGCATGTGAAAAACTAGGGTTCTTACAGGAGACCAAGACAAAGAATCAGCGGCTTGATGAATTTGATGGGAAGATGGCCCTTTGAATGATATTGTAACATTTATCAATAGTAATTTGTTACGATACATATTAACAACTTACGCTAAATTCTTAAAACGTACACTCAACTCCTTCCTAACCTCTTATAGGCCCAACATGTTGAGTAGAATTAAAACAGTAAAATGGACACTTAATCAAGCTGGAACCTCAGAGGAAATGAGGAGCACAAGTGCGAACAGAACACCAAGCGAAAAGACAAGTTTTTGGAGAATGCAGGACCATTGCTTAGAGCCCACGACGGACCCAAAGGAGGTGGCTGCCCTGCTCCCCAAAATTTTTCAATAAATTTCATATGGAGTATTAGATTTAAATTTGAACTCTATTATTTTAACCCCTCAACAAGTTTTTTTGATTAGTCAACATGTTTATAGCCTTTAATTTCCCTGGGAAAACATGTTTTATAATAATTTACATTGATTTTCTTATTTAAATAAATATATATATATATATTAAATTTCATTATTATAAGTTTAATGTATTTTGCGTATCCTTGCATTAGTTAGGGTAAGAAAACATGTTTGGAATTATGTTTATATATGGTTTACTTGATAAATCAGTTAAAAGTTAAATCCAAATGAAAGATCTAATCAAAAGCAAAAGAAAATATCAAGAAGCAAGCATGACATCCAATTCATCTCAAACATCAGCCCTTCCCAAAACTCAATTTTTTCAAGGCAAGTGTAATTTTTTTTTTCACAATTCATTTATATTTTGATTTAGGATAGTTAATTATTGAGACACATACACTTATTCTAAATTTTTTATTTAGATTTTTTTGATGATTATTAATTTGCCAATTTTTTATTCTAAATTTGTATCTTAGAATTTTTGTGTTAACATGCATAGGGGTTTTTATTAGGCATAATATGTGTAGAGTTAATGCCTATTTATTGAATTTAGTTAATGTTTATATGAATTTGGTTATGAATTAATTTTCATGCTTTGCTTTATAGTCTCTCTTTTTAATTATTATTTACCGTCTATTAAACTTTGGTTCTAAGACTTTGATTTCAAGTTAGCGTGCATCATCTGTTTTGATAAATTTATTTACTCGTTGTTTGATTGTTCGCTCGCGTAAACTAAAATCCTACGCCTGTCACTGCTAAGAGCTGTCAGCTAAAGCCTTAGGTTTGAAATCTGAAGGGTTTCCTTGGGAGGTAGAAGTCAAAGCAGGACATAGACGGAAAAGGTTTGCCTAACTTGCAAAATTTCAATGACAATAGACGGATAGATTGAAATTTAATGAAAATGCCAATTATTCCTGCGTCATGCATGACATTCTTTCTACTTCTACCCTCCCCAAAGCTGAAAATTCTCATCTCCATTTCCTCCTGATGTGATGGCTAGATGTCCCCACGACAAGAATAATGAATCAATTGCCATAATTGCATTTGAATTTTCTCAGCTAGTGATAAATTGTATATTTTTTATTTTTCCGTCCCCTATTCCAGTCTACTTCTAGATTTATTTATTGGCTTGTGATCGTTATCCTCTGATGGAATTCTCTTGTTCAAACTTCAAATTAAACGAGCTCAGAATCAATTTCAATTTAAGTACTTTCAATTTATTATCATAAGTATTTTCCTTGCATATCAGAATAATATAGACTATGGGTGCAAAACAGACAGTATTTTCCTTGAAAGTACACTGACAGTATTTTAAGTACACTGAGAGTATTATATCAGAATAATATAGACACTACCTCTAATAGTTATATACACTAATAAAACAAATGTAGATTGTGAAACACCATATTTTTTAGAGTAAATCTTTCTGACACTGACAGTGTATACACTATCACTGTCATATCCATGATATATATGCAAAAATTGGATTTCAAATTCAAATATTGCATGGTTGCCATCCATCCAAGAATAATAGTGTATACACTGTCAATATACGAAAGATTAATTCTATTTTTTATTTACATTTTAAGTGTATAAGTTTGATACTTTGTGGTAACATTTAGGAGCAATATAGTAAAGCCAAACAGTATGAGTGGCTAATATGAGTTAAGTACTGATATTAAAAGACTGAAAATGTAAGGCATTTGTCTTTAAGTTGTAACTGATAAGTTTAAGGATTAATAAGTTTTATTAATTAAGTGATAAGAAGGAATAAATTCTACAAGACCTAATAAATGTTTACTTGGAATGAATAGCAAACCAAGTAGTAGACGAAGAAACAAATGTGAGAAAAGTTAGAATTAATCCTTTGTTACTGCTAAAATCAATCATTGAGATTTAACGTGAGGGGTTACAAAACTCATACTTAGAAAATAAATGCTATGTAATTAGTATAAGTCCATTAGGTGATGAACAAAGTGTTTTGGTCTCGGTTAGCTTTGAGAATTAACTAATGTAATTTATTGAGTTGGAAGATAAATTAACATGTGTAGTCATTGATTAGTGTTAGTATCAAAAGTTTCTAAAATTTAAAGTATAATGCATCAAGAATTTATTACGTATTTTTATAAGTTAGTTAAAAGTACACATATTTTTGCAATACACAAACTACAGAAGCTTTTTTTGTGTTATCCATATGAACGTGTGTTGTACAACAAGTATAATAAAAGTATTTACTAACTAGCAAAATTTGTATAAATGAATCATTTCCACCAAAAAAATCTTGAACAAATATAAAGAGACAAGACCAACATTCAGATCTCTCTGAATGCCGATCCATTCAAACTCTTGACAGCATCCCAAATGTCCATTTGAAGGACTTTGGTTTCTTTCTCAGAGAAGGGACAAGATTGGGTTTGACTCCGTCAAATACTAAATGATTTTACGTTGTAATAACATGACACGATGAAGAAACACAAACATAAACACACACATATATTGCACATTCTGCGCATCTTATATCAATCACACGAAATTGTAGCAAGCCCAAGGCACAGAAGTTGATGATGGAACTGAGATAGAGATCATCAAGTGTCATAGGTGATCAAGTGGATTTCTTTATTCAACATAACAAAGACACAAGAAGAGCACTCAAGAGCTGAGCGCTCAATACATGTTTCCCCTGTTGCTTCCGCTACATCAAATCAAACTGTCAAAGAGAAGCCCCTCAAACCTTTTACACAGAGAGGAAATCAACCATCAAGACAAACACAACATAACATATTAGGGTAATAATATAGGTGTCACACCCTTATTGTTGATTTAGCTTTAATTTTTAACCTCATCCCCAAGTTCAGCATTAGGGGTCTCCCCACAGCATAGCACGCATTCTACTCCGTGTACGACGGCGCAGCAACGACGAGGAGGAGTGCATTTTACAAATTTTATGGTACTCTGATGAACCGAACCTGAACTAACATCATGGACACCAGTGGTCTTCATGCTCTCCTGATCTGTTTCAAAACACAAGGAGACATAACTGTTAGAAGCTTTATCTTAAGCTGCAAAAAATTTGGGTAGATTCGACTCCCGTCGCCATCACGGGTCAAGGTATGCCCTCAGAATCATAGGTCGCTTACAGAAATTCTTATAAATCACACACCAACACAGTACTCACATCAGTAATAGGATTCGAGTACACTATCCTTTATAAGTGAGTGACCTGCCCTTTGCCAATTGAGCCAACCTATGTTGGTTGGTGCAAAGAAAAGAATACTATGGATTAAACGCAGCAGTCTAGGCATGTAAGATGGTGCAACTTGGGTATGAGTTGTTTTGCCTTATAGTCTGCTCAATAAATTAGAATTAGAAGTATTTAACTTGGTTTTCGACCTTAGTTTAATCCTTTACCCTGCTAATCAATGGTGTGACATTATGGAACGTGTATCCTTACAATAAAACAGTATAGAGATGAAAAATTAGATCTGCCACTAGCCACTGATATAGGCAACCAAAATTTACTTCTGTTAAAAAACGAAAAAGATGTTAACTCATTAATATAACTTGCTTGATACTATACAAATAGCCTATCAAAAAAATTCATGTCCCAATAATAAGTCTCCTAAGCTCCAGTCATTTTGAATATTCAAGTGCAGCAAAAAAATAGAAAAGAAAGGAAAAAAGAAAAATGATTAGGTACCTGCAACTGTTACATCAGAGGAAATGAGGAGTACAAGTGCAAAGAGAACACCAAAAAGAAAGAGCAAACTTTTGGAAGATGCCATTTGATCACAATCTCACTTAAAATATAAATGATGTGCTAAATTTATTATTCCTATCTGGTGACAACTGACAAGTGCATTGAGCTGAAGCCCCATTTATAAGAACTAGGAGGGGGACACTATGCCTTGTGTGGACGATATATTTTAGGGATAATTTCAGAAACCTCAAGTGCACGTTTCTGCTAATTTTGGCTAGCAGCCTTCTTGTTCTTGTTTCCAGCAACACATTGACCTCTGATTTGTTTTTAATGGGACCTAATGTCAATATCATCAAGGACACATTCACCCTAATACCCTCACTGAAATAGCTTTTTAAACAGTATTTTAGAAGTAAAATATCATTTATAAATTTACCCACATCCCATCAAAATTTTGTGTCAAAATTTAACAACTATACTAAAATTAATTTCTCTATTGGATGGTGAGCCTTGGAGAAGAGCTTTAGTAGCTGAACTTTAAGCTCCAAAAGTCTTTCATTGGATGAAGGAAGATTGCTGCAAAAAAGTGGGTTGTTAGCCATATTCTTTGACAATTTTAAAAGGTGAAAGATGAAAATTTTTCTAATTGAACGTAGATATTCATAACAAAAGTAAGCCAAGATGCAACAGGTTCCGTCCATGGATCAATGTCATTACTTGTCAAATTAGGTGGGACTAAGGGTGCGGATAGCTGTCACCCTGAATAACTCTATTTAAATAAATCGCAACCCCTTCTTAATTGCTTGTAACAATCTCAAAACAAAAGTGTGATATTCTGCTACTGATCTTGTGGGTTTTATATATAATAACTACATATTTATTGTGAAAATTTATAAGTAGTTCACATAAACTCATAGAGTTACGTACTCTTCAAGAGGAGTTATATCATACATGCACGGCAAACCTTGCAACCATCCCTTTCCGCCTCGAATTAGGTGCTATATCTTGATTGAAATTTCAGAGTCGCAGGTTGTGGTACACAGATATCAGAGCAGCCAGGCTTTCTTGCTTTATTGGATTTCTTACTTCTGTAAATGAATTCTTAGCCAAGCTCCCCGTTGAATCATATATTCTGCATCACCATTATGTGTCTGGCTTACAAATTGAATAGCAAATTGTTAGCGATTAGCACATCCGATTCCATAATCCAACCACCAATGTTCTGGAGATGACAGCGAATGATCAATTCCCAGACCACAAGTACCCTTTATCGTGCGATACTCTTTAATTTGCGAAGTTAATACACGTTGAATAATGAATACCAGGACCTTGAACTTACTGGAAATGCAGTAGAAAATGCAGCTTGAAACTGCTGAATTTGTGTAGAAGTTATTAGCATAAAATTTCACAGGATTGAGAAAATAAAAACAAAAATCCCATGACATGGAAAAGGCTATACAAATATCCACTCCAGATGTCATCAATTGCCTCCCAAAATGACATGAATACAAAATTCTTGTCCTTGAATTCCTCCTTGACTGTTTCTTTGGCCTGATCCACTGTCTTATGGATAACCCATTTTTGGCTCATCATTCTTACCCATCAGTTCTATAATATATAACACACACCAATGGTGGGGTCAGCTTAATAAAGAAAGTGATGCGCCAACAGTTCAGCCACTTCTTTTGACCGAATTCTGAAAGGCTTTGTCAACTTGAACACTTTGATGGTCTAACCAGGTAATGGACTGAAGTGTGATCTTAAGGACTTGGGCAGGGACAGTTGTCAGCTCAAATATCTCTTAACGGTATAAATTTTTTTGAACAGCTTGTAACTTTACGTGAATTCCTTGTAAATTTTCACAATAGATACTCAATTATAATACATGAAACTTACATGAATAGTAATAAAATATCACATCTCTGCTATAAAAATATACAAACAGTCCAACAGTTAATAAGGAGTTACAATTTGTACAGACGAAATTACACAGTTTAGGGACAGGCAATGTGGCATCCTTCATGCCCCAAGTCCTCATTAAGAAAGAAGTTTCAAAACAGTTGCATGGCTGCGCACAAATCTAGTGACAATTCTTTCCTTTATTTTTCTCAATAATTCAGCATAAGTATATTGATTACTATATTAAATGCACTTCTAGATAAGTATACTCTTGGCGGGTTTATAGTCCACTAGCAAAAAAGCACGTAAGTTGCACATGTTCTCACTCTAAGGATCAATTGGTTTTATTAGTTGGTGAAGCTTGTTCTCTAGAGATTTCAAATGAAGGTCTGTCTTTAAATCCTAGATGCTTTCTTTTATACATTTTCCTTAGCGTCTTGACTAAATGAATTGAAATCTAAACTCAGGGTAGATTTGAAATTCACATTCAGCATTAGCCTGTTAGACTTATCCCTTCACTTTAAATATAGAAATAAAAGATTACAATCATACATTTCTTGAAATTTTACCATTTGTCCATGGTGAAACTAACTAACTAGTATCTTACATGATGTATTCAATTAGTCATCACAAACTCCGGGAGCGCTCACATCAACAGCGGTGATAAGTGCTAATTATGCACTATATTTCATGGTTCTTTTAATTGGTTTTAAGTCCTTTTTTATTCGAATCAAGAATTGATGTGGCGGTTTTGCTTAAAGAAATAATGTTCGAGTATTGATGGATTAACATTATTACATTTATTACTTGTTCTGTGCGGTTGATTTCATAGAAAAAGGGACAAGAAGCATGATACTCCATGTTGCCACCAAATCATACTATGAAGCAAGAAGTGTTGAAGCAAGAAGTCACGGCACGGAAAAGTATATTAAACTCACTTATAGAAAAGTATACAGATGGGGTGTCTTTATAGAAACTTTACAGTCTATGACCAATTGAGTAAAATTATAAATTATTAATTTCAGGTAGGTCATTACAAAAATGACAAGCTGTGCGTTATGTACAAAACCTTTATAGTCTTTTAAAAAACTAAATTATCTTTTTTTTTGACAAACAAAAAGGACCTGACCCCACTTCAGGCCCCAACCCATATTCGAGTTGTTGGGTTATTCCCCATTTTTATGACAAGGCTGGAACACTGGATCTCGAGTGTACTAACCCTTAGTGAGAGCAGTTCGGCTGCTTTGGAAGGGCTAAAAAACTAAATTATCAGAGAATTAAAAGTTAACATATAGATTATTATTGATATATTGATCAATAAATTTTATTCGTTTGCAAATCAAATATTTCCTAAGTATTAAGAGAATTACATCTAAGGTACAATCCCAACACAATTTTGGCCCCCTGCCACTTATAATGTTCCCACAATTCAGTTCCTTCCATGTCCATTCATTTATCTGTAAGTCTCTCCAAGACACAGCTAATTGTGCTTTGTCACAACTATTGAGTTACATATGAGGTCAACTTCAGCACTTCTCAAATCAATTGCTATTTCTTAATTGAAATGTTGAAATTGTTGATTGTAGGACATAAACATCAGTGCAGCCAGCCTCTCTTACTCTATCAGATTCCTTCCTCCAGTAAGTAAGTTCTCAACTAAGTTCCTCTTCACTTTGGATTTTGTAGTACATGTCTGGCTTAGAACTTGGACAGCAAACTATTGGAGCTCGGCTATGTTACTCAGACCCGAGTACGGGTGTCAGATTCGGATACATGTCTAAGTGTCTAATTCATCAACCATCTAACCATCTAAAATCGGGACTTTTCTAAAAACTCACACATGGGTACCTGGGTATGACAAAATTTCTAGTAAATATAGGAATTATAGAGTACAGCCACCATACAAGTCACAGCTCACTAAGGATTGGAGAAATCTAAAGTTACCAACGAGTCATAGCTCAAAAGAATCCTAGTACAATAAGGATTCCAATGCAACAAGTCTTCTATATCTATGAATTTTCGCACCCGGGTCTCCTCCTCTTCCTTCGACATCAGATCTTGCAAAAGTGAGACTAGTGTTCCTTGTTTTGTACAGTTTAAGCAAAGTGCAATCGCTTTGATCTTACAATGTTGTATCCCAAAGTCACTTGTGCAATTTGTGAGTTTCCATGGAGTTTGTCTTCTAGGAGTTAGATCAATTTGGTTCCCATTCATGGAATCGGATGATTTCAAAGCTGTTCATGTCTTTGGAGGATCAAACTATGTGGACCCTCAAGACGTTAGAACCGACGATGTTCCACGAGTTTACACAAGGAGCGAGGTCTTCAATGGTCACTACAATACCTATGCTCATCTTGCACCTAGTTCACTTGAAGCTCCAATTTCACCGAGCTTATTAAAGTTTGAGGAGTTTGATTTCATAGGATCTACATCTCATCACTTTAAGGATCCTTACCTCATGATCACAAGCAATCAAGTTGGGCATACATTGAAGCTGATTCGTGAGATTCAAGGTTTAACAAGGTTTACTTTCTAGCCTAGCAAGTGGTTTATGCATTGGATGAAACTTTTGGTAATCATAACAAAATTGACTCGACGGCATGTAACTCTTCTTATCATCGTTCATGCTTCAATTTGTGGGCAAATTGCTTTCAAGAGGAGGGGAATGATACGAGTCAAGCTATGCCGTCAAGCTTTGCCATTGGATAAGGTTCAAGTCCCACTAGGACTGGTTACACGAGCTTGAGCAGTTCCTTCAGCTTCATCGCAGCAAAGACGTTATAAGGCACGGTGTGACAGCCCCACCTCTCCCTAGGGCGAACCCTAGGGTATCAGCGGACTGTCTGCCCAGCTCTCGCCAGGACTCGGTCGATCAGAGAACTAGTAACTCGAAACATCCAGTGGAAACTTCAAATAAACGGTACAAACCCTAGAAAGTAAATTAATAGACAACCAGCTTTCCAAACTTAAAAGCCAACTAAACGTTACATATATCAAACCATACTACAGTTTCATAACACAGGTCGAACTTAAGTGTTAGGCTTACAAAAGTCAAAAGTAAAGTCTTCTTAGTACGAGGGATTTCAAGTGCAAGCAAAAGGAAGCTAGTAAGTCCCTTGATCCTAAGTCCGTCCCCGATCTGTTAAGGAAAACAAAGGGAATGGGGTGAGCTAACGCCCAGTGAGGTTCCAAGTAAAGCAAGTAAGCACAGAGCCAAATAAAGTATAAATTAACCGAATAAATACCGTACAATACAATAATAATTAAATCACAATTCAAATTAAGGATACGGGTGGCTTTCAAAAGCCAAATTCCCCTCAGCTTGATCATACCGGGTCCGTTGACTCTCCGTCAACATTTGCATTTAAGGAATATACCGTCCGTAGAACACCACTTTCTATCATCTCCGTCCACCAATCAACCCCCTACCGGGCCCGCACTCCAAATCAGTAGTTCGGTAATACTCGAGTATACCAGTTTCCAGTGAACAGTAGATAGTCCCCAAGGTTTATCGGTCGTCTCGACCAAGCCCTTGCTGGCTCGATCCAACCGACTCACCTATGAGGTTGGGTACCCAAACAGTAGCAGTAGTTGATGGGTATCACCCAAACAACTCAAGTACAGTCACATATAGAGAATTCATATCTCATAATTGCAGTGTACAGAGCCTCAGTGGAAAATGAGGAAGTCGAGTGCGATAAAGTACACACTCGCCTCCATTTTATCAAAACATGGTTTGGCTCAAACAGTCGTAATTCAAGTATTCAGATATTTCATATAAGCAGGTAGCAGGTAGTGGAACACTCACCTGTCAAGTAATGTAGCAGTCAAACGTCAAGTCGTGCGGTTACGTTCACCACCGTTTCCCACTCCTAGGGCAACGAGTGAAATCGTTAACAAACTAAGCTTAATTCCAAGCTAAAATGAACTCATTAGGTGACTAAGTGAGTGGTTAGACCGGCTCAATTTACCATGAGAATTAGGCCCAAAATGCAGTGAAAGTTCATGAGGAAACAAGTTTAACAAATGCAAGAGAGTTGGTTAAAAGGAAAGTTCATTCAAGCTTGAAAAGGTTCTTCGCGGGTAAACAGTCGCGCCCGCGCAGTCTCGGTAAAACGGCTATATGTCACTGTAGGAAGCTCAGAATTAGGTACCGTCAGTGGCGTTGGAAACTAGACTCGAAGGGCTTTCTAACGGTACCAAGTACACCTTCTGGTTCGTCTCCTAGCAGTACCAGTAGCTCAGGAAAGTTGGCTGTTTTTCCAACCCTGGATCAGTCTCAAACCCTAACAATTGCACACTAGTTCCTCATGCTATCTTCATTTGTTTTGGTTCAAATTTACCCAAATCAGTTCTCTAGTGATCATATACAGGGGATTAAGTCATTTGGTACCATTGGAACTCAAAACACAACACATAACCATGATTAAAGTGACCACAACAGTCTAGAAAATAAGAAATCCTAAACCAGTCCACTAATGGTCCTTCTAGCCACTTTGCTTGTTCCAAATTCATTCCAATTCACACATAAACTTAACCAATCTCTAGCCAAGTTGTTTAGGCATGCTTAAGGTGTAAATAAACCACAAAAGCAAGGAGAAACCCTTCCTTCTCCAACCGGTCAACCATGGAAATTGAAATCAGTCCATATTTTCCTTTAGCCATCCAATCTTCATTCTCTAATGATTTGCACTTAAACCACATATCAAGTATAGATCTAGCTCAAAAGAGGTTTAAAACATGTAAAAGCTTCATTAACAACCATGAACAAGGTGCAAACATTTCATCAAACACTTGGTAGGCATACATTTCATCAAACACTTGGTAGGCATACCAGACGGCAGATTTGACATCCCATAGCATTTTAGTCATAACTGGAGTTATGTTTATTGAATTAGGGCAAACCTTATACCGTTTCGAGCTCTACAATTCTTATGAAGACACCTCAATCCAGTTCTCCACCTAACCTAGTCAAATTTACCCAAACAGCCCCAGATTTTCCAGTTCGAAGCTCACTGGGAAATTTAACTGGCAGTCTGATTTATTCAATCATATCTCAGCGCACAGAACTCCGATTCAGGTGATTCCAAAGACATTTGAAAGCTAAGATACAGGGCTATAATTATTAAGAGATATCAAAAGCTAAATCAGTCGTCTTCCTGGTCAAAATGATCAATTACAGAGACAAAATATCAGTTCGGACAGAAACAGGGCATCAGGGGCATTTTAGTCATTTCACAAGCTATCCTGCTTCGATTGAGCGGAAAATTTACAGGCATATTCTACACTCAATTCTCTACAACTTTCATGTTTTGTACAAAAGCTAGTTTGGCCGTTATCATGGTCGAACATCCAGTTGAAGTAGGTACAAAAACTGGAATCAAGCTGGGAAAAATTTCAGCTTACTTAACTATGACAAAGTGATGATAAATCTTCAATTTCTTCAAGTTACAACCATCATAATCCATCAACCACATCATTTAAAGAACACTTACCTCTCTTGTAGGAAGTTTGAACCACCAAATCAACCCACCAAATGAAGACTTCAAGCTTGCATCAAACCCTAAGGTTGGAAGGAAATTTCTCACTATCTCCCAATCTTTCTCTTGGATTTGCTTTGCTCTAAGTTGCTAGTGTTTGGTAGCAAGGATATGAAGCTTTCTCTCTCCCCTTTTTGATGCTAAGAGGTTTGGCCACCATGAGGAATAAAAGAGCTCCAAGAAGGTTTAAATTCTTTCTAATTTCTTGGTCAAACAACACCCAAGGCTAGGGTTTTGCCACATGGCCTCTTTCTTGTCCATAATCTCTCCTAAACTTTTGACTAATGCTAATTCAACTCTTCCAAGTGTACCAATACTTAATTAACACCCCTAACCTATCTTTTAAAGTCCTTAATCCAAATCAAAACCACTTGGAAACAAATTATTGGTGGATCATTAAAAATCAACTCAAGTAACTATTTTTCTTCAAGTAAAAGGAATAAAATGCAATGTGTGAGAATTCGAGGAAGAAAAATCCGATTTTAGGGTTTTATTGATTCGCGTGCACACAAATTCTATATTTTCTTTATTATATTCATTTTACATGTATTTTATAAGTAAATATAGTTTTAAAGTCATTTTTCTAGTATAAGTGAGTTCATGAGAAAATTGGAGCGAATAGCGGATGTGGGACCCGCTAGTGCGTTAAGTGAGAGAAATTCGGCCAATTAGGTTAAGTTGTGCAGTAAGGCATTAAATTACTGAGTGCTAAGAGATAACTAGAGGTTGGTTAGATGCTTGGTCATTAGTAAGCTAAAGGATAAGGAAAAGATAAAAAAAGGTGCCACGTGTCGCATTTCTATTGGGCCAAGTTTTGCCTAACTTTCTTACAACTTTACTAAAAGTAAAAATTGACCAAAATCATCTTCATTCTTGATGCTTCTTGGCCGAACTTCCTAGGGAAAGAAGAGAGAGAGAGTTTCAACTTTTTTCTTCAATTTCTTGTCCAAATCTCAAAATTCAACCGATAAAACTTCGAATCTCTCCGTAGAAACAGCTTATTAAGTGAGATTGAAGGTGTTTGTGGAGTGATTTTCAAAGAGAAGCCCTAAGTTGCTACCTTTCTTGGTGATAGAGGTATATTGCTTAGAACTTCACTTTTGTCCATAATAATTGCAAATTAGTGGCTTATAATGGCTAAGGAACTTGTTTTACGGATGATTTTGTGAATTAAAGTGAAGTTTGGTGAATTTATCATTTTCTTGGGAATTTTTCTGATTTCACAAGATTATCATAGTTGTCTTGAATTGATGGCTTAGTATGGTGTAATTGGGTGCTAGTATACGTTAATTGCGGTGAATTGCGGAAAATTTCAGCTTTCTATGAAAATTTCAGCTTTAGGGTTTGTGAATTGGGGCTTTCTTATGGTTGCTTATTTAGCTTATATTGGCTATGATTGAAGGGTATTGTGACCCTAATGGTGTGTGGTTACTAGTCTTTGGTTGGTATATGAAATTGTGGTTGGATTGGATGAATTGTGTGATTCTTTTGTAGGGTGGAAATGCTGAAATTTAGGGGAAATGCTGTCCGATTGCCGCGAACTTTAGGGCTTGGTAAATCTAGGTTAAGAATGAGCGAATGTGAAATGCCTTAGGGTTTTCTTAAACTTTTAACCCTAAATTTGATATATTGTCCATTTTGAGCCATAATTGAGGCTATATTTGAATTTTGCTTTAATGATCCGTTTAAGAGGTACTCGACCCGTAATTGAGTTTCAATTGCATTTTTCTTAATTGTATAGGACGTGTGGGTGATCCAAGGCGTCCGCCGGACGAAAATCTGTGAACTTACCTTTTGAATTGGTGAGTGTACTATTGCATGATTTGAATGCCTAAGTGACTACTTGTCTTTGAAACTGTGAACTGTGTGAATGAGGCGAGAGTGTACTTTACCGCTCTCGTTCTCTTACTGTATAACTGGTTTCCGATATACTTGTGAATCTGTACTGCACTGTGTTTGACTTGAAACTGTGAAACTGCACTGTGTTTGACTTGAATCATAGGGCATGAGCCCTACCACTGTACTGTGATCACTGAGCTCAAAACCCTAGTGGAAGTTACTCGAGTCGAGCCAGCAAGGGCCGGTCGATGAGGTAACGACCATAGGGTCACTGTTTGACGAGTGGAGGTATCTCCTCGTCCCATGGTATACTCGAGTATTACCAACCACTGTTACTGTTGAGGTGTTCGGGCCCAGTAAGGGGAATGTACCTGGTGGAAGGAACTGGGAGTAAAGTGGGGTCTACGGTCATGGTACTTTCTTTATACGTTGACGGAGGGTCATACACGAGGTGCGATCAAGAACTGCAATGCGGAACTGGCTCCTGAGAGCCACCCTATCCTTTCATCTTTGAACCTGGTGTGGTATTTGCATTCTGTGCCATGATTGGTTTGTCGTAACTGGGCTTGATTACCTCATGAATTTGGGGCTGCATGATTGTTAGTACCTCATTGGGCGAAAAGCTCACCCCCGTACCTTTGTTTCCTTACAGGCATACTTTTGGAAAAAGTTTTTGGCTTTGCAGCAAACGAGTTGAGCTAGTTAGATACTTTTGTTTCTTGGTTTAGCTCCTCAAAACCTGGAAGTCCTATATGTACTTTACATGAATATTCTCTTTTGGATTGTGTACCTCGATAACGTGTATATGTAAAAGATTGTTCATGTAATTGAAGTTACTCTTTGGAATTGTACGTTTAGCCCTATCTAAGGGTCTTTTGCACTTGGTTTATCGTGTGTGATCGATTAGTAGTCCTGGCTGGGCAGGCAGTCCACTGATACCCTAGGGTTCGCCCTAGGGAGAGGTGGGGCTGTCACACAATACATGAAAAATGTTGTGATACATGGAAAATGTCATGCAATGGTATATAATAAGTGGTCTAAATCTTAGAATAAAGCATGTATTTAGGGGAAATTAGGGTTTCAAGTGAGGGTTCTCACGCACGGACACGCTTTATAAGCTCAAGTCGTCTACCCATCTAGTCACATTTGCTATTTTAGTTAAAGTCGTTTGTTATAAGGGCTTAATGGTCCATAGCCTTGCTTTATTAAAAAATAATAGGGAATTATAAGAAAATATATATGAATTTTCAAGTCCTCACATGCATAATGTGAATAATCAATAATATATTGATAGAGTTGTTTATTTGAGTTATGTTGATCATTCTAGTGTCAATGTGTGTCATATTCTAAATCACTTTTGTCCTAGTTGTGCGAGTCTAGTTTTGAGTCCATATATGTTGTTTGTTTTAATTATGTCGTGTGATCATGATGTTTGTTCTTGTAGTGTCCCTATTAACTTGAGTTGGATTGTGTTTATAGTCATTTATTTGCTTGCAGTCCTTTGTTCTAGTATATATATTGTCCATGCAAGTTGTATGATGCATCGACTTGATCTAGTTGTTATGGAGAATTTACTTGTTTGGAAGCTTATATTTTACATTGATGCATATCCTAATTTTCCTAGAGGTTCAGATGTAATTTTTGGTCATGTCAAAGAAAACATTTGAATGCATGGTAACTTAAGTCATGTTAAAGATATTAGAATGATGCATGGCAATTAAAAGTTTCCTTCTTGTTATCAAATTGGTTAGTGTGGTGCTTACAAGTATTTCATCATCATTGATTTCTCATATTTTGTGTTTGACCTAGGTGCTTATTCGAGGTTAAATCTTTTCTATGGGGGAGGAAATGATAGAGGTCAAGGAAGCCATCGCAATAACCTGTCAGTCCGTGACCAACTTGGGTAGGCAACATGCTTCATGGCTCAACCTTTATACAAGATGTTCCCAGTGGGCTTCATTACAAGCAAGGGCTCAATCTGAGGTAGGATCATCTTTAAGAGAGGGGGAATGATGTGAATCTAGTTGCTATCGAGAGTTCAAGTTCTAACTATCTTTGCCTCCCCATGAGATCTGATGACAAGAGGCTGTATAACCAATTCCTATGGATCTTCAAATATGATATTTCAAACTTTACTTCGTGTTGTGCAATGGGAATAAGTTTGGAGACACCATATGCATAGAAACGAATGACATGCAAAACCCTAAATTCAAGTCTGATGGAGCTGGAGTCGATGAAGACCTGGAAACTAGAAGCTTGTCTCTGTTCTAGGCCAACTTTTGTCTTGTGCTGTTTTCAATTTGAGTCATATTTTAGTTATGCTAGCTTCATTAGTCCAATTTGGTTTGGGTTTAATGTAGTGAAAAAATCAGCCTGTTTTGTCTAGTTGAGCCGTTAGTTTGGTTTAGTCTGTTAGCTAGTAGAATAGGTGACCAAATCCAAATCCAATTTGAATTAGTCTAATAGGTCCTTATTTGGCGATAAATAGGCACGTTTTTCATTCTTGTAATGGTTAAGACTAATTTAATGAATAAAGTTTAAGAGTTTTCTCTTGGTCCTTTGTGAACTGTACTGAATTCGTCTTGAATGTGTCTAAGCATCTTCAACTTGACTTATCAATTAAGGATCATGCTTGATTGTTGTATCTCTCTACCAAATACCAAGGTTCTTCAATTATTCTTTCACATGGGGATGAGATAATATCAAGGTTCATACATTAGGGTTTTTGTTATGTCAAGGTTTTTCACAACCTAAACTTGTCCATAAACGATCCTTTGGCTTGTCTTGATGACAGGCTTCATTAGTCTCAATGAGATTTGTATCAATGAGTACTCGAGAAAGTTGGAGAGTTTGTATTGAAAGAGTGAATTCACACAAGCGTTTATATTCTATCTCTTGAACCTTTGTTTGTGGTACTTGATTTGATTGCTTGAGCACAAGCAATGGTTAAAGTGTACGAAATCAATAAGTGTGTTATATGCACTACATTTTTGTGGATATTTTAAGGAACTTCTAATCACTTTTTGATCAAAATCAATTATTGAAGATAATGTTATGCTAAAAGTTAATGTTTGAGCATTGTTTATCAAAGATAGAACTTTTTTCTACTTGTTTGTCTTGTGATTTTGCAAAAAAAGGGGCAAAAGAATCGATGGAAGTTTGGTCATCAAGATAAGTGAAGAAAACAAGAAATATTAATGAGTGAAAGGTGGTCATGAGACAGGGGAAGACACCGGAGTTGTTTAAAATGGTTTTGCCCTAGGTTTTTGGGCAAAGAGGTTTCCCAAGAAGATGAAGATTTGTCAAAATAGAAACCAGTGGAGAAACCAGTCTTGTCTGCCTTGGTTTCTTCCAGCCGAAATGTTTATGTAACTTGCACAAGTTGATTCTTCATAGGCCATACTTGCTTGCTTTTGGTTGGAAAATTGATGGGACATCTTGGTGGCTAGATGAACATGTTCAAACAACCTCAATAACACTTTTGGTCATCACAAACTTGAAGATTCCATGAAGCCACTTTGTTTGACTTTTGAGGACAACTTTTGGTTTGCATTCACATGGAAGGAAATGACTTTCTTTTGTCAAGTATAGAATAAAAGAAGGGCTACAAATAGATGAAGCGTTTAGAATAGAAAGGAGTTAGCTAGTTGGTCTTTCTAGTTCTCGTAGTAGTATAGAATAGAAATCCCTCTCTTGGAGATAACTTGTAGAAGAACTTGGAGAAGAACTACTTCATTGTACAAGTGATAGGTTTGTATTTTACATGTTTTAACTGTGTTTTATAGCTTAGTTTTGGTGTGTTTTTAATTATTTTAATAACTAAATAATTAAATTTCTAGTGAAATTTTTATTTGTTATTCAAGTAAGAAAAATTGCATTTTTATAGATTAAAGTGGTGAAAACTTCATATTTTTACAGGATTTAATGATCAATCATCAAATGAAGTGGAGTGAACTGACAAGATATTTTGATGATTCTTGATGATTTGAAATTATTTCAATTGAACACGAAGTGCAAATGTTCAAAAGTGTTAAATGCAATCAAGTTCAAAGAAAAAAAGTTTGATTGTCCTGACATATTCTAGTTTTCGTCTATAACTTGAGTTACAAGCAGTGGATTGAGATGATTCTTGAACTATTTGAACATATACCTACAATTCTTAGTAAGACATTGAAATCTAGTTTGTATGTTTTCATGGTCAAAAAGTCGATGATGATGAAGCTAATGCTGCTACTGGTGCTACCATCTAATGATGATGAAGCTAGTGGTGACGAAAATGATGATGATGATGACTGTTGGAGGTCATGGCGATGGTAAAGGTGATTGGGAGTTAGGGCTTTCAAGAAGGAAAGAAATTAGGGTTTTCTTTGATTCGGGGAAGAGAGGACTCATTTTGGCAATGGGTCCACGTTACGGGTTTCAGGTTAACTCATTTTAATAAGTTGGGTCCAATGAACTTATTCAATTTGGACCAAGTAATGGTTGAAATATTTATGTGGCATGTTTAATTAAAATGTTGGGCCAATATATATACTGCTCGTCTAAATAATCTAAGTGGGCTTGGGAATTAGTTAATTTGTCTTTTCAACTATAAGTTATTTAGTTTTAGGCCAAATTTAGTTGGCCCTAGGCCTAATGAGTTTCCAAAAAGGCTAATGGGATTTATTAACAATTATACTAATTCAAATGTAAATATCTTGTGGTAATTAAACTATAAAGGACCCAATAGAAACTTATTTGTTATAAAATCTAAACATTTTTTCATCAAGGTCCATAATTCATTCAATCAAGTTCAAAATATAATTATAATGTTCAACTTGAATTATATTCACCTATTATTATTTATGCAACCAAGGACACTTTTTCGAAAGTCCAATAAAATATTAATATTATTAAGCCCAAGATTCAAACAAAAGAAAGTCCAACTATGTGGACGGGCCTAGCCCAAACCCAAATCCAGTCCAAACTCTTTTGAGCCCCAGTTTAAAAAAAGCAATTAATTAACAATTTTATTTCTTGGAATTAATTAATATCCACCCTTCTATAATAAGAAAATTTCCTAATTCATGAAAACCTTCCTAAAAAGGGAAACTTTGTATTTCCCTTTCCATTATCTACTTTACGGACACTTATTAAAATACTCTCTTATAGATTGTCCATACATGAAAAAATAGGACACTTAAACAAGGACTATACCTTATGAATTAGGATTGTAAAAGTAATTAGACATGATATGTATCTACTATAGGTGCAAAATCAAGAGTAAAGGACGTTAGGGGTATCTCACTTGGAGCAGTCTGAGATAAGTGGTGCTTACCTCGTCTGTATTTTGAAAATGTTATCGATGAATTTTTCTCAATTAAATGCTTTATATTGGTTTACCAAAAATGGATCATGTTTGCATATTTGAAAAGTTTTCTAATGCTATGTTTATGAAATGAGTGGCATATTTTCATGAAATGAAGAAATGTGGCATGTGACATGTGAAATAATTTTATGTTATGGAAAGTTCTAAACGGTCAAGCAATAGATGGTAGGGGGCTAGTGGTGCTATCGAGTTGAGTCGAACACGAGTCGCACCATACTCAAACTCGGTTCAAATGATTACATGATAATAAGCTCGGAATGAACACAATGCAATGAAAATTAAGCTCGAGCTCAACTCGTTTGAGATCAGCTAAAACTACAAATCTTGTCAAGCTCAAGCTAATCGAGCAATTAAAATATGAACCCATAAATTAAAATATAAAATATAAAAATAATACAAATACTTGATTAAGCTCGTCGAGCACTCTAGTAGTAAATATTGATACTTGGACTCGACTCGTTATATGAGGGAGTAGCTCGAACTCGAGTACAAACTCAATCAAACCGAGTTCAAGTTGAGTGTTTGACCAAACTGCTTGCAAGCTATGTGCAAGCGATTTGGCTCGCCCACACCTCTAGTAGTGACAATAGTCCTGATATGTATGGTGATCAAGTGAAGATCAACGTAAATACTTGATCGGCTATGAATAGTCATGGTAACCATTGTACTCGACCGATTGACTCATGAATGGGTAGATCAAGTGAACATCAAGGAAAATGCTTGATCTACTACCCTCCTAGAAGAGGGTAAACTCTAGCCTGAGTATTTAAAAGTCAAACATTACAATGACCTTGTTTATGAGACATGTTATGAAATGAGCCGACATGTTCAAAATGTTTTATTGGTTATCAATCTATGCTATGAATATGCTCATGCTAAACTATGTGATTCGATGTGTGAGAACTCGAAAAAATTTCACATTTTCAAGTATTATTTTATTTCTTTGCCTACATTTTATACTGTCCTTTGAAAATATTAAATGTTTTATACATTTTACAAGTCAGTACAATTTTAAATTATTTCCTAGTATAAGTTAATGTACGTGAATTTGAAGTGCATTTTTCGATGTGGGACCCGCTAGTGCGATATAATTTTTGCCGATTAGGCGACGAAATATTAAGTGATATTATTTTACATGGTGCTAGGAGATATTTAGAGGTTAATTAGCTAAATGAATTATTGGAGGAGAGAAGATAAGTTGGAACCTTCAAGATGCCAAGTGTCATGGTTCCATTGGATGATGGACTTTTGACCCAAGATATTAACCTTTACTAAAACAAATTTTGACCAAAAATTCATTCCATTTTGCACCCTCTTGGCCGGCCCTTTGGTGAAGAAAAACAAGAGAGAGCTCTTCCAATTTTAGCTACCAAACTCACTTGAATCTTGAGTTTTAACCAACCAAATTTTGAAACCCTTCCATACAAGTGATTACTATGGGAGTGTAAGGACTTTGGTGGAGTTGTTTTGGAGGAGGAAAGTCTAAGCTACCATTTTCTTTGAGGTAACTAGTTCCTAACTCTTGATTCTTGTGGTAAAACTTATGATTGATGATTGGAAGTTGAATATAATTAGCTAGGAACTGATTTGGATGGCTGGAAATTCGTTTGATTGGGTGGGAATTTGAATGAACTTCAAGTATTCATTTTCTGTCAAGAATTCTGTCCGAAATTAGTCTGAAATTTCGAACATGTTGGGGGCTGAATTAGCCTTAGCACAAAACATGAAAGTTGTAGAGAATTGAATTTATATTATGCCTGTAAATTTGTCAGCTCAATCGGAGTAGGGTAGCTTGTGAAATGACTAATTTACCCCTGCTTCCCTGTTTCTGTCCGAAAATGATAATCGGCCTCTGTAATTGGGCTCGTTTGCTGGGAAGATGAATAAATTAGCTTTTGATGCCTTCTTAAGAAATTTGTAGCCTTGTATTCTAGCTTTCGAATGGCTTTCGAATCAACTAAATCGGAGTTGTGTGTTCTGAGATATGATTGAATAAGTCAGGACTGCTAGATGACTTTTACAGTGAGCTTCGAACTGGAAAATCTGGAGCTGTTTGGGTACATTTGACTAGGTTAGGTGAGAACTGGGTTGAGGTGTCTTCATAAGAATTGTAGCCCTATGTGTTAGCTTTCCAACGCCTCTAAAAACAGCCATAACAGAATTGTGTAGCCTGAGTTATTGCCGGTTAAAGTTAGTGCTGACAACCAGAATGATCATGAACTTCTGGATCTGTTAATTGGCAAATTCGACTTAGATAAACTATAAATTAGGTTAAGTACCCTTCATGAAAGTTGTTTCCCTCTGTCTTAGCTTCGAAATGGTATAAAATGTACCCCGATTTGATAACCATAGCTCTAGTTATGACTAAAATTGCTATGAGATGTCAAATCTGCCATTTAGCTTTTATCTTCAAAAGTGATATTTGCTTGTACTTTTGCACTTGTGTTGTTCTTGGATGGTTTTGGAGCCTAATGGAAGGGCTATTGTGGTGACCTTACTTGTGTGTATTGTGGGGCTGAATTAAGAAAAAATAAGGAAGCCATAAATGGCTGGGAAATTTGGTAAACACAAAGGGCATGCTGCCCAATTTGTACTTGAGGTTGAAGTAGAATTACGCTTATCTGGAGTAAGACTTTGAGGACGAATCTAACTCGATTTGTCTAGTTATTCAAGTTTCCTTTTGTGGAGGTATATTAAAGCGAATTTCAGCCGAAACTTGTACCCTTGGAATTTACAAACTAATGGAAATATGTTTTTCTTCATTTCTTTGACCCAAATGGCATTTTTCACATATAATGGCTTTAAATTTCACCGTTTGGAAAGTGAGCAAGGTTTTACGAATAGTCCCTAAATAAGTTTCAATTATTTGATTATCATTAAACGAAATGTTAAAGTTTCGAGCCTTAGTTATTTTTCAATGCTCTTAAATAATACTTTCTTATGATTATTCTTAGGGTTTCTTGGTGATTAGGAGTGTTACCCGGAAGGAATTTTGGACGTTATTTTGCTTATATAGGTGAGTGTTCTATATACGTTTTGTTTCTAATGACTATGTGACTTGATGTGACTATTTGAATTGTTTACCCTAATAAGAATTGATGTACGTTATGTTTCATTGCACTATGTGCTAGTTGGAATACTTGATTAAATGTTAAATGTTTCTCAATGATTGCTAAAACGATTTTTGCTAGGCGACTGTGTACTTTATCGCACTCAACCTAAACGAACGTGAAATTTTCAATGATTGAATAATTAGATGTTACTTGTTGCATGAATGTAAGCCTTCTAGCTGAACTGAGCCCTTGCCCTTTGTTACTGGTCGACTCGAGCCAGAAGTGGACTCAGTCGGATGATTAGTGACCCTGGGTGAATGTGAATGTTTGGTATTACTCGAGTATGCCACGTAGTTGGGAGGATGGCCAGTGCGCTTGGCTAGAACGGGGAGACTGAAATGAATGAATGAATGGCAAGATTGACGGAGGGATTTTCAGTTACAAATGAAATTTTTCTAAACGATTGAAGGAATGAGGAAAATGGTCGATGAACGAACGAACGAATGGCTCCATGTATCCTTTTAATGAATGTGTTTACTCTTGGCTTATATCGTAAATGTTATTCTGGATTACTTGTTATTACGTGCCTAATGTTCTTGTTTAATTGTTTGGTTGTATATAGAATCTCGCTGGGCTTTTAGCTCATTCCACGCCGTTTGTCTTCCTTACAGGGTTGCGAGCAAGGGACAAGAGACTTGTATAGTATAGTCTAGTTTCTTTTAGATTATTTTGCGTTCGTTCTAGCTCTAGTGCTTGATTGGGGTTGGATGTATTGGGAACTAAGAACTTTTGTCTCTTTTGGATTTGTACCTACCATTTGAGATTGGATAAAGTGTAAGTATAAATATTTCAAGTTTGGGAATTGTTTTCGTTTTCCTCGAGGTTATATTTTTATTTTGTTCGGAAAGAGTGAATCGAGTCCTGGCGAGAGTGGGCAGGCGGTCCGCCGAAACCCTTCGGTTCGGCCTAGGGGGAGGCCGGGGCCGTCACACGATGCCATACTCAATTTGATATGATACACTTATGTTATATTAAATGACATTGAAATTGTTTTTCAATTAACTATGCATGTGATATGGTTGTAGGCAGTGTTACTAAAATATAATAAATATGTCTATATTGGCTACATGATCCAACAAAGAAACTAAATATTACCGACTAAGGTGGTGTTCGCTCAATCCATTCTCTTTACCATTTTTTTCTTTCAGACATTGAAACTACGAAGGGATATATATTGAGGAATCCTGAAGATGACTTCTACTAGTTACTTTGCAAGTTAAGAAATTGAAATTTAATGTTAGGATGATAATGTTATGTAATATTGGTTATCTACCCTAAGTGCGACTTTATGTTATTTTCTTATTACTGGTTATGTACGCACTTTAAGTAGTTTTATTATTGAGTATTAAAGTACTACTTCTATAATATTTCGGTTGCCTTGTGTTTTAGAGTCTTAAGGATACAGCGAATGTCTCGTGTCTGGCATGCATAGGCTAGGGGCGTGACACCTAGTAATTAATTTTAAACTCCTCATGGGATCCACACTTGCACACCCTCTATTACAAGAACAATCTGCATACTTGTAGCAAAACTGGTGTATTAGGAATTAATCTTGAGTACATATTTGAATCCCATCAGAAAACCCTGGAGAATTATGAAAACTGGTGGTTTTGAGAAGGAAAATGCTATACAAAATGACAAACGATTAAGCAACAAAAAATAAATTAAATGATAATCCACCTCTTTGATTTTAGGGATTCCCATGTTTGTATCTATCACTTAACAATGTTGTGATTTAGCATCGCTTTTTTGTAAGTGAACTCTTTGAGAAATTTCTAATAATAAAATTTCATGAGCTACTAGATTAAGAATGACATGAGAGCGTGATTTTATTTGTTAAGCTTTTTTTGTTAACTAAATCATTTATTAAACTAGGTTTGACTAATCACTTTTTGATTAAATGTTTATTATTTGAAGTCTAAACTGTCTCATTGGTTAAATATTTTGTTGGACATACATACTAAAGTGAGTTTTATGGTAACCATAATCGTATGATGAAAGGATTTTGACACCTAGGAAAATATAACTTCGAACCAATAATTATAGTAATGCATATCCAAGCCCTTTGAAAGGGCAAGGGTTGAATCTCTAAAGTGTGCCTACCAACGTTCAATTGACCGTGTCTCCTGAGATTGTTCGAACCGATCCATCAAACCAATGTGAATGCTCAAGGACCCTTGGAAACCTTGTGTAATAGCGAAAGGAGAAAGTTGTTGTGCTCCAGCATTCTGGTGCATCTCATTCTTTTGTATCTGAGAAGTTTGCCAAGTTATTTGATGCTTCGCATGAGTGTTCATAAAGCACTTGTCGTGTATCTGCACTCATGAAAAGGCAGTAGTAAAGTTGGAATATACGGGGGCAATGAGAGACAAGTCTTTTTTGTTTTTTTTTTTTGGGAAAATCCCGTACCCAGGGAAGATGCCATTAGTGAGTCAGAGAGGCAAGTCTTCAAAAGCCAATGTTTAATTCGTCAGGGTACTGACTATGATGTTCACAGTTTAATTCTCATGCCTTTACCTTCTACATTCCCCTTGAGAGGCTACAATCTCCTCTAAATTAGGATAGAACAAGTGATAAATGCAAATTTGAAGACAACTATGTGTGTGTGTGTGTGTGTGTGTTTAAATGATAAGCATAAAATATTGGTTTTTAAATGACAAAGTCTTGTTCTTAACCATTTTAGAACAGGACCAGCAAATATCAAGCATTTGCATTCAACTGTGCACTAGAAAACACAAAAAGTAGGACGCTGACTCAACTGAAACTAAAATGACTAAGAAGCACCACAACCAACACATGGGGCTATCCCTGGAAAGCCAAACTTATTCATAGCCATCTAAATTCAAAAACAAGCTTCTCAAATGTTGCAGAGCCAACTAACAAAGCTTGGTGCAATAGCATCTACGGTGAAAACCTGAGCATCTGCCACCGGAAAAGCCTTCATTTCTGCATACCAGGGCACAGTTGTGATTCCTAAAGCATGGGCCGCGGTATCCATGGCTCCTTGATTGGCACATCCGTGCCTCCACCAGTGGCATTGTCGCTTCTACATTCAAGTGATTGAAAAATGAAATGACATTTATCCACATACAGGTTTACATTATTGTAATGCTGCTCTTTCTTCTACTAACGAAATTTTCCATGTAAAGGGAAAGGGAAGTCAGATAGCAGAATTACATATTATGCTACATAATATCCATGCTTTTGGGTTTTCAAAAAGGTTTTAAAAATGTCAACAAGCAGAAAAAAAAATCCAGAAAAGGTTTCTTTAAAAAAAAGGAGGGTAGACTGGTGTAAAAACTTCTTCTTTTTTTTTTCTTTTTTAGCAAATCCCGTACACAAACGAGGGATGCCAGCCCAAATTTTATTAATGAAAAGGAGGAGATTAGGCCTTACTAGCTTCAATAATAATAAGCTTTACAAGATTAAATAGGATTCACACGCCTTATATTAGACTCAAGTTACATTTGGATTAGCTTAATGGATCCTCCCAAATGTGTTTTTGAAGAAACTGGAACGAAATATAGGTTTCTCTAAATTTTGATAACTCACGAAGACGCATTTGGTTTATACATGTGGGACAAGTCCGCAGCACTAGCCCAATTTATATCTGCCAAGCTAATATGCCACGAAATTAATACATAATATGTAAGATTTAGCAATCTTTAATGGACTATTCCTTTATCAAAAAGGAAGGAACCCTGTACACAACAACAAAGTGTTCATGTCTGATTAGTGTCCAGGTCATATTGCAATTATATGTCTCCAATATTCGTTAAAAAAGTGGAAACTTGAATAAAAAAAAGAAAAGAAAAGGAAACAGAAATAATCCTCCAAATCAAGAACAAAAAATATTATACTTGACAGTTTAAGTTAGAGATGTAATACAAAATACGAATAGTATTTTGCCACCATATAAATAATTAGAAAGAGAGAGGCTTACGGGAGATGAAGAGAACAAGAAGCAATAGTAGGAGAGCAAATGTCATCCTATCCATTTCTTAGTTTTGAGTTTACTGTCTCATGCCCGCTCGCACGGTTTATATAGGGAAGGATAAAGGGAAATCTAGGAATTTGTTTGGCAAATAGGTACGTGGATTAGGATAATTATTAGCGTCAATAATACTTGTTAGTAGATTATTATGGGAATAATTTAATATTAATAAAAGTAGTAGGTCTTTCCCTCAGTTATTCCCCACTTGTGACTTAGGTTTCACATTAATTAATTAACTACAAATTGAGTGAATGAAACTGATTCCGCTTTCACGGGTTAATTACAAAAACTCCCACTTAGGTACTCAACATTGCACTTTACCCTCTAGTGTTATTTTTTTCTCACCTTACTCCCAAAATCATTAGTCAACTCTAAAATTGTGTCATGGTAATGTTGAAAAGATATTTATATTCCAAAAGATTAATTATAGTAAATCCTATTAAGATATAGGTGTTTTGCATGTCACCCACTAATATCATTTTTTTTCTCAAATTTTTGTTCATTTCCAAAATTATTAGTCAACTATAATATTTTATAACACTCGAAATAAATAATGTCTAAAAAACTTCAATATCCCTGAGATGACAATGTAAAAAAAAACATATCAATGGAATATTTCATCCAATAATTATTTTCATTTTAGAAACAGGAAAAGGTCCTCCTAATTTCAAGTGGCAAGGAGAAAAAATGAGCAAAGATTATTAATGAAAATTAAACTATGAAGATTTTTATTAAAGGCCTGAAAAACCTTAGATAGCATATAAGCATAGTACATCAAAGAACTACCCTAAATTCTTTGAAAGCCAAATCCACCATGTTTCTCTAAGTCTTTAGTGTTACCAATAACCCAAAAATATGTACACTTCGATACGAAGGAAATATTGAGCAACTAAAAGAAAAGTGCAATGATATGCAAATTTAAAAAGAAAGACTGACAATGTTATTTAAGAATTTTTAGACCTTTGATAATATTTTTCACAATTTAATTTTTCAATAATATTTTTCCTTTTATCATGTGAAATGAACAGGGTATACACCTCAATTTTAAAAATTACACCATATCACATGCATAGTTAATTGAAAAACAATTTCAATATCATTTAATATAAATAAGTGTATCATATCAAATTGAGTGGCGTCGAATCACATAGTTTAGCATGAGCATATTCATAGCATAGATTGATAACCAATAAAACATTTTGAACATGTCGGCTCATTTCATAACATGGCTCATAAACAAGTTCATGTAATGTTTGACTTTTGAATACTCAGGCTAGAGTTTACCCTATTCTAGGAGGGTAGTAAATCAAGCATTTTCCTTGATGTTCACTTGATCTACCCATACATGAGTCAATCGGTCGAGTACAATGGTTACCATGACTATTCATAGCCGATCAGGTATTTACGTTGATCTTCACTTGATCACCATACATATCAGGACTATTGTCACTACTAGAGGTGTGGGTGAGCCAAATCGCTTGCACATAGCTTGCAAGCAGTTTGGTCAAACACTCAACTTGAATTCGGTTTGATTGAGTTTGTACTCGAGTTCGAGCTACTCCCTCATATAACGAGTCGAGTCCAAGTATCTATATTTACTACTAGAGTGCTTGACGAGCTTAATCAAGTATTTGTATTATTTTTATATTTTATATTTTAATTATGGGTTCATATTTTAATTGCTCGATTAGCTTGAGCTCGACAAGATTTGTAGTTTAGCTGATCTCAAACGAGTTGAGCTCGAGCTTAATTTCCATTGCATTGTGTTCATTCCGAGCTTATTGTCATGTAATCATTTGAACTCAAGTTTGAGTATGGTGCGACTCGTGTTCGACTCAACTCGATAGCACCACTAGCCCCTGCCATCTATTGCTTGACCGTTTAGAACTTTCCATAACATAAAATTATTTCACATGTCACATGCACATTTCTTCATTTCATGAAAATATGCCACTCATTTCATAAAACATAGCATAGAAAACTTTTCAAATATGCAAACATGATCCATTTTTGATAGACCAATATAAAGCATTTAATTGAGAAAAATTCATCGATAACATTTTCAAAATACAGAGAGGTAAGCACCACTTATCTCAGACTGCTCAAGTGAGATATCCCTAACGTTCCTTACTCTTGATTTGCACCTATAGTAGATACATATTCATTCTAATTACTTTACAATCCTAATTCATAAGGTATAGTTCCTTGTTCTAAGTGTCCTATTTTTCATGTATGGACAATCTATAAGAAGTATTTAAAAGTTTCCTAAAATAGAAATGGAAAGTGAAATACAAAGTTTCCCTTTTAGAAGGTTTCATGAATTAGGAAATTTTCTTATTATAGAAGGTGGATATTAATTAATTTCCAAGAAATAAAATTGTTAATTAAATTGCTTTTTTTAAATGGGCTCAAAAGGGTTTGGACTGAATTTGGGTTTGGGCTAGGCCCATCACATAGTTGGACTTTCTTTTGTTTGAACTTGGGCCTAATAATATTAATATTTTATTTGGACTTTGGAAAAGTGTTCTTGGTTGCATAAATAATAATAGGTGAATATAATCAAGTTTAACATTATAATTATATTTTGAACTTGATTGAATGAATTATGGACCTTGATGAAAAATGTTTAAATTTTTATAACAAATAAGTTCTATTGGGCCTTTATAGTTTAATTACCACAAGATATTTACATTTGAATTAGTATAATTGTTAATAAATCCATTTGCCTTTTTGGAAACTCATTAGGCCTAGGCCAACTAAATTTTGGCCTAAACTAAATAATTTTATTAGTGAAAAGACAAATTAACTAATTCCAACCCACTTAGATTATTTAGACGAGCAGTATATATATTGGCCCAACATTTGAATTAAACATGCCACACAAATATTCAACCATTACTTGGTCCAAATTGAATAAGTGCATTGGACCCAACTTATTAAAATGAGTTAACCTGAAACCCGTAACATGACCCATTGCCAAAATGAGTCCTCTCTTCCCCGAATCAAAGAAAACCCTAATTTCTTTCCTTCTTGAAAGCCCTAACTCCCAATCACCTTTACCATCGCCATGACCTCCAACAGTCATCGTCATCATCATTTTCGTCACCACTAGCTTCATCATCATTAGATGGTAGCACCAGTAGCAGCATTAGCTTCATCATCATCGACTTTTTGACCATGAAAACATACAAACTAGATTTCAATGTCTTACTAAGAATTGTAGGTATATGTTCAAATAGTTCAAGAATCATCTCAATCCACTGCTTGTAACTCAAGTTATAGACGAAAACTAGAATATGTTAGGACAATCAAACTTTTTTTCTTTGAACTTGATTGCATTTAACACTTTTGAACATTTGCACTTCATGTTCAATTGAAATAATTTCAAATCATCATGAATCATCAAAATATCTTGTCAGTTCACTCAACTTCATTTGATGATTGATCATTAAATCCTGTAAAAATATGAAGTTTTCACCACTTTAATCTATAAAAATGCAATTTTTCTTACTTGAATAACAAATAAAAATTTCACTAGAAATTTAATTATTTAGTTATTAAAATAATTAAAAACACACCAAAACTAAGCTATTAAACACAGTTAAAACATGTAAAATACAAACCTATCACTTGTACAATGAAGTAGTTCTTCTCCATGTTCTTCTACAAGTTATCCCCAAGAGAGGGATTTCTATTCTATACTACTACGAGAACTAGAAAGACCAACTAGCTAACTCCTTTCTATTCTAAACGCTTCATCTATTTGTAGCCCTTCTTTTATTCTATACTTGACAAAAGAAAGTCATTTCCTTCCATGTGAATGCAAACCAAAAGTTGTCCTCAAAAGTCAAACAAAGTGGCTTCATGGAATCTTCAAGTTTGTGATGACCAAAAGTGTTATTGAGGTTGTTTGAACATGTTCATCTAGCCACCAAGATGTCCCATCAATTTTCCAACCAAAAGCAAGCAAGTATGGCCTATGAAGAATCAACTTGTGCAAGTTACATAAATATTTCGGCTGGAAGAAACCAAGGCAGACAAGACTGGTTTCTCCACTGGTTTCTATTTTGACAAATCTTCATCTTCTTGGGAAACCTCTTGTCCCAAAAACCTAGGGCAAAACCATTTTAAACAACTCCGGTGTCTTCCCCTGTCTCATGACCACCTTTCACTCATTAATATTTCTTGTTTTCTTCACTTATCTTGATGACCAAACTTCCATCGATTCTTTTGCACCTTTTTTTGCAAAATCACAAGATAAATAAGTAGAAAAAAGTTCTATCTTTGATAAACAATGCTCAAACATTAACTTTTAGCATAACATTATCTTCAATAATTGATTTTGATCAAAAAGTGATTAGAAGTTCCTTAAAATATCCACAAAATGTAGTGCATATAACACACTTATTGATTCTCGTACACTTTAACCATTGCTTGTGCTCAAGCAATCAAATCAAGTACCACAAACATAGGTTCAAGAGATAGAATATACACGCTTGTGTGAATTCACTCTTTCAATACAAACTCTCCAACTTTCTCGAGTACTCATTGATACAAATCTCATTGAGACTAATGAAGCCTGTCATCAAGACAAGCCAAAGGATCGTTTATGGACAAGTTTAGGTTGTGAAAAACCTTGACATAACAAAAACCCTAATGCACAAACCTTGATATTATCTCATCCCCATGTGAAAGAATAATTGAAGAACCTTGGTATTTGGTAGAGAGATACAACAATCAAGCATGATCCTTAATTGATAAGTCAAGTTGAAGATGCTTAGACACATTCAAGACGAATTCAGTACAGTTCACAAAGGACCAAGAGAAAACTCTTAAACTTTATTCATTAAATTAGTCTTAACCATTACAAGAATGAAAAATGTGCCTATTTATCGTCACATAAGGACCTATTAGACTAATTGGATTTGGATTTGGTCACCTATTCTACTAGCTAACAGACTAAACCAAACTAACGGCTCAACTAGACAAAACAGGCTGATTTTTTCACTAATTAAACCAAACAAATGACTAATGAAGCTAGCATACTAAATGACTCAAATTGGAAACAAGCACAAGACAAAAGTTGGCCTAGAACAAGACAAGTCTAGTTTCAAGTCTTCAATCGACTCCAAGCTCCTCGACTTGAATTAGGGTTTTGCTTGTCATTCCTTCTATGCATATGTGAGTTCCAACTTATTCTTGCACAACACGAAGTAAAGTTTGAAATATCATATTTGAAGATCCATAGGAATGGTTAATACAGCCTCTTGTCTCAGATCCCATGGGGAGGCAAAGATAGTTAGAACTTGAACTCTCGATAGCAACTAGATTCACATCATTCCCCCTCTCTTAAAGATGATCTACCCTTAGATTGAGCCCTTGCTTGTAATGAAGCCCATTGGGGAACATTTGTATAAAGGTGAGCCATGAAGCATGTTGCCTACTCAAGTTGGTCACGGACTGACAGGTATTGCGATGGCTTCCTTGACCTCTATCATTTCCTCCCCCATAGAAAAGATTTAACCTCGAATAAGCACCTAGGTCAAACACAAAATATGAGAAATTAATGATGATGAAATACTTGTAAGCACCACACTAACCAATTTGATAACAAGAAGGAAACTTTTAATTGCCATGCATCATTCTAATATCTTTAACATGACTTAAGTTACCATGCATTCAAATGTTTTCTTTGACATGACCAAAAATTACATTTGAACCTCTAGGAAAATTAGGATATGAATCAATGTAAAATATAAGCTTCCAAACAAGTAAATTCTCCATAACAACTAGATCAAGTCGATGCATCATACAACTTGCATGGACAATATATATACTAGAACAAAGGACTGTGTGCAAGTAAATGACTATAAACACAATCCAACTCAAGTTAATAGGGACACTACAAGAACAAACATCATGATCACACGACATAATTAAAACAAACAACATATATGGACTCAAAACTAGACTCACACAACTAGGACAAAAGTGATTTAGAATATGACACACATTGACACTAGGATGATCAACATAACTCAAATAAACAACTCTATCAATATATTATTGATTATTCACATTAAGCATGTAAGGACTTGAAAATTCATATATATTTTCTTATAATTCTCTATTATTTTGAATAAGTTAATTTATAATTCCTTTACTACTAATTTACTTCCCTTAATAGTTGTAATAAATAATAGAAACGAGAGTGTTACTTTTACTTTTATAGTTAGTGTATGTTAGGGTTTTGGTGCATCGTGATAGTGTGATCAATTGGTGAGGTGTGTGTACTAAATTTGGTGGATAAGAGTGGGTATTAAGTAAGAGGAAGTATGTGATTAAAAGTGCTAAGAGTAAGTTAGTGAATCATAAGTTAAAACAAAAGTACGAGAGAATTAGGAAAATAGGCTTGAATCGAAGCGCGTTAGTGTGTATTTCCATGACAAATACACACTAGATCATGGTTAACACCTCACAAGGCATTTGGCATAGATTCTTGGCAAAGAAATCTATCACAATTCCACATATATACAAAGCTTCGAATAACTACATCAAGGTTGGAATTTTGCCTCTCAAAGCTGGAAATTTGCATACCAAGACTAAAAATCACATGTCAAAGCTTAAAATTTCAGATCAAAGCTAGAACATCTCTTATGAAAGCTGGAAATTCATCTCAAAGTTAGAAAACCTCACATCAAAGCTGGAAATTTCACCAAACCTAACAATACCATGAAAGTTTCCATAAACATGCTTTCCTTTAGCTTCAATCACGACATATCTTGCATAAATCTCAAGAAACAAGTAAAAAGAGATATTTTCTAGAAAATTTACTTCAAAACCCCAAGATGACAAGCACCTCAATAGTTTTCTTCCTCCAAAACTCCACGAAAAGCCTCTCTTCAAGATTGCCTCAAGGTTGATCGGAGTGGATTAGGGTTGATCTTAGGATTTTTTCACAAATCAAGCAAGGAAATCAATCTAAAATTGAAGTTTTTTCTCTCTTCTCTCCCTCTCTTAAGTTCGGCCAAGCAAGGAGGAAAATAAGGGGTTTCTGTGGTTAATTAACAAGATAAAAACTAAGAATATTCTTCGTCAAGACATGCTTATATTATTGACACTTGTCGGCTTATGGTTTCATTCCTATCTCTTTGTCTCTCTTGTGTTTCTAATCAATCTAACTGCCTCTAATCACTATCATTTCTTAACTCTTAACTCTTACTCTTAACTCTTCTTGTCCACCAAACATAATGTGCACATCTAACTAGTTGGTCAAACTACCATAATACTTTACGAAACCTAACATGCACCAAATTATAAAAAGGAAAAAGAGAAAAATCTTGACTTAACATTTAAAATCTCCATAAAATTAAGGCTAGTAAATAGAAAAGTAAAGTAAAATAAAAGAAAATATAAATTAATTTTTTCAAAAATAAGAAAAAATATAAAATAATTTTTGGGTCCTTACTTTCTCCCCCCCTTAAAAAAATTTTGTCCTCGAAATTCTGACCTTCACAGGATTCTAGAACTGGTTGTTGATCGATAGCATATACCCTCTCTGGTACCCTAAGCCAGTTTCCTCCTTCCTAGATCTATCTCTACGTTCGACCCTCTTTGCTGCTTTCTCGGGCAATTGTTAATTTGATGGTCAGCACTCCCACAAACCAAGCACATTCGCCCCTTCATCCAACATTCATCCTCAGTGTGATTTGTCTTCTCATTGTACCCACAAACCAAGCGAGGAGCCACTATTTGGCCTTCTCGAGAAATTCCCTCTTGTTGCCCTTTTCCTACCTGACTTCCTCTTGTAGAACCTTCCTCTAGTGTTCCTAGTGTCCATGGTGGGTAAGGTGAAAGGTACATTCTTCTAACTTTGGAAGGTGATATGTTGTCTCTAGGTTTCAACTTACTGCTTGGCGCACCCCTTTTCTGTATTTGGAAAACCTTTACTTCTGCCCTCGCATTCTCAACCCTCTGGGCTTTCGCAAGGGCTTCTGTAAATGTATTGATGTGAGTCGCCGCCAGAGTCTCCTGGATTTCTATATTCAATCCCTGTATGAACCGTCTTACTCTCCTCTGCTCTGTAACCACCAGTTCAGGAGCAAATTTACACTTAAAGCTCCCTAACGTAGCCTGATAAAATCATGTTCTCTCTTCTCCTAGACCAAAGGTGGGAGATATTTCTCATTAAACTCCCTTTCAAAGTTTATTCAAGTCCATGCCGTCTGCTCTTTCTCCCACTTTGCCCTGATAACATTCCACCATGCCCGACCCAGTCTTTCAAATTGAAAGATGGCAAAAGTTACTTGCCTTTTCTCTGTATAATTTAAGGCTACAAAAATGTTAAACATTGTCTCCAACCAACTCTCAGTTATCTCCGGGTCAGGCCTCCAAAGAACTTCGGTGGAGAAAACTTTTGGAAACGCTCTAGGGCCCTGTCCTCTCCTAGCTCAGGGTTCCTAGGATGATTCATTGGGGTTTGACCTTGTTGCTCTACCAATCGCGTTAAGATATTGGTCATTTGTTGTATAGTCGTTACTATTTGGTCCCTTGCTTCGACCCTCAATACATGATCTTGCTCGGCCGCTGCTTCTCTTTCATTCTTTGGTTCCTGCGATTGCCTAGCCCTATAGCCACGACTAACTCTACGTCCACGACTTCATCTTTTTCAAAAAAGAAGAAAATTTAAAAATAATTTTTAGGTCCTCACATCGGCCTAAGTGAATGTGAATTTTCAATGATCAAATGATTGAATATTACTTGTGCATGAATTAAGCCTTGTGTACTTTATCGCACTGATAAAATCATGTTCTCTCTTCTCCTAGACCAAAGGTGGGAGATATTTCTCATTAAACTCCCTTTCAAAGTTTATTCAAGTCCATGCCGTCTGCTCTTTCTCCCACTTTGCCCTGATAACATTCCACCATGCCCGACCCAGTCTTTCAAATTGAAAGATGGCAAAAGTTACTTGCCTTTTCTCTGTATAATTTAAGGCTACAAAAATGTTAAACATTGTCTCCAACCAACTCTCAGTTATCTCCGGGTCAGGCCTCCAAAGAACTTCGGTGGAGAAAACTTTTGGAAACGCTCTAGGGCCCTGTCCTCTCCTAGCTCAGGGTTCCTAGGATGATTCATTGGGGTTTGACCTTGTTGCTCTACCAATCGCGTTAAGATATTGGTCATTTGTTGTATAGTCGTTACTATTTGGTCCCTTGCTTCGACCCTCAATACATGATCTTGCTCGGCCGCTGCTTCTCTTTCATTCTTTGGTTCCTGCGATTGCCTAGCCCTATAGCCACGACTAACTCTACGTCCACGACTTCATCTTTTTCAAAAAAGAAGAAAATTTAAAAATAATTTTTAGGTCCTCACATCGGCCTAAGTGAATGTGAATTTTCAATGATCAAATGATTGAATATTACTTGTGCATGAATTAAGCCTTGTGTACTTTATCGCATTGATTGATTTTGGCACTTGCCCTTCGTCTCTAGCCTATTCAAGCTAGAAGTGGACTCGGTCGGGTAGGGTGGTGACCCTGGGCCACTATTTTGGTATACTCAAGTATGACCATGAAGTCAGGTGGAGTACTGGCTAATGAATGAATTACAATGAATGAAATGATTGATTGAATGAAATGATCACTGAAGGAGTTTTTGTTTTCAAATGTGTTTTCAAATGTCGAAGGTATAAGGAAGAAATGGAAAGAGACTGAATGCCTAAATGACTGAATTAATGAATGGCTCTAAGTGAGCACGTATCATTTGACTAAGTGTGCTATTGCTACTTGAATGCTCCAAATGTATTCCTCGATTGGTTGTTGTTAAATGTAATATGTCCGTGATTTGCTACTTGAATGCTTGTTTGGGAATCTCACTGGGCTTTTAGCTCATTCCTTTAGTTTGTTTTCCTTAAAGGAGCGGAGGTTCGGAGCAAATAAGTGTGAACTAGTGTGTGTAACCCTCTTGTACTAGTACTTTTGGTGGATAGAATGTATTTTGGATATTTGATGTTATATCTTACATTTTACTTTTGGTTTGTAATTAAGCTTGAATTATTGGTTGAATTGTAGAACTCCAGTGCTCATATGGAGGTTTGAACAATTATTTTGAGAATTGATTGCAGTGAATGTCGTGAATCCTGACAAGAGTTCTGCAGGTGGTTCGCCAAACCCTTAGGTACACTCTAGGGAGAGGTGGGGTCATCGCATTCTCAAGGTTCCTCACAGATCTGCCTCGCAGTTCTTCATATTATACAATTTTGCACTTTCTGTTCAAATCTCAACTTTGCTCTGTTTTTGGACCAAATTCAATTGCAAATTTCTTAATGATGGAAGCCAAATTCACTCTCGTATAAAACATGAAAGTTTTAGTTTTTTGAATTAGATTTCCAATGCATCAAGCATTATCTCATTTGAATCTTTGTAGGATAAGAAATGACCAATACCCCTAATTGTGACGCCCCCACTTCTCCCTAGGGCGAACCCAAGGGCATCCGCAGAACGCCTGCCCAACTCTCGTCAGGACTCACTACAATCTATAATTCAAAAGCTCGAAATACTTCAAATAACTTCAATATATAATTAAAGTACTCCAAAATACTTCATACTTACAATTAGTTAGCTTTCAAACTTAATACAATCTGAAAGAGTACGTACTACAACCATCCACTATAGTATAACTTAAGGTCTTCAAAAGAAAACAATCTAATTCTATACGCGAGCACCCTTGGTCTCGAACCCTGTTAAGGAAAACAAAAACGTGAAATGAGCTAAACAGCCCAGTGAGGTTCCAAGACACTCTAGCAGTTCTAATAAATCAAGTAAATTGAACATAGCACATATACGGTTCAAGGTTGCATATTGGCACATTAACATGAGACAAATATCATTGTATAGAAATAAACACACATTAAAGGATACGGTGTTCACTTGGAACAATTTCGGTCCACTTCACCTTATAACTCCAGTGATCTCCTCGGTTTGTCTGACCATCACCTTATCCCTCCATTGGTAGTACTCAAGTATACAGAAATGGTGGCCCAGGGTTCCAACCTACCCAACCGAGCCTAGTCCTGGATCGAGCAGGTTAGTAACCAAGGGCAGGGCCCAGTTCAACTTAGAGCTTATAACATGCACAAGTAATCAAGTAAATTGGTAAACAGTAAATGGTAAGAATTTGTCATTTTAGTAGGCCGAGCGAGATAAAGTACACACTTGCCTTAAAACGGTGGAAATTTCATAAGAGCAATTTTAGGCAACATTTAATACTTAAACACATAAGCAATATACGGCAATTTCATATGAACATGTAATTTACAATAATCAAGTACTCAAGTACTCAAGTAATTAAGTAAGCAGGTAATCAAGTAAATTGGTAAACGGTAAGTAATTACGGTTAATGGTAAACGGTAATAATTTACGGTTAGTCGGTAAACATGTAGTAGCACTATTCAAGTTACCTACGGTGGCAAAGTTCATAGGAGAATTTATCAGTAGCACTTAACAGTTAACACATAATGACCATGGAGTAAACATGTCGTAAAGCTATTTAAATTACGTACTCCTATATGGAACACTCACCGAAATCAAAACAAGTGAGTAAGTGCTCAGACAAGTGTTTAAGCGTCCGCTTCGAGTTCCTCTTGAAGGTCCCCTTGAACGCCTGTGCAAATAATAATTAACCATCACACACTATCGCTTAAATACCCCCAATTATCAAGGAAGATTGCACACTTGTACAATCGAAGAAGATTATCATGAAAGAGAGCCTAATTTACTCGTAAATCGAGGCTCAAAAGTGAAGTTTAATAATACAAGGAAAACTGATTTTCCTCTTAGAAATCAAGTGTAAAACGGTCAAGCAATATCGAAGGGAAATGAAGAGTTTCTAAAAACTCAATTCCCATCAAGTTCAAAAATTCCAGATTTAAGGTACAATCTTTGAAAAATCATAACTCACTCTTTGTAGGTCTAAAATTGGAAAACTTGATACCGTTGGAAACTACTTCCAAAGTACTAAAAGTTCCTAGAAGACACTTTTCTGTGACTCCAAATGGAAGATATTCAAAATTCAGCTCAAAATTGCTGTTTTAAACTTACCATGACAGTTTTGGGTTGGTTTTCGGCCAAATTTAAAAATTCGGCAAAATTCACAGAATGTAAACGAGCCTCTGAAATTTGGAACTCAATTAGAGTTGCAAATAAGGTTTAAAACACAATAAACAGAACAAGAATCAGAGTTTTGAGTACCAAGTTATAGCAGCTCAAAGTTGGTGCAAAAAATGAAGTTCACTGGGCAAAATTACAGATTTGCAGCTTGAACTTTGGGACTTCAGTTGGGCATCGAAACGGACTCAGAATGGCACCAAATTTGGTAGTATTGTCCTACCATATAAGGGATATTTCTCTGTCAAATTTAATATAAAAATTCATTCGGGAAGTTAGTTAACAAAGTCACTGAATTTTCCAAATTTCCAAGGTAAATCTGCCTTGCATGTTTGTTTTCCTTTTCTCAAACATTTGGCTTATAAAATTTTCTCAAACATGGTTCATTTATGAATAAAATGTCTAATAAACATCTAAAATACATTTGGTAGGTGATTAACACCAAGAAATTCGAAATAACAAGTCCCAAATCAAGATTAGTCATAACACAGCCCAAAATTAGGGTTTTCTTCCACTAAGACAGTTTTGTAATTCGGCCATAACTCACTCAATTCAAATTGGAATTGAATGTGGTTGATGGCGTTGAAAACTAAATTCATAAGGCTACAATTTCACAGAAGGAATCATTTTAAAATTCTGTCCACAACTAGCTCATATTCGAGCTTCAAGTTGCAGTTCATAACAGGGCTCCCAGGTCATCCAAAAAACATGGCAGTCATCTTTAAACGATTGGTATGGTTCGCTCAGGTGGAATCAGGAAATAAATTTTATACCGTTGGAAATTGGGAAATGTCTAGTTTCCAATGCCATAAACGGCACTCAATTTCGACATGGGAGCAAAGAGTTGTGGTCAAAACAAAATGACTGCTAGAGCATTACGGGACAGAGTTTCCAGTTTTGATAAAATTTCGAAATCTCCACTTTTACCCAACCAAATCAAGTAATTTTTGGTAGAAACTTTCTACACAACCTATACAATATATTTACATCAAAATCAAGTTAATTGGACCACAAATATTTTGAATTACAGCCTCGGCAAAATTAGGGGCAGAATCGTCCCCTTGCACTTTCAAACTTTCCTTTGATTTCTTTCCACTTTCACAACTTAAATCCACTAGTTTAGCACTAAATCAACACCAATAACATATATAATCATCATAATAGCCCATCAAGTCCAATGTGGGATTTCATAGAGCCCACTCACAAGATCTACAACAATCCAAGACTACCCACATGAAGATACAAGCTTCTAAGTGCAATCTAACGTATATAAACCAAGATTCAAGGGCTTGATTGTTGGTTACCTTCTTAGATGCTAAAGGTCAGATTTTTGGCCACAAGAAAGCTCCAAGAAACCATGGAAATGAAGCTCTTCTCCTTGCCTAAGTGAATCTTCAAGTGGTTTGGAGTTTATGTTGCAAGTTTGGAGTGAAATAGATGGTTGGATTGAGGTGAAATGATGAAGAAAGTTTGCTCCCTTCTTGCTTGAGAAGCTCGGCTGTCTTGGAGAGAAAATAGAGTGAAATGGGTGATGATAAAGCTTCTTGAAGAAGCTTGGTAGGTAGCAAAAGTCAACTCTTCAATTATACCTCTAATGCACTTCCATTTATACTATTATTATTCACTCTTAATAGTCTAGAAATAATTTTCAAAATCCTCCAATTAGTCGCGCGCGCGAAAACGCTAACTTCCAACTTGTGCGTGATAAAGCGAAATTTCTAAGAAATTCTTATAACGATAGTATAACTAATACTTGAGTATTTAATCATAAAAATACTTATTTTAAAACTAACACATGAGTCCTCATATGAGTTTAGTATTAATTTCTCAAGCCTCCAATTTGTTGCGCGGTACGACTTTCGAAAAACTATCGACGCGCGAGCAATAAAAGTTTCATTTAACTTAATCACATCCAATCTCTCAATTAATTCTTCTTAGTCTACTATTAATCATCCTTAGTTCTCCAAGACTAATGTATAAGTCTTCAATTTCCAAACTCATTGTACCCTCAAATCGATTATTGCCTCCAAACGCGAATTCACTATTCTCGCTAAACGAACTTCCCAAAATTTAATTTTTGTAACAAGTCATTTTAAAAATACATGTAAGCCATAGTTTCATGTAATTGGATCTAAAAAAAAAGGTTGGAATAAAATATTCAGAGCAAACGGCCAATTAAATATTTAAATAAGCCAGTAATAGGAATTTAAAATAAATAAATTTGTGGGTCCTCACACTAATTGGTCGATGCCTTGTTTCAACTTTTGATAGAAATTTTGCTCAACTGTATTTTAGCTTTTTAACCAGGAAAATCAATGAATTGGATTTAATGTTTTATAAGAATTAGTCTTAGCTTCAAAATGACTTAATAATCATCTCAATCTGATACTTGTAGCTCAAGATATAGACAAAATACCAAGGTGTGCCAAAACTGTCAAACTCTTCTTGATTTGAATCAATTCAAAAGATAGCAAAACCTACAAAAACAACATTAATTTGCATATTAACCCACACTTTTGCATGTTTTGGTTAAGAAACACTGCTTGTATGAAAAGCAAGTTACAAAGGAGTTCAATTCTTCCATTTTAACTTAAAACACACCAACAATTTACCCTAAAACCTAACTAAAAATAGGTAAAATAAATGCTAATTAAACTCCCCCACACTTGAACTATTGCTTGTCCTTAAGCAATTAAGAATTACAAACCATCACAATAGTTCAACTATATCTCTTTTGTACTCATGTATCTGTCAAATTCATTTCGTCAATAACAAAGTAAACCACCATTATATAACCATTCATTCCACCACAAATACTCATCATACCAAAGTACAAGAGAGAGAATTATATCAAGAATTAAGACTTGTTTTAGTCATTTCCTCCCCTCAAATCAATTTCACTTTTAAGCAACTCATATTATCAAGTCAAGGTATACAATTTCCATGATCGTCTTTATTATTCAAAAGAGGGATTTATTCAATACACAACAAATAGTTTCCTCAAGTAGTGAAGATGTCTTTTGACGCAAAGATCGACATTAACCTCCGATTACTCAACTTCATCACTAATTATAGTTGCTTTGCATACTCATAATTCAGGAGCCGTTTTATGTGAAAGTTTCATGAGAATTGAGTTCCGTTTGTTGCGTTTGAAACTAGATTCAGAGTACTATCAACCGTGAAAATTTCAACATTGTTCTCAATTCCCATGAATATCTGTGATTTTTCAAAATTGACTAAAATTGCATACCTGTTCTGTCTTTTACTGGGTGAAGCAGCAACTTTAGGTTGGAATTTGACTGACTTGTGGATAGAATCTTACAATGGTATCTTGTAGGAAGTTGTAACCTTTTGAATCTATTTTCCGACGGTATAGAGTTTATAAATTTTGGATTTAAGAAGTTTGAGATATGATTTTTCAAATGCTATCGCGCAAAACTGGAAAATTTCTGTTTTCCTAGAACTGTTCCTACTTTCATTTCCAACTTTACGATTGGAGTTGGTAAACTATTTTGAGGTTGGTTTATAAGTGGAATTGAGGTTTAAATGAAAGGAAATGAGTTTCTTCAAATCATTTTAGGTCGAACAATTTCCAACTTTGTATTTTGAATGTCTTTTCTAATTTCTCTAAACATTTGACTATAAGTGATACTCTTATACTCTAAATGACTTTTGCAAAGTTGATTAGTAAGTACATGAGGATTACTCATCGATTGGAACAAGCAAATATTATATTTTGATAGGTTATACGGGTATAAAACTTGTAAATTGATGCATGTTCTAAATAAAGTTTTGGAACCTCAATTTCTTCATATATTTTGGCTTTGTATTGCTAGTCTTTTACTATAGTATGTGACTACAGGACTCGAAAGAGTTCAAGAGGATATTCGCGCAAAATATCCTGAACTATTCAGTAATCAAGGTGAGAATTTCGAAGACGAAATTCTTTTAAGGGGGAGAGAGTGTGAGAACTCTCACTTTAAAATACAAATTCTCCCAAACTACTTGCCTTGCCCTAAGATTAAATCACTTAAAACATTTCCTTGCGTTGCCTATTATTGCTTTTACTTGAATTGTAACATTTCCTTGAGTTGGCAATTTTTTTATATATATTTCACTAGATACACTTTGACCAAATGTTCTTTTATTTGTGGTTGGGACTTTATATGATAGTTTAGAGGTGTTAAATAGACATTGGAACATTTGGAGGGTAGAAACTTCATTAGTCAAAGATTAAAGGAAGAAAGGGGCCAAGATTGGACCATGTGGCAAAACCCTAACCACACATCTTGTTTGACCAAAAGATTAGAGGAAATTTAAACCAACTTTGCTCCATTTTCTCCTCCCTATAGCTAGCCACTTGAAGCTTCCAAAGGAAGAGAGAAAACTCCATTTTTTATTGCTTTCTAACCCTAGCTTGATCTTGAGCAAAAATCAAAAAGAGAAAGGGCTTGAGTTAGTGGAGTGAACAACCTTCAATCCTAGTGTGTGATTCAAGCTTGGAGCTTTGGTTTTGGTGATTCAAGCTTCATATAAGAGAGGTATATGATCCTTAACTCTTGGTTTTATGGTGTTATATCAAGTGTTTAAAGTTTTGATGGCAAACTAGGAGTTGTATGGATGTTATTTGTGGTTAACTTTCTTGAACTAAACAAGTGGTAGTAGGGTTGGTTGGTTAGCATACCATGTGTTTGATGAAATGTTTGAGCTTTGTTTATGGTTTTTCTTGATGTGTTAACATGTTTTGGATCCTTTTGAAGTTAGGGATAACACTTGACATGTTGTTTCAGTGAAAAACAATGATAGGATGAAGGTTGGTGTTGCATGAGAACTAATGGACTGTTTTGTTTCTCTTGGCTGACTGGCTTTAAAGTGGGAGGTTTCTTCTTGATTTTGTGACTCATTTGTACCTTAATTAAGCCCTAGGAAACTTGGCTAAACCTTGGTTAAGTTTATGTGTGAGTTGAGATGGAAATGAAGTAAGCAAAGTGGTTGTTTTTGGGCAAGTAGTGGACTGTTTTGATTATTTTGTTGGTTAGACTGTTTTGGTTCTTTTAATCATGTTGTGTATTGCATTTTAAGCTCCAATGGTACTAGATAACTTGATCCCTTGTATATGAACTCTAGAAGATTGAATTGGGTGGATTTGAGCCAAAACAAGTGAAGTTGGCAAGAGGAAATAGAGTAATTTTTGTTAGGGTTTTGAGCTGATCAGAACCGAAAAATCAGCCAACTTCCCCAGATCACTGGTATTGATAGGAGAGGAACTAGAGTGTGAATTTAATACCATTGAAAATTCCTTCGAGTCTAGTTTCCAACGCCGCTAACGGCACCTGATTCCAACTTTCCTACAGTGAGATATAGCCGTTTTCCCGAGACTGCGCGGGCGCGACTGTTTTACCCGCGAAGACCACTTTGAACTTGAATGAAAATTTTCTTTTGCTCAAGTTTCTTGCACTTGTCAAACTTGTTTTCTTATGACCTTTTACTGCATTTTGGGCCTAACTTGCATGGTGAATTGAGTAGATTTAACCACTCACTTGGTCACCTAATGAGCTCACATTTTGATTGTAATTGAACCTAGATCGTTAACGGTTTCACTCATTGCCCTAGGATTGGAAAACGGAGGTGAACGTAACCAAGGAACTTGACGTTTAAGCTCTGTATTTCTTAACAGGTGAGTATTTTAAGTGCATGAAAATATTTACGTGGAATGTCTCCTTGCTTGAACGACATGCTTACTTGGTTAAAGTAATTGCTCTTGAATTGATGACTTTTGGGACGAGGATGTACTTTATCATACTTGATCCTTTGTAGTTCACTTCGTGATATTGATATGAAATGAAATGCTTTGCTTGCACTTGACTTGTTGGTCACTCGGGTAGTTATCCCACCGACTTACGTGTTACATGCTCATTGTTGTTAGACAATACTAGGTACTTGATTTCTTGTCTCATAGGCAAGTGTGTACTTTATCGCACTTGACCTAACTCGACTAAATTTATGAGATTTTGTTAAAACAGGTGTTAGCCGTTTTGTTACAACTGAAGAGTGGCCAGAATCCGGCCACTTTCTGACCGGATTTGTGTTCGAATTTTGCTGAGAAAATTTCTGACTTCTGCAGCTTTCTTCCAGTTTTCTTGTTTGATTAGGGTTTTTAATGTGAGAACCCGTAAATTTTCTTTATTTCTAGGCTTTAAATTATTTATTTGCACCCGTTTTCCACATTTTCTTTATTTTATAAATTTTCTGGACATTTTTATGAGTAAATAGGGTTTTAAAAATATTTTTTCTAGTATAGGTCAATTTACGAGATTTTTGGAGTGAATAGTGGACGTGGGACCCGCTAGTGCGTTAAATGAGAGAAATTCGACCGATTAGGTCAAGTTTTGCGTACAGGGATTAAATTACTAGGTGTTAGTAGGTGATTAGAGGTTACCTAGATGAATTAACCATGGTGAGACAAGATGATAGGAATGAAGTTAAAAAGGTGCCACGTGTCGCGGCGGGATTGGTCAAGACTTGCCTAACTTTTATCACCTTTACCAAAAGCTAATTTTGACCCAATTCTTTCCCATTTTCACCCCCTCTTGGCCGAACTTCATAGAGAGAAAAGAAGAAAGAGCCTTCAACTTTTGATCTTCCATTTCTTGCTTAATCTTACAAATTAACCATTTGAATCTCAAAGTACTCCATAAAAACTACTTGCATAGAAGGATTGAAGCTCTTGGTGGAGTTGTTTTGGGGACTAAGGCCTTAAGCTACCACCTTTGTTGAGGATTTGAGGTACCTTGCTTGGAAACTTGACTTTTACTACTCTTAATGTCAAATTAGTGGCCTATGGTGGATTAGTAGTTAGATTTATGGATGAATTTATGGTTTAATTGAAAGTTGAGTAAATTTCTGATTTATTGGGAATTTTTCTGTTTTATATAATAAATGTTAGTTAGCCTTGGATTGAAGGTTTAGTATTGAGCCAATTGGAGCTCTTGTATGTGAATTGTGATTAATTGTGGAAAATTTCAGCTTTGAACAAAAATTTCAGTTTTAGGGTTTTGGAAATTGGGGCTTTTCTATAATTGATGATTGGAATGGCAATTGGCTTGGAATGAAGGTTATTGAGTAGCCTATGAGTGAATTGTAGTAATTGCGGTTGAATTGGATGGGATTTGATGTTTGTTTGTAGGATGGAAAAGCTGGAATTTAAGGGAAGTGCTGTCAAAATTTCCGCAGGAATTCCTGAGCAGTCTCGGGAAATCTGTTATAACTCGATGTAGGAATATCGGAATTAAGTTCCGTTTGTTGTGTTTTAAACTAGACTCCTAGGGCTACAAACCGTGAAAATTTCAGACCCTAGTTCTGTCTGTGTGATTTATGGTGATTTTCCAAAGTTGACTGAAATTACATACCTGTTCTGTCTTTGACTGGACGATGCTGCGACTTGAGGCTAGAATTTAACTAACTTGTGATTCGAATCTGGTAAACATGTCTTCTAAGTAATTGTACCCCTTTGAATGTATTTTCCGACAGTACAAATTTTATCAATTTTGGACTTAAGATTTGTGAGATATGATTTTTCCAATGAGGGTGCGCAAAACTGGAAAATACTGTTTTCCTAGAATTATTCTTACTTTCCTTTTACCTCTTAGGTTTGAGAGTTTGTTACACCTTTAGCCTTAAAATCGAAGTATTTTCCATTTTTAAGCTATAATTGAACTTTACTTGCGTGAATCATGAAAGAGACGCTTGACTCGTATCCGAGTATCAATGGTAGTTTCTTGCTTCTTGTAGGTCGGGTTGGTGATCCCGGACAACCGTCGTGCGAGAAATTGTGATTTGCTTGCTTAAGTGGTGAGTGTACTATGCATGGCTTGTGTTTACTTGGTTGTGTACTTGGATCCTTGAATTGGATAACTGTGATTATGTGCTTGAGGCGAGAGTGTACTTTATCGCTCTCGTTCTCTTATGTGTATAATTGATTACTGGATATGTGTGAATTGAACTGAATACTTGTGAATTGGATTCATGTCTGGCTTCATGTCGTTTTGGGTATGAGCCCTACGACTTTACTGTGATAACTGAGCTCAAGCCTTAATGGCCGTTTATCGAGTCGAAGCCGGTAAGGGCCGGTCGATTAGGTAACGTGCCGTGAGGTCACTGTGTGTCGAGTGGAGCGTTTGCTCCTCGACTTGTGGTATACTCGAGTATTACCCCTGATTACTGTGAGGTGTTCGGGCCCGGTAGGGGAATGTATGGTGGAAGGTATTGGGAGTAAAGTGGTGATCTACGGTCGTACGTGTCCGTTGGACGTTGACGGAGTGTCAACGCGAAGTGATCAAGTGTCGCAAAAGGAAATTGGCTCCCGAGAGCCACCCGTATCCTTTCACTTGTGAAACTAGTTTGGTATTCTTCCTATGTGTGTTATTTGAGTATGATCGAGCATGGCTATTTGTGCGCTTTGAATGCATGAATTTTAGTACCTCATTGGGCGAAAGCTCACACTCGTACTTTTGTTTTCCTTACAGGGCATGTTATTGGGAACCATGAGTTTTGGTGAAACGAGTAGAGCTTATTAGGCATTCTTTTGCATCTTGTATAGCTCCTCGACTTTTAGGAACCCTAATGTGGGACTTGAACATTTCATTTTGAATTGGAAAACCCTAGAGCGGGTTATGTGTATATATTTTCTCATGTATATATGATGTACTTTCTTGGAAATGTACTTGTCTATGCTTAATTAAAGTTTAGCCGTGTTTGGGACGCGTTCGTTCCTTTTTTTTTCCGTTTTCGTTTTGCGCGCTTGTTGTCAAACTTACTTGTTGGTATACCTCCCGAAATGTTTATATTTGCGTGTATGTGACCGTTAGCAGTCCTGGCGAGAGCTGGGCAGGCAATTCGCTAACCCTTAGGGTACGCCCTAGGGGGAGGTGGGGCTGTCACAGGTGGTATCAGAGCCTAGGTTAGAAACAACTTGGGCAAGTTAGAAATTTGTTTTAGTACCATTGGGGGATCGTGTTAAGTCGCCATTAAGTACGATTTCTCGTCTAAGGTGTGAACTTTCTTTACTCTTGTTGGTTATGGCTGGAATGAACCCCGAGGGCGGAGGTGTGCCACCTCAGAGACGTTTTCGTGTTGTGGACTACCAGGAGAGACCTGGATGACCCATTCGCCGTTGGAGTGCGCTAGTCGGACTCGCCGATGTACCCGATGCCAGAACTACTCGTATATAGATCGAGTAGTCATAGCCGTCCTTGATGAGCGTAGGAGGCTTAGGCGAGCCACCGCTAGGGACCAAACTGAGATGGCACGATTAAGGGGAATTATGCGCATGCAAGCGGACCGAATCCGCGAGCTTGAGGCCGACGTAGTTGAGGAGCAAGAGCGAACCGACGCTCTTAGGGGACAATTGCAAGTAGCCACCGACCGACTCACGAGGGTGACTAGGGTAGTGCGAGATAGGTCGGGAGGCATCATTAACGAGTGCGAGGCGCTCGTCCGAGGTGTGATCGACGCTAATAGGCAAGTGGAGGCGTCCAGTACTAGTACACCTGATGAGGGGAAGCACGCCTAACTCTAGTGGTGGGGGAGAGTCCGTGTGCTCCGTGGGGAACTAGGCTAGGGCTCCTTTGAGCCGTGTTTTGGATCCCATGTGGGGACTAGTTAGGGGAAAGCTACTCGTTAGCTACTTTTGTGTTTTGACCTAACTTTGTATATGTACTTTTGATTGACCCCGCTACTTTTATGGGAATGTTGTATATATTTGACCGACTGCTACTGTACAACTTGTTTGATATGCTTATGTGTTATTTGCCTTGATATTCTTGTTTCGTGTTTAATTCTTGATTACTTGCTTACCTTTATTTTCTATTTTTTGATACCGTACTTGCGTTTCGGCCCTAGATTGTGAACTTAAGACATGGAAGGGACTCGTAGTGGCCGAGGTCGTGGACGCGGTCTTAGGCAGCCTTTAATTGATAGGGGTACTCAGGAACCCGTGCCTGAACCTAACCCCTGGGCCGAGAGTTGACTCGAATGCTCAAGTAGCCTCCGCTATCCAGAGAATAACTGATTTGTTGTCCCACGTAGTTGAGCATCAGGGCCAGCACCCTACCCATAACCCTGGAACCCTGGTGAACACGTTGAGAGCGAGGATCGAGCCCTCGAAAGGTTCCAAAAGTTCTCTCCCACCGAAATTTCTGGGAGGACCTGATCCGGACGTGGCCGAACGTTGGCTGGAGAAAATGGTAGACATTTTGCGGCCTTACACTATTCGGAGGAGAGACAGGTTACTTTTGCTGTCTTTCAATTAGAAGGAGCTGCCCGTTCCTGGTGGAACATTATACGAACGAAGTGGGAGAGAGAACTAACGCCGCGGACTTGGGCAAACTTCATAAGGGAATTCAACACGAAGTACTTTCCGCCTTTGGTCCAAGAGAAGAAGGAGGATGAATTTCTCAGACTGCGCCAAGGCACGCAGACGGTGGCCGAGTACGAGAGCCAGTTTACTCGACTGTCGAAGTTCGCCCCTGAACTCATAGTAACGGAGCAAAGGCGAATTCGGCGGTTTACTCAGGGGCTGAACGTAGAGATCCAGAAGGATCTGGCGGTAGCCCAGATCACTACTTTTAGTGAGGCAGTAGAAAAGGCACTGAGGGTAGAGAACGCTAGGCTCCAAGTCAGAAACTTCCAGGTGAGGAAGCGGGGATTCCCTGGAATAGTTCTAGTCAGGGTGATCGGAGTAAACCCTCCTAAGTCTGGACGAGGGTCCGTGGAGGAAGGTTTGCGGGGCCGTCGAGAGGGAGTTTGGGCGAGGGGTGGTTCTTTTGGGCGAGGCCCGCAGGGAGTGCCTCGCAAGGGAGTTCAGCTTCTGTTTCCCGAGGACCTTGTGGATTCTGCGGGAAACCAAACCATACGGAGACCAATTGCTGGAGGAAGGAGAGGAAGTGCCTGCGCTGTGGAAGTGCGGAGCACCAGATAGCTACTTGTCCAGTCCTACCCCGTGACTCGAGAGTGACCCCACAGTCTTCCAGGGCCAGTTCTAGCCATCGAAAGTGGAAGGGGCGAAACCGAAAGTGCCCGCTCGGGTGTACTCACTTGAGCAACACCAACTCCCTGACCCATCTGGAGTCGTAGAAGGTATCATTCCTGTTTTCCATCGTCTAGCTAGGATTTTGATTGACCCCGGTGCCACCCATTCCTTGTTAATCCTGATTTCATGTGTGGCATTGATATACAACCTGTTAGTTTACCTTATGACTTGGAAGTTAGTACCCCTACGGGAAATCAACGGTTGATTACTAGTAGGATGTACGTGAATTGTGAGATTTGGGTAGGAGAGAGAAAATTACTGGGAAACTTGGTCAGCTTAGCTATTAAGGGCTACGATGTCATACTAGGTATGGACTGGTTAGCCAAGTACGATGCCCAACTTGACTGTAAGAGGAAGGTAGTGGAATTCCGTATACCGGGGGAAGGCTACGTTGAGGCTAGATGTGAGGGGCAGTCTTGCCTCATCTGCGTTGATTTCGGGCATTAGGGCTAGGAAACTATTAAGTAGAGGGGCGCAAGGGTTCCTGGCTTTTCTTATAAATACTCCCGTCGATAAGTTAAAGGTAGAGGATGTACCTATTGTGCGTGAATACCCAGACGTGTTCCCAGACGAACTAGTAACCCTACCTCCGGAAAGAGAGATAGAGTTTAAGATCGATTTACTACCTGGAGCATCACCTATCTCTAAAACCCCCTATCGAATGGCACCTGCCGAGCTTAAGGAATTGAAATTACAGTTACAGGATTTGTTAGAGCGAGGGTTTATCCGAGAGAGTGGGTCCCCATGGGGAGCCCCTGTGCTATTTGTGAAGAAAAAGGATGGGACATTGAGGTTGTGTATAGATTATCGAGGGTTGAACAATATCAACCATTAAGAACAAATACCCACTGCCCCATATTGATGAGTTATTTTGACCAGCTACAGGGAGCCGTAGTGTTTTCAAATTAGACCTCCGTCAAGGATACTACCAATTGTTGATTAGGAGGGAGGTATGTACCGCAAAACTGCCTTTAATTCTCGATATGGGCATTTCGAATTTGCCGTTATGCCCTTCGGTTTGACCAATGCCCCTGCTGCCTTTATGGACCTGATGCACAGAGTTTTCAAACCCTTCTTGGACCCGATTTGTCGTCGTTTTCATTGATGACATTTTGGTCTACTCTAAATCCCGAGAGGAACACGAGGAACATTTGAGGCTAGTCTTACGAACCCTAAGAGATCACCAGTTGTATGCTAAATTCAGTAAGTGTGAATTTTGGCTGGAGAAAATTTCATTCTTAGGGCATGTGATTTCGAAGGAAGGCATTACCGTAGACCCGGCGAAGGTAGAAGCGGTAACTGAGTGGAAACGACCCGAAACTCCCACTGAGGTTCGTAGTTTTCTAGGGTTAGCTGGATATTACCGGCGGTTTATCAAAGACTTTTCGAAACTTGCTAGCCCTTTAACCAATTTGACCAAAAAGAATGGGCGTTTCTTATGGGATTCTAAGTGCGAGAGTAGTTTCCAGGAGTTGAAACGGAAGTTAACCGTAGCCCCTATTCTAGCCCTACCTAATGGAAAAGATAGTTTTTCTGTGTATACGGATGCTTCAGGGGAAGGCTTAGGGTGTGTACTAATGCAGAATAGGAATGTGATTTCCTTTGCCTCTAGGAAACTGAAACTTCATGAGCAAAATTATCCTACCCATGACCTAGAATTGGCCGCAGTTGTCTTCGCCTTGAAAAAGTGGAGACACTACCTGTACGGGGTGACCTTTGAGGTTTATTCCGACCACAAAAGCCTTAAGTACCTATTCTCCCAAAAAGAGCTAAACATGAGGCAGAGACGGTGGATGGAATTCTTAGAAGACTACGACTGTACAATTAATTACCATCCGGGGAAGGCAAATGTAGTAGCTGATGCCTTGAGTCGAAAGGCTCAAATAGCTGGGTTAATGATCAGAGAGTGGGAGATGTTAGAAGCAATAAGTGAGTGGAGCCTTAGGTTGGAACGTCGAAGGGTAATTTTAGGAAACATCAGGATAACCTCTGCTATTCTGGAGCAAGTCAAAGAGGCTCAAAAGGAGGATCCGATGGTCCAAAATGGAGAGACAAGGTGGAGAAAGGGGAGTTACCTGACTTTAACTTGAGCTTTGAAGGGATATTAAAATATCGGGATCGGATAGTGGTGCCAGAGGACGAAACCCTGAAAGAGAAATTCTGGAGGAAGCCCATCGATCAAAGTATACGATCCATCCGGGTAGTAATAAGATGTATCAGGAGTTACGGAAATTGTATTGGTGGAATAAATGAAGAGGGAAATAGCCCATTACGTACAAACCTGCCTCGTCTGCCAGCAAGTAAAGGCGGAACACCAAAAGCCCTCTGGTTTGTTACAACCCCTAGAGATACCTGAATGGAAGTGGGAAAACATCACGATGGATTTCGTTTCTGGTTTGCCAAGAACCCAAAAAGGACACGATGCCGTGTGGGTGATCGTTGATAGACTCACTAAATCAGCCCATTTCTTACCCATAAACATGAAATACACTCTGGAGAAATTGGCTCAACTGTATATGAGTGAAATTGTGAGACTGCACGGGATTCCTGTGAGTATAGTCTCGGATAGGGATCCGCGTTTCGTGTCTAGATTTTGGCAAAAATTTCAGGAGACCTTGGGAACCAAACTCAACCTAAGTACCACTTACCATCCCCAAACCGATGGACAATCGGAGCGAACCATTCAAACCCTTGAGGACATGTTACGAACCTGTATCTTGGACTTCGGGGGAAATTGGGGGCAACACATGACGTTAGTAGAGTTTGCCTACAACAATAGTTACCACTCTTCAATCCAAATGGCACCATACGAAGCTCTTTATGGCCGGAAATGCCGTTCACCAGTTTATTGGGATGAAGTAGGAGAAAAGAAAGTCTTAGATCCAACGATCATTCCATGGATGGAGGATGCACGAGAAAAGGTTAAACTAATCCGCCAAAGACTCCAAACCGCTCAAAGCCGCAAAAGAGCTACGCAGACAATCGCAGGAAAGACTTGGAGTTTGAAGTTGGAGACCGAGTGTTTCTTAAGGTCACGCCATTACGAAGTATCACGGCGGGTAGAGGGAAGAAACTGCAACCTAGATTTGTAGGACCCTTTAAAGTCCTCCAAAGAGTTGGAAAAGTGGCGTACCGTCTTGAGTTACCATCCAGTTTATCCAGAATCCACGACGTTTTTCCATGTTTCAATGCTTAAAAAGTACCATCCTGATCCAACCCACGTCTTACGAGCGGAGGAGATTGAGGTGGATGAAGCCCTGACCTATGAGGAGAAACCTGTGCAATTACTCGACCGAAAGGTTAAGGAGCTGAGAAATAAAAATATTCCACTGGTGAAGGTTTTATGGAGAAACCACGGTATAGAAGAGGCAACCTGGGAAGTGGAGGAAGAAATGCAAAAGAAATACCCTGAGCTGTTTAGTAACCCAGGTAAGAAATTTCGAGGACGAAATTCTTTAAGGGGGAGAGAGTGTGAGAACCCGTAAATTTTCTTTATTTCTAGGCTTTAAATTATTTATTTGCACCCGTTTTCCACATTTTCTTTATTTTATAAATTTTCTGGACATTTTTATGAGTAAATAGGGTTTTAAAAATATTTTTCTAGTATAGGTCAATTTACGAGATTTTTGGAGTGAATAGTGGACGTGGGACCCGCTAGTGCGTTAAGTGAGAGAAATTCGACCGATTAGGTCAAGTTTGCGTACAGGGATTAAATTACTAGGTGTTAGTAGGTGATTAGAGGTTACCTAGATGAATTAACCATGGTGAGACAAGATGATAGGAATGAAGTTAAAAAGGTGCCCACGTGTCGCGGGCGGGATTGGTCAAGACTTGCCTAACTTTTATCACCTTTACCAAAAGCTAATTTTGACCCAATTCTTTCCCATTTTCACCCCCTCTTGGCCGAACTTCATAGAGAGAAAAGAAGAAAGAGCCTTCAACTTTTGATCTTCCATTTCTTGCTTAATCTTACAAATTAACCACTTGAATCTCAAAGTACTCCATAAAAACTACTTGCATAGAAGGATTGAAGCTCTTGGTGGAGTTGTTTTGGGGACTAAGGCCTTAAGCTACCACCTTTGTTGAGGATTGAGGTACCTTGCTTGGAAACTTGACTTTTACTACTCTTAATGTCAAATTAGTGGCCTATGGTGGATTAGTAGTTAGATTTATGGATGAATTTATGGTTTAATTGAAAGTTGAGTAAATTTCTGATTTATTGGGAATTTTTCTGTTTTATATAATAAATGTTAGTTAGCCTTGGATTGAAGGTTTAGTATTGAGCCAATTGGAGCTCTTGTATGTGAATTGTGATTAATTGTGGAAAATTTCAGCTTTGAACAAAAATTTCAGTTTTAGGGTTTTGGAAATTGGGGCTTTTCTATAATTGATGATTGGAATGGCAATTGGCTTGGAATGAAGGTTATTGAGTAGCCTATGAGTGAATTGTAGTAATTGTGGTTGAATTGGATGGGATTTGATGTTTGTTTGTAGGATGGAAAAGCTGGAATTTAAGGGAAGTGCTGTCAAAATTTCCGCAGGAATTCCTGAGCAGTCTCGGGAAATCTGTTATAACTCGATGTAGGAATATCGGAATTAAGTTCCGTTTGTTGTGTTTTAAACTAGACTTCTAGGGCTACAAACCGTGAAAATTTCAGACCCTAGTTCTGTCTGTGTGATTTATGGTGATTTTCCAAAGTTGACTGAAATTACATACCTGTTCTGTCTTTGACTGGACGATGCTGCGACTTGAGGCTAGAATTTAACTAACTTGTGATTCGAATCTGGTAAACATGTCTTCTAAGTAATTGTACCCCTTTGAATGTATTTTCCGACAGTACAAATTTTATCAATTTTGGACTTAAGATTTGTGAGATATGATTTTTCCAATGAGGGTGCGCAAAACTGGAAAATACTGTTTTCCTAGAATTATTCTTACTTTCCTTTTACCTCTTAGGTTTGAGAGTTTGTTACACCTTTAGCCTTAAAATCGAAGTATTTTCCATTTTAAACTATAATTGAACTTTACTTGCGTGAATCATGAAAGAGACGTTTGACTCGTATCCGAGTATCAATGGTAGTTTCTTGCTTCTTGTAGGTCGGGTTGGTGATCCCGGACAACCGTCGGCGAGAAATTGTGATTTGCTTGCTTAAGTGGTGAGTGTACTATGCATGGCTTGTGTTTACTTGGTTGTGTACTTGGATCCTTGAATTGGATAACTGTGATTATGTGCTTGAGGCGAGAGTGTACTTTATCGCTCTCGTTCTCTTATGTGTATAATTGATTACTGGATATGTGTGAATTGAACTGAATACTTGTGAATTGGATTCATGTCTGGCTTCATGTCGTTTTGGGTATGAGCCCTACGACTTTACTGTGATAACTGAGCTCAAGCCTTAATGCCGTTTATCGAGTCGAGCCGGTAAGGGCCGGTCGATTAGGTAACGTGCCGTGAGGTCACTGTGTGTCGAGTGGAGCGTTTGCTCCTCGACTTGTGGTATACTCGAGTATTACCCCTGATTACTGTGAGGTGTTCGGGCCCGGTAGGGGAATGTATGGTGGAAGGTATTGGGAGTAAAGTGGTGATCTACGGTCGTACGTGTCCGTTGGACGTTGACGGAGTGTCAACGGGAAGTGATCAAGTGTCGCAAAAGGAAATTGGCTCCCGAGAGCCACCCGTATCCTTTCACTTGTGAACTAGTTTGGTATTCTTCCTATGTGTGTTATTTGAGTATGATCGAGCATGGCTATTTGTGCGCTTTGAATGCATGAATTTTAGTACCTCATTGGGCGAAAGCTCACACTCGTACTTTTGTTTTCCTTACAGGGCATGTTATTGGGAACCATGAGTTTTGGTGAAACGAGTAGAGCTTATTAGGCATTCTTTTGCATCTTGTATAGCTCCTCGACTTTTAGGAACCCTAATGTGGGACTTGAACATTTCATTTTGAATTGGAAAACCCTAGAGCGGGTTATGTGTATATATTTTCTCATGTATATATGATGTACTTTTTGGAAATGTACTTGTCTATGCTTAATTAAAGTTTAGCCGTGTTGGGACGCGTTCGTTCCGTTTTTTTTTCCGTTTTCGTTTTGCGCGCTTGTTGTCAAACTTACTTGTTGGTATACCTCCCGAAATGTTTATATTTGCGTGTATGTGACCGTTAGCAATTCTGGCGAGAGCTGGGCAGGCAGTTCGCTAACCCTTAGGGTACGCCCTAGGGGGAGGTGGGGCTGTCACATTTAACCACCTAATTTTCAACTGTTTGGACTTGAATACTTGAAATGCTTGGAACATGATATGCTAAACTTATTTGTGACTTGAACCTGTTTAGGCGAGTGTGCTCTTATGTGCACTCAATTGACCCAAACCTGACTAGACGTTTGATATCTTCTTCATTGCATGAACAAGTAACCTGATTTGTATATGACCTGTATGGTTATTTGAAATACTTGGAATACTTAAGAATGTGAATTGCTGGACATTACTTGTGGACTTGATTCTGACTAGGCGAGTGTGTCCTTATCGTTCTCCGGCCTCCCTTCTGGAATGATCTTGTACTTGTTTGCACTTGATTGACTTGTATTTGTGTTGATGCTTGTGCTTGACTTGTAAGTGCTGAGCGGTAGCATGTACCACTCTCCATTTGAGTGGGAGGTGCCTCTCATCCCGTCTCAGTATTTTTATCCTGATTAAGTCGATTGGAAAGTTATCTCGTTGATACTAGTGTTGAGCAGTAGCATGTACCACACTCCATCCGAGTAGGAGGTGCCTCTCATCCCGTCCTCAGTACCTCTATCCCTGTTTTGTCGAGTGGAGTGTTATCTCCTCGACTAATTGGTATGCTCGAATGTTACCGCCACTGTTTATTTCTGAATACGGAGCGTTAAGTGACAGCTAACGTCTCCAGCTTTACTATGTTGAGCGTTGGATAACAGCTAACGACTCCAATCTTGATTATCTGAATACTTGGGGCTATAAGCCATATCACTGAATTACTAAATATCTAGAACTATAAGTCCAACCTAGAGTTAGTTTGGTTGAATCGAGCACAGCAAGGGTTTGGTCGAGGAGATCAATGAACCTTGGATACTTCTTTGACGTTTCGGGGCCCGGTAAGGGGTATGTTTGGTGGACGGAATTGGTGTTAAAGTGGTGATCTAACGGACATTATAACTTCGTGGTTGACGGAGAGTCAACGGACCTTGATCAAGCTATGGTGAAACTTGCTCCTGAGAGCAATCTATATCCTTTGCAATGAATGTGTTTTCTACTGTACACTTTTGCATGATCTATTTGGCTATTTGTTTAACTATATACTGGGTCATGATCTATGTGAGTTTTGACTTGTTTCTTGATATCTCGTGTATAATCTTGCCTGTTATATTACTTGTTTGTTTTCTTGGAATCTCACTGGGTTTTCCAGCTCATTCCATGCAAAATTGTTTTCCTTACAGGGATGAGAACATGAGAGGTTGATGTGAGGAAGGCCTCTATTTCTTCTAAGTTATTAGTTGCTCGAGTGAGTACTTCATAGATGTCTAGCCAGCCTGTTTGCTTTGATTTTTGCAAGTGTGAATCTTTGGCTGTATTATAGATTGTGTGGGCATTGGAGGTCCATGAGTGTACCTATATGGAAGGGTGTAATTGATACTGCTTGTATTATTGAGATTATTGTTTGTAAACTTTATGATGTGTGACTGAGTCCTGGCGAGATTAGGCAGGCGGTCCGCCAAATCCTTGGATACGCCCTAGAGGGAGGTGAAGGCTGGCACATCCACAATGTGTGAAAAGGAAAAGGAAATGCTCCCTCAACAGTGAATTGGCCTTTTGCTTGCAAACCTTCTATGACTTCATCTTTCTTGAATTGCAACCATTCCCTACATAAATGACAGTCAAAGAGTGCAAAGTTCCATATATGGCAAACAAACTAGTTAAGGTTTGAATGGTGCAAAATCCACAAAGTTGGTGATTTGTGGAGTGTGTGGTGAAGAAGAACAAATGAAAAAGAAAGCCCTCTGTGAGGACCCAAAATTCACATATTGTTTTCTTTAGTCTTCCTTTGAATTTCATACTTTTATTTGGTAAATGAGAAAGGATTGTTGTACTTCATTGTTTTTTTTTAAATTTATTGCATGTTGATTTTCATGGAGTGATATACTACTTAGTCCAACTAGTAGGGTGTGGCGGCAATAAATTGAGTGACAAAGAGGGATTTGTGTGCAAAAGGGATATTTTGTGACAATAAGAGATATTTTGTACTTAAAGATGTGATGTTATGACGCCCCACTTCTCCCTAAGGCGAACCAAAGGGTATCCGTGGGACGCCTGCCCAACTCTCCGCCAGGACTACACTACAATCCACAATTCAAAAACTCGAAATACTTCAAATAAATTTAATATATAATTAACGTACTCCAAAATATTGCATGCTTACAATTACTTAGCTTACAAGCTTAATACAAACCAAAAAAATATGTACTACAACCATCCAGTTATAATACAACTTAAGGTCTTCAAAATGAAAACAATCTAGTACTATTCACGAGCACTCTTAGTCTCGAACACTGTTAAGGAAAACAAAAACGTAGAATGAACTACACAGCCCAGTGAGGTTCCAAGACACTCTAGCAGTTCTAATAAATCAGGTAATTTGAGCATACCACATATATGGTTCCAAGTTGCGTATTGGGCACATTAGCATGAGGACGGTGTTCATTGTACGATTAATTTGAGTATAACACAGGTATAGTTCGAGATTCCACATTGGCACATTAGCATGGAACAGTTATCATTACGCAAAAATAAACACATATTGAAGGATACGGTGTTCCAGTGGAATCATTTCGGTTAACTTCACCTTATGACTCCAGTGATCCCCCCGGTTGTCTGGCCATCATCTTATCCCTCCAGTGGTAGTGACTCGAGTATACCGAAACGGTGTCCCAAAGTTCCAACCTACCCGACCGATCCCAGTCCTGGTTCGAGCAAGTTAGTAACCAAGGGCAGGGCCCAGTTCAGCTTAGAGCTTACAACATGCACAAGTAATTAAGTAAATCGGTAAACGGTAAAAATTTAATCATTTTGGTAGGTCAAGTGAGATAAAGTACATACTCGCCTTAAAATGGTGGACAATTTCCATATGAGTAGTTACCAGAACACTTAACACGTAAACACATAAGCAATATGCGATAATTTTCATATGAACACATAATTTACGGTGATCAAGTAATCAAGTAGTCAAGTAATCACGTAAGTAGGTAATCAAGTAAATTGGTAAACGGTGAGTAATTATGATTAACGGTTCACGGTTAACGGTAAGTGGTCACAGTTAATCGATAGACATTTTTCATCTTAGTAGACCGCCTATTGGCCATCTATTTTTACCACTTAAGAGTCGAGAAAATTCACTAATCGACTTATGCAGCCATAGCATAGTCAATCATTGAAACGTTTCATGTAAATATGCATTTCAAGTATTTCATATCGAGTAATTGAAGTACATTTTACTTAAATGAGAACGAGTGCGATAACACTTAACACGTAATGACCATGGAGTAAACATATCATAGACTATTCAAATCACGTACTCCTATATGGAACACTCACCTAGTCAATTACAAGAGAGTAAGTGCTCAAACAAGTGTTTAGGCGTCCACTTCGAGTTTCGCTTGAAGGTCCCCTTGAGCGTTTGAGCAAATAACCATCAACTATTACACAATATCACTTAGAACCCCTACTTATCGAAAAAATGTTGTATTAGTATACAATCTAAGGAGAATTCATGAATTGAACCTTAATTACTCGTAAATCGAGAACTCAAAGGTGGGGTTTTAAAATATAAGAGAAATCGGGTTTTCATCTTTGAAATCAAGTGTAAAACGATCGAGTGATAACGAAGGAAAAAGATGAGTTCTAAAAACTCAATTTCCGTTAAGTTTGGAAGTTTCGGGTTTGTCACACAATCTTGGAAAAATCATACCTCACTCTCTACAAGTCCAAAATTGGAAAACTTGGTACCATTGGAAACTTATTCCAAAGTACTAAAAGTTCCTAGAAGGTACTTTTCCATGATTTCAAATGGAAAGCATTCAAAATTTGGCTCAAAGTGGCTGTTTTGGACCATTAAGACAGTTTCGGGGTTGGTTTTTGACCAACTTTGAAAATTCGGAAAAATTCACAGAATGTGAACTAGCCTCTCAAATTTGAAACTCAATTAGAGTTATAATCAAAGTTTACAACAAAACAAGTGGAACAAGAATCGGAGTTTTGAACACCAAGATATAGTGGCTCAAATCACTGAAAAGTTGAGACGGTTAGGCCATTTTCCAGGTTTGAAACATAGACTTTGGGACTTCAGTTGGGCATTGAAATAAACTCAGAATGGCAACCAAATTTGGTAGTATTACTCTACCATATAAGGGATATTCCTCTGTTAATTTCATATAAAAATGCGCTCGGGAAGTTAGTTAACAAAGTCACTAAAGTTCCTAGAATTTCCAAGGCAAATCTGCCTTGTACTTCAATTTTCCTTTTCAAAAACTTTTTCTACATAATCAACTTCTTCAAATATTGAAACTAATGTTCCATAAACATCCAGTAAGCAATTTAGAAGTAATTGACATCAAGGTTTTGAAAATATAACTCCCCAAATCAGATTTGACCATTCGGCCAAGAGAAAAGGAAAAAATTTTCCAGATTCGAAGAGCAACTTTGGGACATCATTTGTATATCGAAATGGTCTTAGATTGACACCAAAAATTTGTACAATTCAACTTCCATATGAGGACTACTCCTCTACCAAATTTCATTTGAAATTCCACACGGGAAGGTAGTGAACTAAACTACCAAATTTCAAGAAAATCCCAAGACCAATCTATCTTTTACTTTCTTCTTCCTTTTCAAACATTTTGCCCAATGAAAACGTTCAAATCTGGTCCATTTATGAAACAAAAGTCTGAGAGACATCTAATATACATTTGGTAGGTGATTGACACCAAAAGTTTCAAAATAACAAGTCCTAACAAGATAGGCCATTGATCAGTCCAAAATGAGGGTTTTCAAGCAATGACGCAGATATGTTATTTGGCATATTTCACTCCATTCAACTTGGAATTGAGCGTAGTTGGTGGAGTTGGAAAATAAATTCACAAGGCTAAATTTCTCAGAAGAAATCGTTTTAAAATTTTGTCCACAACTGGCTCATTTTTGAGCATCAATTCGCAGTTCAAAACAGAGCTTCCAGTACAGACGAAAAACAGGACAGGCAACTTTACAAGGTTGGTACAGATCATTCAGGTGGAATCAGGATGTGAATTTTATACCATTGGAAAGCTGGGAATGTCTAGTTTCCAGTGCCACAAATGGCACTCGATGTCGACATCGGAGCAAAAAGTTATGACCGAAACAAAAACACTGCCAGAGTACACTGGACACCGTTTCCAGTTTTGATGAATTTTCGAAATCACAACATTTAACCATCCAAATCACGTAATCTTTTTGTGAAAATCTTCCACACAACCCACACAACATATATACATCATAAACAAGTCAATTGAACCTCAAAAATTTGCTCTAAGGGCCACGGCATTCACAGGGGTAGAAATGGAAAAATTCTCCCCTTCATTTCTTTGAGCTATCATCCATAATATCACTTATTTCTACTAATTTAAGCACCAATCCAACATTATTAACATCAAACTCACAAAGTCAGTCCATCAAGCCATAGTGGGAGTTCATAGAGCCCACACACCAAATTTTCCACATAAATAAGCTACCCACATGATTATATGAACTTATAAGTGCAATAGAACTTCCATAAATCAAGATTTGAAGGTTTGATCGTCATTACTTTGCTAGATGTTCAAGGCAGAATTTTCGGTCCTCCTTAGCCCAAGAAAACCGTGGAAAGCAAGCTCTTTTGTGGGCTTAGATGATCACGAAGTGCTTAGCAAAGTGTGGTTGAATTTTGGTGTGATTTGGTGAAGATTTGATGAAGAAATGTAGAAGAAAATTGAAGAACTTGGGGTTGTTTTTCTCCTCCTTTGGCCGGCTGGAGTGAGAGCAAGAGAGAGAGTGTTTTTGATCAAAAATGAAGCTTCCAAGAGAAGCTAAAATGTGTGGCCCAAAATTGTGCGAAAGTCAACTCTCTTCCCCGCGCGTTCCATGCCTGATTCCCCTTGAGTTTGTTTTACTTGTGCACTAAACCTCTAATGCACTTCCATTCATATTATTATTATTCACTCTTAATGGTCTAAAAATAAAAGTCTAAAATCCCTCAATTAATCGCGCGCGTGACAAACGCGTGCTTCCGATTTTTGAGCGATAGAGTGAAATTTTCAAGAAATTCTTATAATGATAGTGTCACTAACTAATACTTGAGTATTTAAACATAAATACCTATTTTAAGACTAATGTACAAGTTTTCAATTTTCCAAACTTATTGTATTCTCAATTTCGATTATTGATTCCAATCGCGTATTCATTATTCTTCACTATATCTAGCTTCCAAAAATTAAATTTTCGTAACAAGTGTGAGGACCCGCAAATTTACTTATTTTAAAACCCCTATTACTAGTTTATTTAAATATTTAATTGGCCGTTTGCTCTGAATATTTTATTCCAACCCTTTTTAGACCTAATTACATGAAACTATGGCTTACATGTATTTTTAAATGACTTGTTAACAAAAATTAAATTTTGGGAAGCTCGTTTAGCGAGAATAGTGAATTTGCGTTTGGAGGCAATAACAATTCAGAATACAATAAACTTGGAAAATTGGAGACTTGTACATTAGTCTTGAAATAGGTATTTTTATGTTTTAGCGTTCCAATTATTAGTTAGTGATACTATCATTATAAGAATTTCTTGAAATTCCACTTATCGAACACAAATCGGAAAGTACGCGTTTTCGCGCACGCGATTAATTGAGCGACTTTAGACTTTTATTTTTAAACCATTAAGAGTGAATAATAATAATATGAAGGGAAGTGCATTAAGGTTTAGTGCACAAGTGAAACAAACCCGAGAGGAATCGGGTACGAACGCGCGCGAACGCGCACTATTGAAGAGTTGACTTTTGGACAAATTAGAGCCACACATTTAAGATTCCTTAAGAAGCTTTTTCATCAGCAAAAACTCTTTCTCTTTTGCTCCAAGACAGCCAAAACCAAGAAGAAGAAAAGAGACCAAAGTTCTTCATTTTCCTTCATCAAATCTTCACCAAATCACTTCAAACTTTAACCACACTTTGCAATCTACTTGGAGACGCAACTCAAACTACAAAAGAGCTTCAAATCCACGGTTTTTCTTGAAGCTAAGGAGGGACCGAAATTTCTGCCTTGAACATCTAGGAAAGTAAGTGACGATCAACCTTGCAAATCTTGACTTATGGAAGTTGTTTAGCACTTATGAGTTCATAATTTCTTATGGGTAGCTTTATTTATGTGGAAATTTGGTGTGTGGGCTCTGATGAACTCCCACTATGGCTTGATGGACTGACTTTGTGAGTTTTGATGTTAATAATGTTGGATTGGTGCTTAAATTAGTAGAAATAAGTGATATTATGGATGATAGCTCAAAGGAGGTGAAGGGGAGAATTTTTCCATTTCTGCCCCTGTGAATGCCGTGGCCCTTAGAGCAAAATTTTGAGGTTCAATTGCCTTTTTTATGATGTATATATGTTGTGGTGTTGTGTGGAAGGTTTCCACAAAAATTACGTGATTTGGATGGTTAAATGTTGTGATTTCGAAAATTCATCAAAACTGGAAACGGGTGTCCAGTGTACTCTGGCAGTGTTTTTGTTTCGGTCATAAGTTTTTGATCCGATGTCTAAATCATGTGCCGTTTGTGGCACTAGAAACTAGACATTCCCAGCTTTCCAATGGTATAAAATTCATATCCTGATTCCACCTGAGTGATCCGTACCAACCTTGTAAAGTTGCCTGTCCTGTTTTTTGTCTGTACTGGAAGCTCTGTTTTGAGCTGCGAATTGATGCTCACAAATGAGCCAGTTATGGACAAAATTTTAAAATGATTTCTTCTGAGAAATTGTAACCTTGTGAATGTATTTTCCAACTCCACCAACTACGCTCAATTCCAATTGAATTGAGTGAAATATGGCCAAATTACAGACCTGCGTCATTGCTTGAAAACCCTCATTTTGGACTGATCAATGGCCTATCTTGTTTGGGACTTGTTATTTTAAAAATTTTGGTGTCAAACACCTACCAAATGTATATTAGATGTCTCTCAGACGTTTTTTTCATAAATGGACCAGATTTGAATCGTTTTCATTGGGCAAAATGTTTGAAAAGGAAGAAGAAAGTAAAAGACAGATTGGTCTTGGGATTTTCTTGACATTTGGTAGTTTAGTTCACTACCTTCCCGTGTGAATTTTCAAATGAAATTTGGTAGAGGAGTAGTCCTCATATGTAAGTTGAATTGTACCAATTTTGGTGTCAATCTAAGACCATTTCGATATACAAATGATGTCCCAAAGTTGCTCTTCGAATCTGGAAAACTTTTCCTTTTCTCTTGGCCGAATGGTCAAATCTGATTTGGGAAGTTATATTTTGAAAACCTTGATGTCAACTACTTCTAAATTACTTATTGGATGTTTATGGAACATTAGTTTCAATATTTGAATTAATTGAAGTTGATTGCGTGAAGCAAAGCTTTTAAAAAGGAAAATTGAAGTACAAGGCAGATTTGCCTTGGAAATTCTTGGAACTTTAGTGGCTTTGTTAACTGACTTCCTGAACGAATTTTATATGAAATTTGACAGAGGAATATCGTTTATATGGTAGAGTAATACTACCATATTTGGTGCCATTCTGAGTTTATTCAATGCCCAACTGAAGTGCCAAAAGTCTATGTTTCAAACCTGGAAAATGGCCTAACCGTCTCAACTTTTCAGTGACTTTGAGCCACTATATCTTGGTGTTCAAAACTCTGATTCTTGTTCCGCTTATTTTTTGTAAACTTTAATTGTAACTCTAATTGATTTTCAAACTTGAGAGGCAAGTTCGCATTCTGTGAATTTTGCCGAATTTTCAAAGTTGGTCAAAAAAACCAACCCCGAAACTGTCTTAATGGTCCAAAACAGCCACTTTGAGCCAAATTTGAATGTCTTCCATTTGAAATCATGGAAAGTACCTTTTAGGAACTTTTAGTACATTGGAAGAAGTTTCCAACGGTACTAAGTTTTCCAATTTTGGACTTGTAGAGAGTGAGATACGAGTTTTCCAAGATTGTATGACAAACCCAAAACTTCCAAACTTAAAGGAAATTGAGTTTTTAGAACTCATCTTTTTCCTTCGATATCACTCGATCGTTTTACACTTGATTTCAAAGATGAAAATCTGATTTCTCTTGTATTTTAAAACCCCACCTTTGAGTCTCGATTTACGAGTAATTAAGGTTCAATTCATGAATTCTCCTTAGATTGTATACTAGTACAACCTTCTTCGATAAGTAGGGGGTTCTAAGTGATATTGTGTAATAGTTTATGGTTATTTGCTCAGACGCTCAAGGGGACCTTCAAGAGGAATTCGAAGTGGACGCCTAAACACTTGTTTGAACACTTACTCTCTTGTATTGATTAGATGAGTGTTCCATATAGGAGTACGTGATTTGAATAGTCTATGATATGTTTACTCCGTGGTCATTACATGTCAAGTGTTACCGCACTCGTTTTCATTTAAATAAAACGTACTTGAATTACTCGATATGAAATACTTGAAATGCATATTTACATGAAGCATTTCAATGATTGACTATGCTATGGCTGCATAAGTCGATTGGAGTGAATCTCCTCGACTCTTAAATGGTAAAAATAGATGGCCAATAGGCGGCCTACTAAGATGAATAATGTCTATCAATTAACCGTGACTACTTACCGTTAATCGTGATTATTTACCGTTTACTGATCTATTTGATTACTTACTGTTTACCGATTTACTTGATACTTGATTACCATGAATTCCGTATTCATATGAAATTATGGCATATTCCTTACGTGTTTTGGATGTTAAGTGTTACCTATAATTGCTCTTGTGAAATTGCCAATATTTTAAGGCGAGTGTGTACTTTATCTCACTCGACCTACTAAAATGATAAATTTTTACCGTTTACTGATTTACTTGATTACTTGTGTATGTTGTAAGCTCTAAACTGAACTGGGCCCTGCCCTTAGTTACTAACCTGCTCGAGCCAGGACTGGACTCGGTCGGGTAGGTTGGAATCTTGGGACACCGTTTCGGTATACTCGAGTACTACCACTGGAGGGATAAGGTGATGACCAGACAAACCGAGGGGATCACTGGAGTCATAAGGTGAAGTTGACCGAAATGGTTCTACTGGAACACCGTATTCCTTCAATACGTGTTTATTTTGCGTAATGGTAACTGTTCCTTGCTAATGTGCCAATGTGCAATCTCGAACCATACCTGTGTTATACTCAAATTAATTGTACAATGAACACCATCTCATGCTAATGTACCCAATATGCAACCTGGAACTATATATGTGGTATGTTCAAATTACCTGATTTATTAGAACTGCTAGAGTGTCTTGGAACCTCATTGGGCTGTGTAGCTCATTCTACGTTTTTGTTTTCCTTAACAGGGTTTGAGACCAAGAATGCTCGTGAATAGTACTAGATTGTTTTCATTTGAAGACCTTAAGTTGTATTATAACGGATGGTTGTAGTACATATTCTTTTGGTTTGTATTAAGGTTGAAAGCTAAGTAATTGTAAGCATGCAATATTTTGGAGTACGTTAATTATATATTAAAGTTATTTGAAGTATTTCGAACTTTTGAATTGTGGATTGTAGTGAGTCCTGGCAAGAGTTGGGCAAGCGTCTCGTGGATACCCTTTGGTACGCCTTAGGGAGAAGTGGGGGCGTCACAACAAGTCATTTTAAAAATACATATAAGCCATAGTTCCATGTAATTGGATTTAAAAAGGTTAGAATAAAATATTCGGGGCAAACGGGCAATTAAATATTTAAATAAGTTAGCAATAGGAATTTAAAATAAAGAGAATTTTGCGAATCCTCACAGATGTGGCCAAAGATATTTTGGAAAATTAGATATGTATCATTTGTATTTGTGCCATTTGTCACATGGGCAACCAAAGCTTTAACCAAGAGTCCAAATGAATTAGCCTTTCTTCTTCTTGGAAGACCAAGTCAAATCCATTTTCCCTACTCCTTGTTCTAGCCGTGAGGGAGAGGAAAGAGTTGAGGAGCCTTCTTGACCTTTCCTATAGCTCAACCGAGAGAGAGAGAGAGAGAGAGAGAAGAAATGAGCCAAAGCCTTCCCTTGTCTTGCCTCTACTCCAGCCGAGGGAAAATTCCAGAGAAAGCCAAGAAATTTCTCTTGTCTTGCCTTCACACCAGTTGAGAGGAACTAGAAAGAGAAAGTTAAAAGACAGCTTGAGTCTTGCTTCCATTTCCAGCTTGCTTGACCTTAACTTCCAGCTTGTTTTAAAGGTAACATGACTTGGAAACTTCATTTCTTTTCATATACTTTAGAGGGCTTTGATGTATGTTTGGTTGAGGTTGGATTGAAGAAGAAACTGGTAGTAGAAACTTGTTTTATAGCTGGAAATTTGCCAACTTGGACCAAGTTAGAGATGACCTTTCTTTTCCAAATTTTAGGCTCTTGTTTTGCTGCAAGTTTGTAGGGAATGAGTTATTCCTTTGATAGTTAAAGCTTGGCAGAAATATGGCATGTATGCAAGGTTTTTGGCTGCTTAAATTTTTAGGAGGAAGGTGAGAGAGTTGAGCTGTGAATTTTCAGCTCTTAGTTGTAGCTTTTGTTGAGTTTTACTATGAAATACTTGATTAATACCTCACTTTATGTTATAAACATGTTATTGTGTGATTTATGGATGAAAGTAAGTAAGAAAGGTGCTGCATTTGGTGCTTCTAAACAAGTGAAAGGTTGAGATTTCGGATGACAGTCACCCCTGGACAGGTTTAGTAAAATGATCATAATTTAATGTAGAAAAATCGAAATTGAGTACCGTCAATTGCGTTTCAAACTAGACTCAGATAACTTTCTAATGGTATAAATTTTGGATTGTGATTCGTTTTATACACACACCAGAAATCAGCAATATTGACTGAAAATTCTGCCCTGCACAAGTAAAAACTTGAATGTTATAGTAGCTTGCAGCTCAATTTGGACCAATTTATGAACTAAATCTCTTTGAGGATCTTCTAAGGATTGTTAATGCTTCAAGTCTAGTTTATGAATGGGGCAAGTTTTATGATTTTTTGATATTTGTAACTGAAGTTATGATTTTTCAAACAAGTGATGCTTGCTGAAATATTTCCTGCAGGAGACTCTAAGCAGTTTTGAGAAATCTGTTTATATCTTGATGTAGAAAAATCCGAATTGAGTCTTGTTTGTTGCATTTGAAACTAGACTGACTGATAGATCTTTTAACCATGTAAAATTCATGGTTTGGTTCACTTTCTATAAATACCAGCAAATTTCAAGGTGGGCTAAAAATCCAAAACTGTCCTATTTTTACACTTAGTTGAGCAGTGAATTGAGGCTAAGATTTGACTAATTTTATGGGCTGAATTTTATGAAGGTGTCTTCTAGAGAGATGTAATCTTTTGAATCTATTTTCTAATGGTATAATATTTATGATTTTTGGACTTACAAAACTCAAGTTATGACTTTTCCAAAAGCGTTACAAAAACTGAAATTTTTCTTGTGAAATAATAAAAAAAGCTTGGAAGGGTCTTGGAAACGTTTTCTGATTTTTAAAACCTAACTTTCTCGATTACTTCCACTCTAATTTCATACTTGGATCATGGATTTATTATGCATATGAGTTTTCTCTTGACTTGAACAAGAAAACTTGACGTTTTAGATCAAGAACTAGAGGTTTAAATCTTGAAGTTATTAGCCCGCTAAATGTGTTTTTAGTGGTGAACTCTCATGGTTCACTCAAGCACCAAATTTGATCTCAAGATTTGGAAGTGATAACTTTGAATTTTAAAAGTGAAATGAGGAGTTTTTCTTGAACCTTGTTTGCTGCAATTTTGGAAGGTTTGGCCCAAATCTTGGATTGGAAATTTGTCTCGTTTTCTCTAGTTTTAAAGTGAAATTTTACTCAAAATAGCTTGCTAATCAATTGCTCTCGAATGTGCTTTTAAAAGGAGCAACAAGTTTGAATTAAAAAAGGGTGAAAAATGGAGCGTCATGGCAAGAGTTTTGTGGGAAAATTTCACTTGCTTGATGTTCAAAAACTTGGAGGATTTGTTGGTGTCTTTGCTAAGAAATAAATGGTGATTTTGGTGAAGTTTGACTTCATAAGTTTTAGTAAACTTAAACACTTATTTATATATCAAAAGTTGGGCAAAAGATTAGGAGTTAAGGAAGTGAAAGTGGTTTTCCCTCCCATGTGTGTTTTGTTAAACTCTTGAGCGGTTTGGCTAACTTTTGAATCGAAAACCTTTGCCACGTTTTGACTTACAAATGGAGCACTTTTGAATCTTCCCTTGAGTGTTATCTTAGTGGTTTAAGTGAATAGAGTTCTCTCTTAATTTGACAAGAAATTGAGCATGCTTGAGTGAAGGGTTAAGGGGAAATGTTTGGCCTTGGTTGAACGATTATAGGTAATCGTTGATTGTGCATGTTTTAGGTATTCAAGAGGAATTCGAGGGAAACTCTTAGGAGAACTTGTGGAAGCTTTCTCTTGTCTTGCTTACTTGACTATTGGTGAGTGTCAAGTGCATGTTTCTTGATATCCTGTTTTGAATGATACATGTTGCCACGTGTTATGTGTTTGAATATTGAACTTGATGAGGTGAGGGTGTATTTTATCTCATTCGTCCTTTCCTTCTCGTATGATCATGTACTTGCTTGAATTTGATTAACTTTTGCTTGTGCTTGACTTGTAAGTGCTGAGCGGCATCATGTACCACACTTAATCCGAGTGGGAGATGCCTCTCATCCCGTCTCAGTACCATTATCTTGATTAAGTCAATTGGAGAGTTATCTCATCGACCCTAGTGTTGAGTGGCAGCATGTACCATACTCAATTCGAGTGAGAGGTGCCTCTCATCCCACCTCAGTACCTTTATCTGATTAAATCGATTGGAGAGTTATCTCATCGACCATACTTGTTCTTGCGTGGGTATACTCGAGTATTACCAAAACCCTTGTGGATGTTCGGGCCCAGTAGAGGGTGAAACGGTGGATGGGGATTCGTGTCAAGTGAATTCTATGAACTTGTTACTTGCGTGGTTGGCAGAGTGTCAACAAAAGAAAATGATATCCAAGATCGTGAATTGGAAAGCTTGTGGATTAGCTCTTGAGTGTCCCTGTATCCTCTTAATGAACGTGGTTTAGTCCTTTTGTGACTTTACATGAAACTATTGTTGATATTCTGTACATGTGCTACTTGAGTTGATTTATGGTACTTGTTTACTTGCTTGCTTGCTTTCTTGGCCTTATTGAACGTCCGCTCATCCCTTTAAGTTGTTATTCCTTAACAGGAATTTGAAGTGAAGAATTGGAGATGCTAGACTAGCCAGCTTTTGTTTAGAGCTAATGTAATTCCCTGAGCAACTTTTGGACATTTGGAAGTGTAGATTCCATTTGTATTTGAAATATTATGACTGTAATAGTTAATGCTATTGCTTAAGGATTGCGGATGTTGTTATTCAAATACTTTCTTGGTTTTAAGAAATTTTTTGGCTTGAAAATCTTGATTGGGTTCGAGTGAGTACGTAAGTCCTGGCGAGAGTTGGGCAGGCACCCTACTAAACCCTCTAGTTCGCCTTAGGGGACAGTGGGGGCGTCACACCCTCTTGTCTTCTTTGTTTGTTTTTTAGGAAGGAAAAGGGGCAGATCGTGAGGTAGATCCACGAGGTGAATTGTGGTTCTTGGAGGCTAATACTTCTAGGAGCAGAACTACGAACCCATTCATTTTTATCAGGGAACTCGTAGATCTCTGAGTTTTCTGCAATTAAAGTGCAGAAAATTAGACTTTTTTACTTTTTACACAATTCCTGCTTCTATAGAAACATGAAACTAATCATTTTTTCATGAAGTGTATTGCCTCAAATAAATTTAAAATGATATAAACATAAAATCTAACCCTTCATAACAAATCAAAAATAGTTAAAATGCAAAATGAGGGGTTGAGTTCTTCGGGTTTCTTGTTTCTCGTCAACCTTCAAAAAGTCACATTTGCATCAGCTTTTAAAACCTACAAAATAAATATAACAAACACAACTTAATACATCTAATACACATGAAAACACACTGAAACAAAAGAAATGACTTAAAACATTGGGTTGCCTCCCAATTAGTGTTTTTGTTTATAGTCGTTGGCTCGACTCAAAAGTGTTTCATCTTATTAAAGTTCACTTTGGAGGAGAAAAGAAACTAGTTCCTTCCCAAGGGCTAAAACGTCTCTTTCCATTCACCATATTTTCAGTTTACCTTATCTCCAAATCATCCTCATCATCAAACAAAGAAGAGTTAGCATGATCACAATATATATGAGCAGTTCTTAAGAAACATGTTAAACAATCCAAAGCCTACTTGATTTCTTTCCTTTATCCACTTGAACTTTAGGATTAAGGACCTCTTTTCCTTTATTCTTCATATTAGGCATGTTATAAGCATGAGAATCAAGAGTTTCAATATGATAACTTTCTTTATACAACTCTTGTATAACATTAAAATCCTAGGCTTAAAAGCTTTTCCATGCCATATATCATGATCCGTACTTTCATTAAGATTGAATGTTAGCTCTTCATCATTTACTCTAAAGGCCAACTTACCTTCTTGAACATCAATTAAAGTTCTAGTAGTGGCTAAGAAAGGTCTACCTAAAATAATAGGTAAATGCATGTCTTCTTTCATATCAAGCACAATAGCGTCAACTGGTATAAAGAATGATTTCACCTTAATGATGACATTTTTAATTATACCAACCGAATACATTATGGACCTATCCACCAATTGAAGAGTGACATTTGTATCTTTCACACTACAGAAAAAGGTCTTTTGTGGCAATAGAAATTCATCAGGAAAAGTTGAATATTTGCCACAAAAACTTTTCTTGATGACTAATTTATCAACAAAGCCTCGTCCCAGATAACCTGTGGCTAAAACCTTTTGTGACAAGAAATTGCTTGTTATCACAAAAATATTTGTCATGATAAGCCGAATTTATGACAAAAAGAGTCGAATTTATGACAACATGTCGCCAGTAAAAGTCAAATCCTGTCATCACCAAAAGTCACCTCGTCACAGAAGTTTACGCTGAAAGAACAATTAGGAAACATTTTGTGACAAGATCATCATCACCAAAAATACAGTCTCATCATGAACAGTTCCTCTTCCACAAGATCTCATACAAAGCACAAGTACTTTCCACAACAATCATTCCCAATTCTTTCTACAAAACAATAATACTTACCAGCTACTAAATAGACAACCAAGACAAAATTTGTAACAAAAATTATGCACATCATTTATTAATATCTAAAAGTTGTCAAAGACAAGTTTTATTATAATTTCGTTTGACAATTGTGTACAAAATGCTAAAAGTAGCAAAATATCAGGATCCCTTCTCTAATAGTGAGATCTGCAATACTACCAAAATCACCATCTAGATATAACCTGCAAGTACATAAAAAAATCATACTTAAAAAAAGAAGAAACCAATACTAAAAGATCTTAAACTTTCAAATTAACAAAGGTACTAATAGCTTAACTATGGAAACTTGTCAAATAAAGGTTAAGAAATTATTTAGTTTTTTGCTTAAGTGACTTCTTAAAAAATAAGTTATAGATTTAGTCATAATTGTATTACTTCTTGATACGAACTCAATTCTTCAAGGACCGCTCGAGAAGAACCAAGTTGATCAGGCAGCAGAAGGATCTATCTTGATCAGGTTATGGAACAATAACTACCTTCCTAGACCTAAAGAGAACCCGTCTCTAGAAACCTAGTGGATTGGTTATTGGCTTAAAAGAACAAGATGATGTGATCATCTTGCCTTGAACACCACAAGTATCCAAACTAAATACTTGATACGGTTCAAGAAGAAACTCAAGTTCCATCAAGGAACTTCATAAAAGGAGACAACTTTCTTTTATTAATTCATCTTCAAATCCTATTCTTGAATAGTTACATAAAGTTGACTATTTATAACCTTACAAGACTCTGAAACCTAATCTAAATTGGAAATAATACAAGTTTCCTTATTTGACTTGGATTCTAAACTTGACACAACTTTCTTAACAAATTTGGAAGCAATTAACTGCTTTCCTAACTGTGACAGCCCCACCTCCCCCTAGGGCGTACCCTAAGGTTTAGCGAACTGCCTGCCCAACTCTCGCCAGGACTGCTAACGGTCGCAAACACGCAATTCTAACCGTTTCGAAAGATATACCAAAGAAAGGTTAACGATAAGCGCGCAAAACGAAAACGAAAAACGGAACGAACTTGAACAGTACCTGCCACGTCACAATCCGGCCGGATTCTTGGCCGGATTGGAGGCAGTGACCACCTGAAATTTTTTCCAAATGTCGCCCTGAATCCGGCCGCATATCCGCCCAAGATCTGGCCGGATACCTGGCCGGATTCTGATGAACAGTGTCCGGCCAAAAATTTTCTTTTTTCCGCGTTTGACGTCCAAACTCGTCCGAACGCGTCCCAAACATGACTAAACTTTAAATCAGCATAAACAAGTACATTTCCAAGAAAGTACATCATATATACATGAGAAAATATGTACACATAACCCATTCTAGGGTTTTCCAATCCAAACAAATGTCCAAGTCCCACATTAGGGTTTCTAAAGTCGAGGAGCTATACAAAAGTACAAAAAAATATCTAACTAGCTCTACTCGCTTCACAAAAGTTTGATTTCCCAAAACATGCCCTGTAAGGAAAACAAAGGGAACGAGTGTGAGCTTTCGCCCAATGAGATACTAAAATCATGCATTCAAAGCGCACGAAGGTAGCCATGCTCAAATATACACAACTAACACACATATGTGAAACACCAAACCCATTTCAAAAGTGAAAGGATACGGGTGGCTCTCGGGAGCCAATTTCCCCTTGCAACTCTTGATCACATGCCGTTGACCCTCCGTCAACGCTCAACGGACAAGTACGACCGTAGATCACCACTTTACACCCAGTACCTTCCACCGTACATTCCCCTATTGGGCCCGAACACCTCACAGAAATCAAGGGGTAATACTCGAGTATACCACAAAGTCGAGGAGCGAACGCTCCACTCGACACACAGTAACCTCATGGCTCGTTACCAAATCGACCGGCCCTTACCGGCTCGATTCGACGAACGGCCATTGAGGCTTGAGCTCAGTTATCACAGTAAAGTCGTAGGGCTCGTGCCCCATACGACATTAGGCCAAACACAAGGCAAATTCACATATATCCAGTAATCAATTATACACATAAGAGAACGAGAGCGATAAAGTACACTCTCGCCTCGAGCACCGAATTCACAGTTATCCAATTCAAGGAATCAAGTACACAACCAATTAAACACAATCCATGCATAGTACACTCACCACTTCAAGTAAGCAAGTCACAAAGTTTCGCCCAACGGTTGTCCGGAATCACCGGCACGACCTACAAGAAACAAGAAACTACAATTGAGACTCGAACACGAGTCAAAGGTCTCTTACGTGAATTACTAAAGCAAAATTCAAATATAGCTCAAAAATGGAAAATATTTCGATTTTAAGGTCAAAGGTGTAAACAACCCCAAAACCGCACATTTTTACGCAATCCTAACCTAAACACACGAAACCCTAATTTTCTCGACACTCGGACAGCATTTCCCCTAAAATTCAGCTTTTCCATCCTACAATCAAACATCAATTTCCATCCAATCCAATCACAATTGCTACAAACCAATCATAAGATACTCAATAACCTTCATTAGGGCCACAATACCCTTCATTCACAATCAATTACACTCTAATTAATCAATTATAGAAAAGCCCCAAATTCAAAACCCTAAAAACTGAAATTTTTGTCCAAAGCTGAAATTTTCCGCAATTAACCGCAATTCACATACAAGAGCTCCAATTGGCTCAATATTAGACCACCAATCCAAGGCTAACTAGTATTTATCATATAAAACAGAAAAATTCCCAATAAAATCAGAAATTCACTAAACTTTCAATTAAACCATCAAAGCATCCATAAATCTAGCTATTAAGCCACCATAGGCCACTAATTTAACATTAATAGGAACAAAAGTGAAGTTTCCAAGCAAAATACCTTAATCCCCCAAGAAAGTTTGTAGCTTAAGTGTTTACTCCCCAAAATAGCTCCACCAAGAGCTTCAACCTTCCCTAGCAAGTGGTTTTTATGGAGGAATTTGAGATTTAAACGGTTAGTTGGCAAGATTGAGCAAGAAATGGAAGATCAAGATGAAGTTTTCTCTCTTCTTTTCTCTCCAAGAAAGTCGGCCAAAGGGAAGGAAAAATGAGAAAGAATTTGGTCAAAATTAACCTTTTGGTAAAGGTGGGAAAATGGTCAAAGTCCAACTTCAAGTCAATTCGCGACACGTGGCACCTTTTAGGTTTTAAACTTATCTTCTTGCTCACTAGGGTTAATCCATCTAGGTAACCTCTAATCACCTACTAACACCTAGTAATTAAATCCCTTTACGCAAAACTTAACCTAATTGGCCGAATTTCTCTCACTTAACGCACTAGCGGGTCCCACGTCCACTATTCACTCCAAAAAATCTCATAAATTGACTTATACTAGAAAAATATTTCTAAAACCTTATTTACTCATAAAAATGTCTAGAAAAGTTATAAAATAAAGAAAATGTGGAAAACGGATGCAAATAAATAAATTAAAGCCTAGAAATAAAGAAAATTTACGGGTTCTCACACTAACTCTAACTCAACTAGAACAGCAAATTAACTAACTCAAATTGGCTTAACTATGGTCAATATGACCTTAGTTTTTTATTCCCTCTTATTAAGGACTCAAAAATAACTCAAGACTAACTCTAAGTAACTAACAATTATTGCTAAAAACTTAATTAAATAAATAACAAGAAATAAGCATGACACAGGTTCGGATCTTTAATGATTCTTGAACTCGATTGCATCATCAACCATCATTAGAATGTGAAGACTTGTAAAACAAATTACTATGGAATTGAAGGGGATCGGATCTTCATGTTCTCATCATTCCCCTCCTCTTGAAAGAAGATTTGTTCTCAAATCGAGTGCTTGCTTACAAAGGAGTAACTCGGGGAATGTCTTGATAAATGCAATCCAAGAAGCATGCAGCCAACTCAGCATGATTATGAACACGAACCATTGCACATGCTCCATTCATCAAAGAATAGCTTTGATATCTTTACCCAATTGTACTTGGCTAGAATTTGGATGTTTAGTTTGATTGATTCTTGGATTCACTTTTGGAAAGCAAATTGCTATTTTAAGAAACTTTCCTAAGTGTGATTCAAGTGGTAAACCAAATTAGACAAGGATTTATGTGACAAGATTTTGGCAACAATCTGTGACACCTCCATCTCTCCCTAGAGCGAATTCTAGAGTATCAGTGGGGCGCCTGCCTAACTCTCATCAGGACTCACACACTCATTCTAGCTTAATAGGGATCCACAAGTCAACCATAGATTTAGGATTAAAAAAATATTTCGAATATACAAGCCAAATTCTTTTAAAGCTACCATCTGCTATTACAATGCAAAATCCCAAATATAACAAAGTTTACACTTCAATTGTCTCAAATGTCATACAAGAGGTTGACTAGCTTCAATAAAAAAAATCGCTATTCTAGAGTTTCCCAACTTCCACTTTCAAAACCTGTTAAGAAATAACAGCTTAGGATGAGCCAATGCTCAATGAGGCCAATAAAATCAAGCAAGCAAGCAAGTAGCACGAACCAAATCAAATAGCACACTTAAAAATGATTTATATGAATTTCATATAAGTGAGCAAGTAGAAAGTAAAACACAAGTAGAAAGGATATAGGAGCTCTCAGGAACTATTCCCACATCACGGCCGGTTCAAGCCATTTTTGGTTGACCCTTCGTCAACTCAAATAGCAACATGTCCGTAGAGCTCCACTTACTTCCTCCATCCACCATGTCACCTTCTCGGATCCGGAACCCAACAAGCACTAGGTAGCATTACAATTCGAGCATGCCAAACAAGATTTCAAAAGATCAAGTTATAAAATTTCCCATGGTTCACCAAACTTCTCAACCAAACCCTTGCCGGTTCGAGTTACGAGGTTAGCTAATAGGTTGGGGTATCCCCGCAAGTATAATTGGGCGATTAGACAATGTTCCAATCGACTTAGAATCGATCATAGCACTAAGTCGGGATGAGAGGCACCTTCCACCCGAATAGGGTGTGGTACATGCTGCTGCTCAGTGCTCACGAGTTAAAAACATGTTCGAGTACAAGTGCAAGTGACACAAATTCATATAACAAGTAACGAGTATTCAAGAGGGTGAGGACGAGGGCGATAAAGTACACCTTCGCCTCGACAAGTTTACAAATCACAAGAATCACATAGCACTTGTACAAGTATCATTTCAATCAAAGCAACATGAAGCATGCACTTGACACTCACCAAAGTCAAGAGCAAAGCGAGAGCAAAAGCAAGAGGTCAAACGAGCTCCTCGGTGTTCACGTGATCACTTGAGACATGCACAATCATGGTTACCTAGGTATTCGACTAAGACTAATTAAAAAAAATTTCCTTGCTACCCACACTCAGAAGCCCAAATTCAAGTCAAATTAAAAAGAGAAATTTTCTCACTTAACAACCGAAATAATACTCAAGGAGGACTCAAAAGTTTCATTTTCGAGTCAAGTCGTGGCAAGGACTTTCGATTTCAAAAGAGCAGTATAACGCTTAATTTTTTGGCACGAAAATCGAGAAGGAAAAAATGTTTTCATATCTTAAAACTCCTAATCCTATGTCCAAGTTTTAGAATATAAGTGAGCATTCACGTTTTCTAAACTTATGAAGTCAAAATCCATCAAAAGCGTCACTTATTTCATAGTAAATATTGGAGCTAAAAGTTTCAAGTTTCAAATATGAAGCTAGTGAAATTCCTCAAGAATTACTCTATCTAAAATGCTCAATTTATGGTTCATTTTCACAAAAACCAAGGGCATAAGTGTGAGAACCCGAAAATTTTCACATTTTCCAGTATTATTTTATTTCTGTGCCCATATTTTATACTGTCCTTTGAAAATATTAAATGTTTTGTACATTTTACCAGTAAGTACAATTTTTAAATCATTTTACTAGTACAAGTTAGTGTACATAATTTGAAGAGCATTTTTTGGACGTGGGGCCCGCTAGGGCGTTATAATTTTTCCGATTAGGTGATGAAATATTAAGTGACATTATTTTCCAAGGTGCTAGGAGATTATTAGAGGGTAATTAGGTAGACTAATTATTGGAAGTAAGAAGATAAGCTTGGAACCATTCAAAGTGACAAGTGTCGCCAACCGATTGGAAGAAACTTGCCTAACTTTCTCACCTTTACCAAAACCAAAATTTGACCAATTTTCCTTCCATTTTCTCTTGTCTTGGCCGAACCATTTGGAGGAGAAAACAAGAGAGAGCTCTTCAATTCCTAGCTTCAATCCTTGCCCAAATCTTGAGTTTTAACCGACCAAATTGAAATCTATTCCATACAAGTGCTAGCTAAGGGAAAACTAAGGGCTTGGTGGAGTTGATTTGGAGGAAGAAAGACTAAGCCACCCCTTTCTTTGAGGTTCTAAGGTAAAATTTCTAAGAACATCCTTCTTTGGTTCCCATAGTTGTAAATTAGTGGCTTGTGATTGCTACTTGGGTGGTTTTGTGCATTATTTCTTAGTTATGAGTAGGGAGATGTTTATTTTCAGTTATAGTGAAATTTTCTGCCCTAATCGGATCAGTGTTGTTCGGCCATGATGGAGGCCGAATTGGACTTAGCTCAAAACATGAAAGTTGTAGAGAATTGAGTTTAGATTATTCCTGTAAAATTTCAGCTCAATCAGAGTACTGTAACCTGTGAAATGACTATTTTACCCCTGCTGCCCTGTTTCTGTCCGAGAATGATAATCAGCCTCTGTAATTGGCTCTTTTGGCTGGGAAGATGAATGCATTAGCTTTTGATGCCTTCTTAAGAATTGTAGCCTTGTATCTTAGGTTTCATATGGATTTGGAATCAACTGAATCGGAGTTGTGTGTGCTGAGTTATGATGGAATATTAGGGCCTGTTTGTGGTTGGTTGTAAAGCTTCCAATTGGGTGTATTTTAAGGGTGTTTGATAGCTCATGATTTGTATATGAAATTGTGATTGAATGGTATGATTTGGTGGTTGGGTTGTAGCATGGAAAAGTGAAGGAATATAGGGGAAATGCTGTCCATTTATTTTCTTGAACTTGAGTGAATGGAAATGAGGTTTAAAATGTGATTTTGGAATGCGATTGAACTTCCTTGCTTAGACATACTTAGTTCCACTTTAAAGGGATTTTTCTTGCACTTATACAATTCCATTTTAATCATGATACTTTAGTTTCAAATGTTGAGTTTGAACTTCAAATACCTATTCATTTTCCCTCCCAAAACAAACAAGAGTGGCCTAGGGTTTCTCGGCCACAAAACCTAATTTTAACGCGCAAGGTTTTAAAGTGTGAATTCAAGGTATTTGACTACCTTTTTCATATGATTTTAACCAAGATACTTGTTATACATTAATTCCTTGCAAATGTGTTAGTTTTGAGCCAAAAACACGTTTTACGCAAAAAAGAGGAAAAATTCTACTGTTCACTATCCGGCCGCCTATCCGGCCAAGAGTTGGCCGGATTGACAGGGGAAGAAGAAAAACTTTTGAGATCGCTCACTGCCTTGAATCCGGCCGACAATCCGGCCGGATATCCAGCCAAGTTCTGGCCGGATTCTGACGTGGCAACTGTTTCAAATTTTTCCGATTTAATTTTCTAAAACCTTTTGAGCTTAGTTTTATGTTTGATTTGGAAAACCTTTAGTTACTCATTTCCTTTGATCAAAATGTACCCTTTTCACTTTCAAAAAAATCATACTTCCCCCTTGTACTCGTTTTATTCGAATTTTCTTTGATTCACTGGACATTTTGATGGTTGAGCCATAATATTTTCTCATGATTGTTATTAGGGTTTCTTGGTGACCAAAGTTGATATCCGGAGGGATACTTTGGACGTAATTTTGCTTAATTAGGTGAGTGTTCTATATACGATTTGTTTCTAATGATTAGGTGAATTGTTATGACTATTTGGACTGTTACTTTCATAAGCAAGTGAAGTATGTTATGTTTCCATTGACTATGTGACTAGTGGTGATTCTTGATTAAAATGTTAATGTTCCCAATGATTGCTAAAAATGAATTTGCTAGGCGAGTGTGTACCTTTATCGCACTCGACCTAAATGAACGTGAAATTTTCAATGATTGAATGATTAAACGTTACTTGTGCATGAATGTAAGCCTTCGGGCTGAATTGGGCCCTTGCCCTTGGTTATTGGTCGACTCGAGCCAGAAGCGGACTCGGATCGGGCGATTAGTAACCCTGGTGAATGTGAATGTTTGGTATACTCGAGTATTACCACGTAGTTTGGTGTGGACTGGACAGTGCGCTGGCCAGAATGGGGAGAATCAAATGAACGATTGAATGACAAGAATGACGGAGGGGTTTTCAAAGTCAAATGAAATTTTATAAATGATTGAAGGAATGGATGGTCGATGAACGAACGAACGAATGACTCCATGTATCCTTTTAATGAATGTGTTACTCTTGCTTTATATTGTAAATGTTATCTGGATTACTTGTTGTTACGTGCTAATGTCCTTGTTTAATTGCTAGTTGAGTATATAGAACCTCGCTGGGCTTTTAGCTCATTCCACGCCGTTGTTTTCCTTAACAGGGGTTGCGAGCAAGGGCGAGAGACCTGTATAGTATAGCTTAGCCTTTTGTATTGTTTTGGCTTTTGATCTCGTTCTAGTGCTTGATTAGGGTTGGAATGTACTAAGAATTTAAAGCTTTGGTTATAGTTGGGACTGTATATTTGATTACGTTTGGAATGAATGTAAATTTGTATTTCCAATTTGGGATCTGTCTTCGTTTCCTCGAGGGTTTATCTTATTTGGTTCGGAGAGAGTGAACGAGTCCTGCGAGAGCTGGGCAGGCAGTCCGCCGAACCCTTTGGTTCGCCTTAGGGTAAGGTGGGGCTGTCACAATAAGACTAGGAGGGGAAAATCTTATTTCGGAATCAAAGAAAACAAACTAGTTTCTCTTGAAGCTTGGCCAACTTCCAAATAATCAAGCTTTCCGATCCGAGTCAAGAAAAATCTCACGTGCTCGGTGAAATCCATTCCCCAAATATAAAATGGGGTGCAAATAATAATAAAAGTTAGGCTTGAAACCCAGAAAATGTTTCCAAACCACTTTTGAGCTTTGTCACTTTATAAGGAGAATTTCAGTTTTTGTAACGTTCTTTGAAAAATTGTAACTTGAGTTTCATGAGTCAAAAATCGCAAATCTTATACCGTTGGAAAATAGACTCAATGAACTAAAATCTCTAGAAGACACTTCTACCAGATTTAAATCGGAAACCAGTCAAATTTTAGTTCCAAATTACTGCTACAGTAAAAAATAGGGCAAAACAGTTTTGAATTTTAGTGAACTTTGAAAATTGATTGAAATATCGACGAGGCACTGACCTATGAGAACAAACCAGTGAAGCTTCTGGATCGTAAGGTGAAGTAACTAAGTAATAAGCGAATCCCTCTGGTAAAAGTTCTACGGAGGAATCACGGAATAGAGGAAGCAACTTGGGAAGTAGAGGAGGAGATTTGAAAGAAATATCTAGACCTATTTCCAAACCAAGGTATGAATTTCGTGGACGAAATTCTTTTAAGGTGGAGAGGATGTGAGGACTCATGTTTTTATTCTTAATTTAGTCATTTTTATAATTATTTACCCTAGTGTTATTTAATTATACTAGTATTGCATGAATTTTCCTTAAATTTCGCTTTATCGCGTTCGCGTCGAAAGTTTCTCGAAAGTCGCGCCGGTATGACTAATTGGAGATTTGAGGATTTAATACTAGACTAGTAAGTATGAGTAATTACAGTGTTAGAGGAATTACCTTGGAGGATTAGTGTATAAGTGTAACAAACAAGAGAGAAAGTGGTAGTACAAAACCCTATTTCACTACTATTAAGAGTTGACTTTTTTGCAACTTTAAGTTAACTTGTCCAACACCTTTCTTCCACAAAAATTCAAAACCACAAACACTCCCTCACCTCTCTATCTTTTCGGCCAAGCAAGGGAAGCAAAAGGGGGGAAAGAAAACTTCATCTCTTACACTCCAATCTTGCTTGTTCTTCATTATCCAACTCACAATTCCTTGGGTTTTTGCTCCAACTAGAAGAAAGGTGAAAGCTTGAGGTATTGCTTGGTGAAATATTGGAGGAAACTCTCACTTACAACTAGGGTTAAAATCTTGGAGAGGTAACCATTTCCATCTCCTTTAACCTTTCAAATTTTGCTAAGATTAGAGCTTGGATTTCATGGGTTTGAAACCCTAATCAAGATTCTAGGTTAGTGGACTTGAGGAAACTTTTATCTTGCTTTATATTCTAAACTAGTGGTCTTGAGGTGACCTATGAGGTAGCTGACTTGAGGATATTGCTTGATTGTTGTTGTTTGTGTGGTGAGTGATATGATTTTTGGCTTGAGAAGATGAGAGGAAATTGGAAAAACCGTGAAAAGAGAGCTGGCCGAAATTTCTGTTTTGTTGTCCTTCTTTGAAATCAAATTTTTGTTGCTTATTTGGATGCTAAACTGATTGATATATATTATATTATGTGTGTAGAAAGTTTCTTTCAAAAATCATATCAAATGGTTATACAAAACTTGAGTTTTGGAGAAAGTTCGAAATCTGGAAATTGGTTACCAAGGTAGCCGGACAGGGGTATTTTGTCTGAGCATAACTCTTTGTACAAAAGTCAAAATTGAGTTCCATTTGTGGAATTCGAAACTAGACATTCATAGCTTTCAAACAGTATAAGAATCCCATACTAGTTCATTTTGAGTAAACCGTAGCGAATCGGCAAAGTAGACTGACCTGTTTTGCCTGTCTGTCCAAGAGAAACTAGGAAGCTGCATCTTGTGGCTTGATTTTGTCTCATTTGTGAAAAGATTTTGAAAACGATGTCTTCTGATGAATTGTAGCATTTTGAATATAGTTTTTAACTCCATAAACTATTCTTAATTTGGACTTGTATAGAGCTAGATATGGTCTGATTTCAAAACTGTGTTGAGGGCTGGTGACTGGAAATTTTCTGAATAGGTTGTGAAAATCAGCCAACTTTAAACTACTGTATCTTGCTGCTCGAAACTCCAAATTTAGTTCTGATTGTTGTGTTTGAAACTTGATTTGGAAATATTTCTGTGTTATAAATTTCAGAGGCTGATTCACTTCCTGTGAATTTTTCCAAATTTCCAAACATTGTTGAAAAACCAAGACTGGTTCTGTCCTGTCTTCATTAAACTGTAACTTTGAGCTGATATTCGAATGCCTTCTGGTTGGAATCTTGGAAAAGTGTCTTCTGGGAAGTTTTATTATTTTGAAACTAGTTTCTAACAGTATAAATTTTTCCATTTTTGGAATTACCAAACTCAAGATTTGATTTTTCCAAGTTTTGTCACGTGAAGCTGGAAATTTCTGATTTCGTAGGAAATGAACTTTTAAGAACTTCTTCACTTCCTTTCGATACTGATAGACCGTTTTAAACTTGATTTCATGGATGATAAAAGTTTTCCTTGTGACTTTAAATTCTCACTTTTGAATCTCGATTTTCGAGGGATTAAAGCTCTTTTAAGACATTGTCTTAAGTTTTAAGCAAGTGTACTTTCTTCATTGAATGATAAGTGGACTTGAGTATATGTGAGTGATGGTTGATCACTATTTCTTCAGGCGCTCAAGAAGATTTTGAAGGGAATCTCGGAATGGACAACTAAAGACTTTATTGCTCACTTACTTTTGACTTGGTGAGTGTCAAGTGCATGATTTGTTGCATAATACTTGAAATACTTCTTGTTGAATATGTGAATTGGACTTGACGAGACGAGTGTGTACTTTATCACACTCGTTCTCTTTTATTTGATTAGATAATTGACTTGTTTATACTTGAAATTATACTTGTGTTACACTTGACGTCGATTGGAGAGCTATCTCATCGACTTATACTTGTAATCGTGGGGGACACCCAAATTCATTGGCTAACTTTGCGACTCGAGCCAGTTTGGGTTTGGTCGAGAAGTTTGGTGAACCATGAGAAATCATAAAGTTTGATCTTTTGAAATCTTGCTTGGCATACTCGCGTAGTATTGCCACGATATAGTCGAGTAATATCAAAACTTTTGACGTTCGACCCCGATTTGGGGGGTGTAACGGTGGACGGAATTTGGTGAAAGTGGAGTCTACGGGTTTGGTACTTGCTCAGTTGACGGAGAGTCAACGTGGGATATTTGGATCAAGACCTTGACCAAGCTGCGTGGATTTAGCTCCTGAAAGCTCTGTGACGCCCTCACTTCTCCCTAGGGCGAACCCAAGGGTATCCGCGGGACGCCTGCCCAACTCTCGCCAGGACTCACTACAATCCATAATTCAAAAGTTCGAAATACTTCAAATAACTTCAATATATAATTAAAGTACTCCAAAATACTTCGTACTTACAATAGTTAGCTTTCAAGCTTAATACAATCCAAAAGAATATGTACTATAACCATCTGTTATAATACAACTTAAAATCTTCAAAAGAGAACAATCTAATACTATTCACGAGCACTCTTGGTCTCGAACCCTGTTAAGGAAAACAAAAAACGTGGAATGAGCTACATAGCCCAGTGAGGTTCCAAGACACTCTAACAGTTCTAATAAATTATGTAAATTGAGTATAGCACATATACGGTTCAAGGATGTGCATTGGCACATTAATATGAGACAAATATCATTGTACAGAAATAAACACACATTAAAGGATACGGTGTTCACTTGTAACAATTTCGGTCCACTTCACCTTATAACTCCAGTGATCCCTCGGTTTGTTTGGCCATCACCTTATCCCTCCAGTGGTAGTACTCGAGTATACCGAAACGATGTCCCAAGGTTCCAACCTACTCGACTGAACCCAGTCCTGGCTCGAGCAGGTTAGTAACCAAGGGCAGGGCCCAGTTCAACTTAGAGCTTACAACATGCACAAGTAATCAAGCAAATTGGTAAACGGTAAATGGTAATAATCTGTCATTTTAGTAGGTCGAGTGAGATAAAATACACACTCGCCTTAAAAATGGTGGCAATTTCATAAGAGCAATTATAGGCAACATTTAACATTTAAACACATAAGCAATATGCGGTAATTTCATATGAACATGTAATTTACAATAATCAAATAATCAAGTAGTCAAGTAATCAAGAAAACTGGTAATCAAATAAATTGGTAAACGGTAAATAATTACGGTTAACGGTAAATGGTAAACGGTAATCGGTAAACGGTAGTAGTTCACGGTTAAGCACATAATGACCATGGAGTAAACATATCGTAAAACTATTTAAATTACGTACTCCTATATGGAACACTGATCAATTCAAAACAAGTGAGTAAGCGCTTAAACAAGTGTTTAGGCGTCTGCTTCGAGTTCCTCTTGAAGGTCCCCTTGAGCGCCTGAGCAAATAATAATGAACTACCACTTAGAAACCTCAATTATCACAAAAGATTGTACACTTTTGCAATCTAGGGAAATCTTATGAAAATGAGCCTTAACTCGCTCAAATTCAAGGTTTAAAGGTGGTATTTAAATGCACAAGGAAAAACTAATTTCCTTCTTGAAAACAAGTGCAAAATGGTCAAGTAGTATCATAGGATAGGGAAAAGTCTCGAAAACTCAATTCCCGTCAAGTTCGAAAATTTTCAGATTTGAGGTGCACTTTTGGAAAAATCATAACTCACTCTCCGTATGTCCAAAATTGGAAAAATTGGTACCGTTGGAAACTATTTCCAAAGTACTAAAAGTTCCTAATAGAAACTTTTACATGATTCCCATTGGAAGATATTCTAAATTCAGCTCAAAGTTTCTGCTTTAAGCTTACCAAGACAGTTTCGGGTTGGTTTTTGGTCAACTTTGAAAATTCGGAACAATTCATAGAATTCGATCTAGACTCTGAAATTTGGAACTCAATTAGAGTTGCAAATAAGGTTTAAAAAACAATAAACAGAACAAGCATCTAAATTTTGAGCGCCAAGATATAGTAGCTCAAAATTGGTTCAAAATGAAGTCCACTGGGCAATTTTCCAGATTTGCAGCTTGAATTTTGGGACTTTAGTTAGGCATTGAAACGGACTCAGAATGCCACCAAATTTGGCAGTATTAACCTACCATATAAGGGCTATTCCTTTGTGAAATTTCATATAAAATTTCATTCGGGAAGTTAGCTAACAAAGTCAATAAAGTTTGAAGAATTTCTAAGGCAAATCTGCCTTGCACTTTTGTTTTCCTTTTCTCAAACATTTGGCCAAAGAAATTTTCTCAAATATGGCTCATTTATGAAGCCAATGTCTAAGAAACATCAAAATACATTTGTTAGGTGATTAACACCAAGAAATTCGAAATAACAAGTCCCAAATCAAGATTAGTCATAACACAGCCCAAAATTAGGGTTTTCTTCCACTAAGACAGTTTGGTAATTTGGTCTTAACTCACTCAATTCAATTTGGAATTGAGCGTGGTTGGTGGCTTTGAAACCTAAATTCATAAGGCTACAATTTCACAGAAAAAATCATTTTAAAATTCTGTCCACAACTAGCTCATATTCGAGCTTCAAGTTGCAGTTCATAACAGGGCTCCCAGTTCATCCGAGAAACTGGGTAGTCAATTTTAACGATTCGTATGGTTCACTCAGGTGGAATCAGAACGTACCTTTTATACTGGTGGAAACCTGGAAATGTCTAGTTTCTAATTCCATAAACGGCACTCAATTTCGACGTCGGAGCAAAGAGTTATGGTCAAAACAAAATCACTGCTAGAGCATTACGGGGCAGAGTTTCCAGTTTTGATAAAATTTCGAAATCTCCACTTTTACCCAACCAAATCAAGTAATTTTTAGTAGAAACTTTCTACACAACCTATACAACATATTTACATCAAAATTAAGTCATTTTAACCACAAGAATTTCGAATTACAGCCTCGGCAAAACCAGGGGTAGAATCGTCCCCTTGCACTTTCAAACTCTCCTTTGATTTCTTTCCACTTTCTCAACTTAGATCCACTAGTTAAGCACTAAAACAACACAATTAACACATATAATCATCATAACAGCCCATCAAGTCCAACGTGGGATTTCATAGAGCCCACTCACAAGATCTACAACAATCCAATACTACCCACATGAAGCTACAAGCTTCTAGGTTTAATCTAACTCACAATTAACAAGTTTCAAGGGTTGGATCATTTGGTACCTTCTTAGATGCTAAAGGTCAGATTTTTTGCCACAAGAAAACTCCAAGAAACCGTGGAAATGAAGCTCTCCTCCTTGCCTAAGTGAATCTTCAAGTTGTTTGGAGTTTATGTTGCAAGTTTGGAGTGATTTGGAGTGAATTTGATGGTTAGATTGAGTGAAATGAAGAAGAAAGTTTCTTGCTCCTTTTTGCTTGAGTGTCTTGATGAGGAGAGGAGAGAGAATTGGCTGATGATAAAGCTTCTAGAGTAAGCTTGGTAGGTGAGAGGCTTAAGTGCTCAAAAGTCAACTCTTCAATCGTGTGCGTACGCGCGCGTTTCGTGCTCGATTCCTCTCGGGTTTATTTCACTTGTGCGTTATACCTCTAACGCACTTCCATTCATACTATTATTATTCACTCTTAATAGTCTAGAAATAAGGGTCTAAAGTCCCTCAATTAATCGCGCGCGCGAAAACGCGTACTTCCGACTTGTGCGCGATAAAGCGAAATTTCTAAGAAACTCTTATAACAATAGTATAACTAACTAATACTTGAGTATCTAATCATAAAAATACTTATTTTAAGACTAACACATGAGTTCCCACATGAGTCTAGTATTAATTTGTCAAATCTTCAATTAATTTGTACCAGCGCGTCTTTGGAAAACTTTCAACACGCGTATGGTATAGGCTTAATTTTAACTTACTCACATCTAATCTCTCAATTAAATTTTCTTAATTTACTATTGATCATTCCTAATTCTCCAAGACTAATGTACTCTCGAATCGAACATAGTCTCGAAAAACGTGTACTCCTTATTTCTCGTTAAACGAGCCCTAGAAAATTAATTTTACTAACAAGACATGTTAAAAATATAATAGAGACATTATTCCATGTAAATAAGTTTTAAGTGATTGAAATAAATTATTCAGAGAAAACGAGTGAGTAAATAATTAATTAATCCTGAAAATAAAATAAAAATAAGAAAAATTGCGGGTCCTCACAACATCCCCTCCTTAAAAGAATTTCGTTCTCGAAATTCATACCTTCCGTAACCTCAGATAACCCTAAACCTTGTTGTGTGATCATTTCATATGTTCTTGCAGATGCCACTGGTTGGTTTCCTCCTCCATTGAATTGTCGAGAGATAGTTCTATTTCCTTGTGAAATAGTAGTTTCTCGTGCATACCTCTTTGGACAGTCATGAACTTTATGGCTGGTGTTCCTACATCCCATACACTTTCGCCCCTTTAGCCAGCAGTTTTCTTCGTATGATTCGTCCTTCCACAATATCCACAGGTCGGGCGAGGCATTGTGACTTGATTTGCTTGCGAGGATTTCTTTGATTGTATCTGTCTTACTGGATCTCTTCGTGATGTAGTCCCTTCTGGTTCCTTTATCATGAGTGGTGAAGGAAGTGATAGTCTTATTTCGTCCACTCCTTTTCCAACTTTGGGTGATGGTCCAATTTCTCTTAGCCTACTATCGGATGCATCTCTTTTCCTCGCTTGAAAGGCTCTCAGTTGAGATTTTGTACATTCCACTCTTTGCGCTTTCTCGAGAGCGTCACTAAAGGTTTCAATCTGTGCTGCGGCAAGGGCATCTTGGATTTCAAAATTTAATCCTTGGATAAACCGCTTTATTCTCTTCCGTTCCGTAGCCACCAATTCTGGAGTATATGTAGATAATTTCATGAATCGGGTTTCATACTCAGCTACACTCAAAGTTTCTTGACGAAGTTTTATGAAATCGTCTTCTCTCTTTTCTTGGACTAGTGGAGGAATAAATTTTTCATTAAACTCTCGTACAAAGTTTATTCAAATCCTTGGAGTTTGATCTCTTTCCCACTTGTTTCTTATAATATTCCACCAGGCTCGAGCTGCTCCTTTAAGTTGAAATACAGCAAAAGTGACTTGTCTTTCCTCTGTATAGTCCAAGGCATCGAATATATTCATTATATTCTCTAACCAATTTCTCAGTCACTTCTGGGTCAGGTGCTCCAGAAAATTTGTGCGGGAAGAATTTCTGAAACTACTCCAAAACTCGATCCTCCCTTATCTCTTGGTTTTCACGTTGGTTTTCTTGTCCAATCCCCTGGCCCTGTTGAGCTACCAAAAGCTCTAGTACATCCGTCATACGAGTTAAAACTAATCAAATTTGGTCATTTCCTTCTTCAGCCCTTGGCTCGGCATTTTGATCAATATCGGACCCATTATCTACTCTTTGATTTCGGGGTTTTCTAAGTTGACATCCCTTTCGTTGTTCTCTAGTTTCCATGTTCACAGCTAATCTATACGCATATGCATAAACCTCACACTAAACCATAATTGAACTACACACACATACCAGTAACAACATTTGAAGAAAAATGAAATCACTTGCACAAATAACGTTATCATCATGTAAGTAAACACAAATTAAAGTTCATTAAATCATAACACAAGTTATATTCAAGTAAAGTTCATACCAAGTCAAAGTCAGTAAACAAAAGTGAACAGGTGATTATTAAAAGTACATTCATCTCCAAGGCACAAACTCTTAAACTCTACTCCCATTGTCCCACGACAAAAGATCACAAGTAGTGTTTCACTAGATTAATTGGGACTAGATGGTTCCCGTTCCCTAACACGTTCAACTTCATTCCCAACACTAGAATTCTCTGGGCTACGATCTTCTCCACCTCCCGCTCTTAATTATTGGGCCATCTTAGCCAAAAGATTATAGGTGTCTTGTAACTATTCACGTGAAATATCGATTCGTTCTGATTCCCCACAAATGGAGATCTCAAGTCCTTAGAATTACCCTTAACTCTTAAGTATTCAGGTACAAGAATCTGAAACAAGGTAATTCACAACTCGAGCCGGCCGGTCCCAAGAGTAAATCACCACATTTGAGATTCCTACCCAACATACATATCTAATTTTTCCCAAGTATCAAGATGAAGGGTTTATACTTATCACATTCATGATTCACAACTTACATTTTAGAAAAGCACTTAAACCTTTACTCATTTACATAATAAGGACCATAACACCACTTGATCCAAACTCACCCCCCGCAGAGACCACGCGAAGCGGCTCTGATTTTATCCCTACAAATAATCACTTAACTTTCAAACCAATCCCACAGTCCGGCATCCTAAACTTTTAAGTCTAGGATATACTACAAATATCTGAAACCTAAAGTCTGATACCAACTGTGACGCCCCCACTTCTCCCTAGGGCAAATCCAAGGGTATCCGCGGAACGCCTGCCCAACTCTCGTCAGGACTCACTACAATCCATAATTCAAAATCTCGAAATACTTCAAATAACTTCAATATATAATTAAAATACTCCCAAATGCTTCGTACTTACAATAGTTAGCTTTCAAACTTAATACAATCCAAAAGAATATGTACTACAACCATCCGTTATAATACAATTTAAAATCTTCAAAAGAGAACAATCTAATACTATTCACGAGCAGTTTTGGTCTCGAACTCTGTTAAGGAAAACAAAAACGTGGAATGAGCTACACAATCCAGTGAGGTTCCAAAATACTCTAGTAGTTCTAATAAATCATGTAAATTGAGCATAGCACATATACGGTTCAAGAATGCACATTGGCACATTAACATGAGACAAATATCATTGTACAGAAATAACACACATTAAAGGATACGGTGTTCATTTGGAACAATTTCGGTCCACTTCACCTTATAACTTCAGTGATCCCCTCGGTTTGTCTGACCATCACTTTATCCCTCCAGTGGTAGTACTTGAGTATACCGAAACGGTGTCCCAAAATTCCAACCTACCCGACTGAACCCAGTCTTGACTCGAGCAGGTTAGTAATCAAGGGCAGTGCCCAGTTCAACTTAGAGCTTACAACATGCACAAGTAATCAAACAAATTGGTAAACGGTAATTGGTAATAATTTGTCATTTTAGTAGGTCGAGTGAGATAAAGTACACACTCGCCTTAAAACGGTGGCAATTTTCATAAGAGCAGTTATAGGCAATATTTAACATTTAAACACATAAGCAATATGCGGTAATTTCATATGAGCATGTAATTTACAATAATCAAATAATCAAGTAGTCAAGTAATCAAGAAAGCAGGTAATCAAGTAAATTGATAAACGGTAAATAATTACGATTAACGGTAAATGGTAAACGGTAGTAGTTCACGGTTAAGCACATAATGACCATGGAGTAAACATATCGTAAAACAATTTAAATTACGTACTCCTATATGTAACACTCACCAATTCAAAATAAGTGAGTGAGCGCTTAAACAAGTGTTTAGGCGTCTGCTTCGAGTTCCTCTTGAAGGTCCCCTTGAACGCCTGAGCAAATAATAATGAACTACCACTTAGAAACCTCAATTACCACAAAAGATTGTACACTTTTACAATCTAGGAAAATCTTATGAAAATGAGCCTTAACTCGCTCAAATTCAAGGTTTAAAGGTGGTATTTAAACGCACAAGGAAAAACTAATTTCCTTCTTGAAAACAAGTCCAAAATGGTCAAGTAGTATCATAGGATAGGGAAGAGTCTCGAAAACTCAATTCCCGTCAAGTTTGAAAATTTCCAGATTTGAGGTGCACTTTTGGAAAAAATCATAACTCACTCTCCGTATGTCCAAAATTGGAAAACTTGCTACCGTTGGAAATTACTTCCAAATTACTAAAAGTTCCTAGAAGACACTTTTTCATGATTCCCATTGGAAGATATTCGAAATTCAGCTCAAAGTTTCTGCTTTAAGCTTACCAAGACAGTTTCGGGTTAGTTTTTGGTCAACTTTGAAAATTCGGAAAATTTCATAAAATTCAATCTAGACTCTGAAATTTGGAAATCAATTAGAGTTGCAAATAAGGTTTAAAACACAACAAACGGAACAAGAATCTAAGTTTTGAGCGCCAAGATATAGTAGCTCAAAATTGGTTCAAAACGAAGTCCACTGGGCAGTTTTCCAGATTTGCAGCTTGAATTTGGGACTTTAGTTAGGCATCGAGAAGGACTCGGAATGACACCAAATTTGGCAGTATTAACCTACCATATAAGGGCTGTTCCTCTGTGAAATTCATATAAAATTTCATTCGGGAAGTTAGCTAACAAAGTCACTAAAGTTCGAAGAATTTCTAAGGCAAATCTGCCTTGCACTTTTGTTTTCTTTTTCTCAAACATTTGGCCAAAGAAATTTTCTCAAACATGGTTCATTTATGAAGACAATATCTAAGAAACATCAAAATACATTTTTTAGGTGATTAACACCAAAAAATTCTAATAACAAGTCTCAAATCAATATTAGTCATAACACAGCCCAAAATCAGGGTTTCTTCCACTAAGACAGTTTTGTAATTTCGCCATAACTCACTCAATTCAATTTGGAATTGAGCGTGGTTGGTGCTTGAAACCTAAATTCATAAGGCTACAATTTTTCAGAAGAAACATTTTAAAATTCTGGTCCACAACTAGCTCATATTCGAGCTTTAAGTTGCCGTTTATAACAGGGCTCCCAGTTCATCCGAGAAACAGGGTAGTCACTTTTAATGATTGATATAGTTCACTCAGGTGGAATCAAAATGTACATTTTATACTAGTGGAAACTTGGAAGTGTCTAGTTTCTAATTCCACAAACGGCACTCAATTTCTACATCGGAGCAAAGAGTTATGGTCAAAACAAAAATCACCGCCAAAGCATTACGGGGCAGAGTTTCCAGTTTTGATAAAATTTCGAAATCTCCACTTTTACCCAACCAAATCAAGTAATTTTTGGTAGAAACTTTCTACACAACCTATACAACATATTTAAATCAAAATCAAGTCATTTTAAACGACAAGAATTTCGAGTTACAGCCTCGGCAAAAACCAGGGGCAGAATCGTCCCCTTGCACTTTCAAACTCTCCTTTGATTTCTTTCCACTTTCTCAACTTAGATCCACTAGTTAAGCACTAAAACAACACAATTATCATATATAATTATCATAACAGCCCATCAAGCCCAATGTGGGATTTCATAGAGTCCACTCACAAGATCTACAACAATCCAATACTACTCACATGAAGCTACAAGCTTCTAGGCTTAATCTAACTCACAATTAACAAGTTCAAGGGTTGGATCATTTGGTACTTTCTTAGATGCTAAAGGTCAGATTTTTTGCCACAAGAAAACTCCAATAAACCGTGGAAATGAAAGCTCTCCTCCTTGCCTAAGTGAATCTTCAAGTTGTTTGGAGTTTATGTTGCAAGTTTGGAGTGATTTGGAGTGAATTTGATGGTTAGATTGAGTGAAATGAAGAAGAAAGTTTCTTGCTCCTTTTTGCTTGAGAGAGTCAGCTGTCTTGATGAGGAGAGGAGAGAGAATTGGCTGATGATAAAGCTTCTAGAGTAAGCTTGGTAGGTGAGAGGCTTAAGTGCTCAAAAGTCAACTCTTCAATCGCGCGCGTACGCGCGCGTTTCGTGCTCGATTCTTCTCTGGTTTGTTTCACTTGTGCATTATACCTCTAACGCACTTCCATTCATACTGTTATTATTCACTCTTAATAGTCTAGAAATAAGGGTCTAAAGTCCCTCAATTAATCGCGCGCGCGTGAAAACGCGTACTTCCGACTTGTGCGCGATAAAGCGAAATTTCTAAGAAATTCTTATAACGATAGTATAACTAACTAATACTTGAGTATTTAATCATAAAAATACTTATTTTAAGACTAACACATGAGTCCCCACATGAGTCTAGTATTAATTTCTCAAATCTCCAATTAATTTGTACCAGCGCGTCTTTTGAAAAACTTTCAACACGCGCATGGTATAAGTTTAATTTTAATTTACTCACATCTAATCTCTCAATTAAATTTTCTTAATTTACTATTGATTATTCCTAATTCTCCAAGACTAATGTACTCTCGGATCGAACATAATTTCGAAAAACGTGTACTCCTTATTTCTCGCTAAACGAGCCCTAGAAAATTAATTTTACTAACGAGACATGTTAAAAATATAATAGAAACATTATTCCATGTAAATAAGTTTTAAGTGATTGAAATAAATTATTCAGAGAAAATAAGTGAGTAAATAATTAATTAAGCCAGAAAATAAAATAAAAATAAGAAAAATTGCGGTTCCTCACAAGCTCTAGTATTCTTAATTGTTTCTGCTTATTTTTCTTACTTGAAATGTTAATTACTTGAAACTTCTAGCTTTACTATTGTCTCAATTTCTCTTTCATGCTCTATTCTACTTGCTCTATTTCGTGTTTGCATGATATTCTTGGTCTCACTGAGCGTTAACTCACCCCATTAGTTTGTTTTCCTTAATAGGAACTCGGAATGGAAAGATTTTTGGGGAAGCCGACTTGATTACCTTTAGAGTAGAATTTTGGATGTAATCGATTAGTCGACATATGGTGGTTGTATTTTGGGAAAAGTTGATATACTTTTGGTAACTCGTGATGTAAAACTTGAATGGTTAATTAAGGAAGTGACTTTCTTCACTTCGGCTTTTATTATTGGTTGTTTATTCTTAACTTTAAAATTGACTTGTATCGAGTCCTGGCGAGAGTTAGGCAGGCGTTCCGCGGATATTCTTGGGTTTGCCCTAGGGAGAAGTGGGGGGCGTCACACCAGTCAAATTTTAGTTCCAAATTACTGCTACAGTAAAAATAGGGCAAAACAGTCTTGAATTTTAGTGAACTTTGAAAATTGATTGAAATTCATAGGAATCGAATTAGCCCCTAAAATTTATACCACTGAAAGACCTTGAAGTCTAGTTTCAAACGCAATAAACAGAACTCAATTTGGATTTTTCTACACCAAGATACAACAGTTTTGTGAGAACCCGAAAAAAGAAAAAAAAAAGAAAAACAAAAATCCGGTTTTAGGGTTTTAGGGTTTTATCGGTTTCCGTGCGCACATTTTCTGTATTTTCTTTATTATATTCATTTTATATATGTTTTATAAGTAAATATAGTATTTAAGTCATTTTTCTAGTATAAGTGAGTTCACGAGAGATTTGGAGCAAATAGCGGAAAACTTTGGGGCCTATGGAAGGGCTATTGGAGGCCTATGGAAGGGCTATTGTGGTAACCTTATTTGTGTGTGTTTCTGGGGGCTGATTGAGGAAAATGATGAAGCCATAAATGGCTGGAAATTTGGTAAACACAAAGGGCATGCTGCCCAATTTTCTAGACCGTTTGGTTCCTTCAAGTTTGAGTTGATTCTTGGTAGATGAACGGCTTTTAGGTCATTCAAGCCCCTAGTTCCCCCTATTACCTTTTCGTTTCGAAATCACGCTTTTGCAACCTTGCATTCATAGTTCATTTGGATAGGCATACGACTTGTAGTCAAGCCTCACTTGTGCATTTTGTTTACTAGAATTTGGGATGTGAAAACCTCAATTATTTACCTCGGTTATTTTAGGGTTTCTGGGCGATTAAAGTCATTTGGGGAAAACTTTTGAAGTAGCTGCACTTAAATTGGTGAGTGTACCATCCCCTTAAATTGGTGCTTATCTGATTCATCTGTACTTGCAACTTGCGACTTGATTATCTGTGACTTTGTATACTTCGTATGAAACGAGGGTGTACTTTATCACACTCGTTTCTCTCATCTGGTTATTCTGGTTCCTGTATACTGTATAAATCTGTATTTGTTCTCTGTATCTGTTATCTGTACCTGTTTTCTGTATTTGTTGATGTCGTTTTGAAAATTAAATCCAACGACCTTTCTGTTACCTCTGAGCTCAAATCCTGTGGCTAGTTATTCGAGTCGAGCCGATAAAGGCCTGGTCGATTAGATAACGAACCACAGTAGTCTGTTTCTGAGAAATCCTTGGGTAATTGAGACTCTGGATTTTTGGTATACTCGAGTATTACCACCCTCTGTTCGGTTGAGGTGTTCGGGCCCGGTAAGGGGTATGTTTGGTGGACGGAATCGGTGTGAAAGTGGTGCTCTACTGGACGGGTTACTTTATTTGAAAGTTGACGGGGTGTCGACTACTATTTGATCAAGCTCCGGTGAAGCAATGGGAACTTTGGCTCCTGAGAGCCACCTGTATCCTTTCTCTTGAAAATGATTATTTATTTCCCTATCTGGTGTGTATAACTGCATGATTGATACGTGAAATGCCATGATTCATGACTACTTGTACTTATGGTACCTCATTGAGCGTAAGCTCACCCCTTCCCGTTATCTTTGTTTTCCTTACAGGGAACCACACTTTTGAACTGTGACTTTGAAGAAAGGGTCGAGCTAGTGTAAATGTTCTTTTGTTACGCTCTTTTGTAATCAAAACCCTATTTTTACTTCGAACAAGTATTTCCTTTGACTTGTAAAGCTCCAACATATGTATATAAGTAATTATTCATGTTTCCCCGTATATTTGTTGATGAATGTAGGCTTTTGTGTTCTTGATTTGGTAAGCTCCGATTGTTGGGTTTCTTTGGGTTCGATCGCGCGTAAGTTAGGGTTTGTGTGATTCGACTTCGTAGTCCTGGCGAGAGTTGGGCAGGCGGTCCGCCAAACCCTTTGGTTCGCCTTAGGGGAAGGTGGGGCTGTCACAAGTTTTTTGAAAGCTGGTTTTTGAAACCTGAAACACGAAAATTCCAGGAAACCTACTTGTAAAACCTTTCTCTTTTCCTTTCATTTAAAGCCAGCTTAATTGCTCCGATCAAGGTGCATCTTAGGCCATTGTTTTGCAAGATTTTAGCTCAAGAAGAGGCTCCAAAAACAAAAATTTTCTAGTCAACTTTCGGCCATGAGTATGGCCTCAAAACCAGAATTTTTGAGCTCCAAGTTGGAGCTAAATTGAGACTTTTAAAACCAGAAATTTTAGTACATGGTTGGAGTTAAAATGAAGCTCTAAAACCTAAAATTTTGTCCTCAAAGTCTCGGCCAACAATGTGAGAACCTGAAAATTTTCACATTTTCAAGTATTATGTTATTTCTTTGCCTATATTTTATACTATCCTTTGAAAATATTAAATGTTTTGTACATTTTACAAGTAAGTACAATTTTTAAATCATTTTCCTAGTATAAGTTAGTGTACGTAACTTGAAGTGCATTTGTTCAATGTGGGGCCCCGCTAGTGCGATATAATTTTGCCGATTAAGTGATGAAATATTAAGTGTCATTATTTTCCAAGGTGCTAGGAGATGATTAGAGGTTAATTAGGTAGACTAACCATTGGAAGAGAGAAGATAAGCTTGGAACATTCAAGAGAGCCAAGTGTCTTCACCTCATTGGAAGTTGGACTTTTGACTAAGAAGATTAACCTTTACTAAAACCAATTTTTGACCAATTTTCTCTCATTTTTCACCCTCTTGGCCAGCCTTTTGAAGAGAAAAACAAGAGAGAATTTCTTCAACTTCAATTCTTGCTCAAATCTTGAGTGTTAGCCAACCAAATTGAAAAACTATTCCATACAAGTGATCACCAAGGAGGACTAAAGGCTTTGGTGGAGTTGTTTTGGAGGAGAAAGACTAAGCTACCACTTTCCTTGAGGTTCTAAAGGTAAATTTACTAAGAACAACCCTCTTTGCTTCTAATAGATGGAACTTAGTGGCTTGTGGTTGCCACTTTGGGGGTTTTGTGCATTATTTCTTGGTTATGAGTAGTGATATGTAGATTTTAGTTTATAGTGAATTTTTCTGCCCTATTCTGATCAGTGTTGTTCGGCCATGATGGAGGCTGAATTGGACTTAGCTCAAAACATGTAAGTTGTAGAGAATTGAATGTAGATTAAGCCTGTAAAATTTCAGCTCAATCGGAGCACTGTAACCTATGAAATGACTATTTTACCCCTGCTTCCCTGTTTCTGTCCGAGAATGATAATCAGCATCTGTAATTGGCTCTTTTGGCTGGGAAGATGAATGCATTAGCTTTTGATACATTCTTAAGAATTGTAGCCTTCTACCTTATCTTTCGAATGGCTTTGGAATCAACTGAATCGGAGTTGTGTGTGCTGAGATATGACTGAATAAATCAGGACTGCTAGTTGAATTTCACAGTGAGCTTTGAACTGGAATATCTGGGTCTGTTTGGGTAAATTGGACTAGGTTACGTTGAGAACAGGGTTGTGGTGTCTTCATAAGAATTGTAGAGCTATGTCTTAGCTTCGAAACGGTATAAAGTTTACCTCAATCCGATAGGTGTAGCTTCGGTTGTGACCAATACGCTAAAAGATGTCAAACCTGTCATTTTGTTCCTTGTCTTAAACCTTAATCCCGATCCCTTTTCTAGTTTGGTTTTGTAATTGAATGACTTTTAGCCTTTTTAACAGCTATTGTAATGAGATTATTTGTATGTGATTTTGGGGGCTGATTGAGGAAAATAATGAAGCCATAAATGGCTGGAAAATAGATAAATACAGAGGGCGTGCTGCCCAAATTTGCACTCAAATGGCGATTTCAAATTTTAAGAGCAGATATAAGTTTTACAACTATTTTACTCATGGACTAAATGCACTCTTTTTACTTCCAAAATCATACTTATACATTGTACTATTAGTTATTCGGATTTTCTTTGATTTATCAAACATTTTGATGGTTGAACTATGCTACTTTCTCATGATTATTTTAGGGTTCTTGGTGACTAAGGTGTTATCCGGAAGGAATACTTTGGACGTTATTTTGCTTGTTTAGGTGAGTGTTCTATATACGCTTTGTTTCTAATGACTATGTGAACTATTGTGACTATTTGGATTGTTGCTTTAATACGTGATTGAGGTATGTTATGTTTCCAAAATGATTTTTGCTAGGCGAGTGTTTACTTTATCGCACTCGACCTAAATGAACGTGAACTTTCAATGATTGAATGATTAAATGTTACTTGTGCATGAATGTAAGCCTTCTGGCTGAACTGGGCCCTTGCCCTTTGTTATTGGTCGACTCGAGCCAGAAGCGGACTCGGTCGGGCGATTAGTGACCCTGGGTGAATGTTTGGTATACTCGAGTATGACCACGAAGTTGGCGGAGATTGGGGAATGAAATGAATGAGCGAACGACAAGGAATGAAGGAGTTTTCACTTACAAACAATGTTTTAATGATCGGAGAAATAAGGAAAATATTAGGCGAATGAATGAATGAACGAACGAACGAATAACTCCTCGTGAGCATGTATCCTTTTAATGAATGTGTTACTATCGCTTTCATTTTGTAAATGTTTTCTAAATTACTTGCTAATTGCTGATAAACGTCCTTGCCTAATTATTTGTTTGAGTATATAGAACCTCGCTGGGCTTTTAGCTCATACCACGCCTTTTGTTTTCCTTACAGGGGTTGCAAGTATGGGCGAGAGATCTGTATAGAATAGAATAGTCTAGTTTTTGGTTTTGCATTGTTTTTGTTTTGGCTTTTGCACTCGCTCTAGTGCTTGGATAGAATTGGTTGTATTGAGAAAGTTAGATCTTTGGTTACATTTGGGACTGTACTTCTGGTTGAGATTGGAATGAATGTAAATATATGTTTCCAGGTTGGGAATTGTTTTCCGTTTATCCTCGAGGTGTTATCCTTTTGTTTGGAGTGAGTGATCGAGTCCTGGCGAGAACTGGGCAGGCGGTCCGCGCGAACCCTTTGGTTCGCCTTAGGGTAAGGTGGGGCTGTCACAAACAAGGCTTTAAAACCTGAAATTTTAGCCATCATTTTTAACCAAAATAATGGCACAAAAATTGAAAGTTTTCAGCTTTAACTCTCGGCCAAAGAGGCTTCACCAAAAACCAGCTTTTGGCTAAGATTTTAATCTACAAAGAAGGTCACTAAAATCAGAAATTTTTAGCACCATTTTCGTCCAAAGAGGGGGGGCCCAAACTGAAATTTTAGCCTCAATATTCGGCCAGCTAGTGGCCTTGAAAAACTGAAATTTCTCTTGCATTTTTCGGTCAACAAGGAAGGTGCCAAAACTGAAATTTTTCCAGCATGATTCAAGCATTATAACTCACTTTTCATGCCACTAAAACAACCAACAAAGCAAGTCAATATTAACCAACAAAACCATAATCTTACAAGCTAGTAAATAGTTAAAATCAAGCCATCAAGCAAGTCAAGAATCCATACTATATCACATGATCATCCAACCAAATCAAGCATATCATTCCTCAAGGCATCTTCCTAAGAGCAAGTCAAGAAAGTAAGAAAATTCTCAAGACATGCTACCTAATGTCAAGGTTCATAGAACCCTTCAACAACTCCAAGTTTATCTAGCTAAGATTTAGCTAAAAGATGAAAGAAAGATTGGAGTTTGGAGACGTTATCTTCTTCCAAGGATAGCAAGCAAGATCTCAAGAAACCAAGCACTAAACCTCCAACAATCTTCCCTTCACCAAGTCTTCTACCAAACTTGAGCAAGGTTGGGAGCAAGATTAGTGAGCAAGATTGAGAGGAAGAAAATGAAGTTTTTTCTTGGACAAGGGAGAGGGGAGGTTCGGCCAATGGAGAGGAAGAGAGAGTATGTGTTGTGTGATTTTTGTGAAGTGAAATAGTGAAAGAGTCAAGTGACATAAAGCCAACTTTTATGGTGCAAAAGTCAATATTTGAATAGTGGTTCATTAATGCTCCTAATTGAGTTTAACTCAAATCACTTACCTTTAATCTCTCAATTAATTTTTCTTAGTCTATAATTGATCATTCTTAACTCTCCAAGACCACTGCACTCTTAGACCAAATATTATCTCGAAAGCATGTTTTTTCAAATTTTCACAAATTGGACGACAGAAAAATTAAGTTTAAGAGCAAACATGTTTTTTAAAAATAAAATAAAATAGGACATTGTACAATGTAGATGCAATTAAAATAAATGAAATAATTTAATTGGGACAAATGAATAAATAAATAAATAGATGGGCCAGTAAAAACGAATGTCGGGTCCTCACATCCTTCCCCCCTTAAAAGAATTTCATCCTCGAAATTCATACCTTGATTTACAAATAACTCTGGATACTTCTTTCGGATCTTCTCTTCAACTTCCCAAGTTGCTTCCTTGATTCCATGGTTTCTCCATAAGACCTTCATTAGAGGGATTTGCTTGTGTCTTAACTCCTTCATTTTTCGATCTAAGAGTTTTACAGGCTTTTCCTCATATGACAAATTCTCATCAATTTCCATTTCTTCTGGTCGTAACACATGGGATGGGTCAGGATGATATATTTTAAGCACGAAGACATGGAAGACATCATGAATTTTGGATAAACTCAAGGGTAATTCCAACTTGTTAGCCACGTTCCCTACGCGCTGAATACCTTATAAGGCCCTACAAATCTCGACTCCAATTTATTTCTTTTTCTCGCCATTAGACTTGCTTTCAAAGGTGTAATCTTAAAAAATACCTTATCTCAAACTTCAAACTCAAAATCTTTCCTCCTATTATCCGCGTAGCTCTTTTGGCGGCTTTGAGCCGTTCGGATCTTTTGACATGTCAACTTCACCTTCTCAAAGGCTTCCTCAATCCAAGGCACGGTAGTCGAAAGGAAGTAGAGTTCTAAAAGAGATTAACTGAGCACTGGAAAGGACGATGAGAGCAAGAATACTTGGAGAAGATTGAACTACTGCACCAGAACATAGAATTGAAAAAGAAATGAAGAATGGATTCCAGAAGAGGTACGGAATAACTTTGAATTAGTGCATTTGCCTAGTCGAATAGCATCTCAAAACATTCATAGTCAAATTAGCCCTTAGTGAGGTTTTGCCTGAAATAGTAGTGATCATTGGACTTTGCGTAGTGAAATTTTATGTAGTAAGCTATATTCCTGTTAGAAACAGCGGACTTGGTACCTGCTATTTTAATAAGTACTATTAAATATTAGTGGTTGGACAGTATTGGATCCTTGTCCATGAGTCTATTGCTATAATTTAGCCTTTAACTTAAGTGAAGCTTTTTTTTTCGTTTGTCGTTCAAAAGGAATAAATTATTCAATGTACAGTGTATGGGTTAAGAGCTAGTAAGAATAATAACCATGTGAGGACCCGCAAATTTACCTATTTTAAATTCCTAATTCTAACTTATTTAATTATTTATTTGGCCAAATGCCCCGAATATTATTTTTTAACCTTTTTAGACCCAATTATATGAAACTATGGCTTACATGTATTTTTAAAATGACTTGTTACAAAAATTAATTTTTGGAAGACTAGATAAGTAAGAATAGTGAATACGCGATTGGAGTCAATAATCGAATCGAGAATACAATAAGTTTGGAAAATTGGAGACTTGTACATTAGTTCTAAAATAGTTAATTTTAAGTTTAAATACTCAAGTATTAGTTAGTGACACTATCGTTATAAGAATTTCTTAAAAATTTCGCTTTATTGCGCACAAGTCGGAAATACACGTTTTCGCGCGCTCGATTAATTGAGGGACTTTAGACCCTTATTTCTAGACCATTAAGAGTGAATAATATTAGTATGAATGGAAGTGCATTAGAGGTTTAGTGCACAAGTGAAACAAACCCGAGAGGAATCGGGCACGGAACGCGCGCGTACGCGCACTATTCTTAGTTGACTTTTTGGAGGAATTTTGGCCACAAATTCATAAGCTTCTCAAGGAAGCTCAACCATCAGCCAACACTCTCTCATTTCTCCCTCTAAACATCCGTTCAACACCAAGGAAGAAGAAGGAAAATTTTCTTGATCTCATCTCCCTCAATCTTGCACCAAATCACTTCAAAATTTAACCACATTTTGCAATCTACTTGGAGAGCAACTCAAGCTACAAAAGAGCTTCAAATCCACGATTTTTCTTGAGCTAAGGAGGACCGAAATTTCTGCCTTGAACATCTAGACAAGTAAGCAACGATCAACCTTTCAAATCTTGGTTTATGGAAGTAGTCTTGCACTTATGAGTTCATGGTTTCACATGGGTAGCTTTAAATTGTTGAAAAATTGGTGAGTGGGCTCTATGAATTCCCACTATGGCTTGATGGACTGATTTGATGAGTTTTGATGTTATTAATATTGGTTTAGTGCTTAAATTAGTAGAAATAAGTGAGTTTATGAAGGATAGTTCAAAGGAGGTGAAGGGGAGAATTTTTCCGTTTCTGTCCCTGTGATGTCCGTGACCCTTAGAGCAGATTTTTGTGGTTCTAATGACTTGGTTATGATGTATATATATTGTATGAGATGTGTAGAGAGTGTCATCAAAAAATTTCATGATTTGGTTGGCCAAATGTTGAGTTTTCGGAAATCAGCAAAACTGGAAATTTTTCCCGTAACTGCTCTAGCAGTGTTTTTGTTTTGGCTATAACTTTTTTCTCCGATGTTTAAATTGAGTACCGTTTGCCGAAATGGAAACTATACATTCTTAGCTTTCCAACAGTATAAAATTCCCGTTCTGATTCCGCCTGAGGGATCTGTACCAACCTTGCAAATTTGACTATCCTGTTTCTCGTCTGCACTGAGAGCTCTGTTTTGAGCAGCGAATTGACGCTCAAATATGAGCTAGCTGTGGATTGATTTTGAAAATGATTTCTTCTAAGATATTGTAGTTTTATGAATCTAGTTTTCAACTCCACTAACCACACACAATTCTAAGTTGAATTGAGTGAGTTGTGGCTGAAGTTCGAAACTGTCTCAGGGATTGAAAACCCTCTTTTTGGCTAGTTGATGCCTTAATCTTTATTGGGACTTGTTGTTTCGAAATTCTTGGTGTTAATCACATACCAAATGCATCTTGGATATTTTTAGACATTGTCTACATAAATGAACCATATTTGAGATGTTTTCATTGGCCGAATATTTAGAAAAGGAAAATTTGCATACAAAGACAGATTTGCCTTGGAAATTCATGGGACTTTAGTGATTTTTTTAAACCGACTTCCCGTGTGAATTTTTGCATGAAAATTTAAGATGAATAGACCTTATATGGTAGTGTAATACTGCCAAATTTTGTGCCATCCCGAGTTTATTTCAATGCCCAACTGAAGTCCCAAAGTCTATATTTCAAACCTGGAAAATGGCCTAACCGTCTCAATTTTTCAGTGACTTTGAGCCACTATACCTTGGTGTTCAAAACTCCGATTTTTGTTCTGCTTATTTTGTTGTAAACTTTGATTATAACTCTAATTGAGTTTCAAATTTGAGAGGCTAGTTCACATTCTGTGAATTTTGCCGAATTTTCAAAATTGGTCAAAAACCAACCTCGAAACTGTCTTAATGGTCTAAAACAGCCACTTTGAGCCAAATTTTGAATGTCTTCCATTTGGAATCATGGAAAAGTGTCTTCTAAAAACTTTTAGTACTTTGGAATAAGTTTCCAACGGTACCAATGTTTCTAATTTTGGACTTACAGAGAGTGAGATACGATTTTTCAAAGATCGCTCGACAAATCTGAAATTTCGAACTTAAAGGAAATTGAGTTTTTAGAATTCATCTTTTTCCTTCGATATCACTCGATCATTTTACACTTGATTTCAAAGATGAAAATCCGATTTCTCTTGTATTTTAAAACCCCACCTTTGAGTCTCGATTTACGAGTAATTAAGGTTCAATTCATGAATTTTTCTTAGATTGTATACTAGTACAACCTTCTTCGATAAGTAGGGGTTCTAAGTGATATTGTGTAATAGTTGATCGTTATTTGCTCAGGCGCTCAAGGGGACCTTCAAGAGGAACTCGAAGTGGACGCCTAAACACTTGTTTGAGCGCTTATTCCCTTGTATTGATTAGGTGAGTGTTCCATATAGGAGTACGTGATTTGAATAGTTTATGATATGTTTACTCCATGGTCATTATGTGTTAAGTGTTACTGCACTCATTTTCATTTAAATAAAATGTACTTGAATTACTCGATATGGAATACTTGAAATGCATATTTACATGAAACATTTCAATGATTGACTATACTATGGCTGCATAAGTCGATTGGAGTGAATCTCCTCAACTCTTAAGTGGTAAAAATGGATGGCCAATAGGCGGTCTATTAAGATGAATAATGCCTATCAATTAACCGTGACTACTTACCGTTAACCGTTAACCGTCAACCGTAATTACTTACCGTTTACCAATTTATTTAGCTATTTGATTATTTGATTACTTGAATATTTGATTAGTTGATTACCGTAAATTATGTGTTCATGCGAAATTACCGTATATTGCTTATGTGTTTAAATGTTAAATGTTGTCTATAACTGCTCTTATGAAATTGCCATCATTTTAAGGTGAGTGTATATTTTATCTCACTCGTCTTTACTAAAATGACAAATTATTACCATTTACCGTTTACCGATTTACTTGATTACTTGTGCATGTTGTAAGCTCTAAGCTGAACTGGGCCCTGTCCTTGGTTACTAACCTGCTCGAGCCAGAACTGGGCTCGATCGAATAGGGTGGAACCCTGGGACACCGTTTCGGTATACTCAAATACTACCACTGGAGGGATAAAGTGATGGCCAAACAACCGAGGGGATCACTGGAGTCATAAGGTGAAGTTGACCGAAATGGTTCCACTGGAACACCGTATCCTTCAATGTGTGTTTATTTTTGCATATTGATAACTGTATCATACTAATATGCCAAGATGCAATCTTGAACCATGTTTGTGTTATGCTCAAATTACTCGTACAATGATAACTATTCCATGTTAATGTGCCAAATATGCAACCTGGAACTATACATGTGGTATGCTCAAATTACTTGATTTATTAGAACTACTAGAGTGTCTTAGAACCTCACTGGGCTGTGTAGCTCATTCCACGTTTTTGTTTTCCTTAACAGGGTTCGAGACCAAGAGTGCTCGTGAATAGTATTAGATTGTTTTCATTTGAAGACCTTAAGTTGTATTATAACGGATGGTTGTAGTACATATTCTTTTGGTTTGTATTAAACTTGAAAGCTAAGTAATTGTAAGCATGCTATATTTTGGAGTACGTTAATTATATATTGAACTTATTTGATGTATTTCGAGATTTCGAATTGTGGATTGTAGTGAGTCCTGACGAGAGTTGAGCAGGCGTCCCGCGGATACCCTTTGGTTCGCCTTAGGGAGAAGTGGGGGCGTCACAAACCAAGTTTTAACTCTTCTTTTATCAAGATTAAAGTTTGTGTCACATTCTTCACCTTGACTAAATAAAAATTTTGACCAAATTGCTTTCATTTTTCCTCTTGCTTGGCTGAGCAAAGGGAGAAGAAAAACCAAAGAGAGACCTTCAACTCTAACCTCAATTTTGTGCTTGAATCTTGGGTTTCAACCAACCAATTTGCAAACTACTCCATAGAAATGCTAACTAAAGTAGATTTCAAGGTGTTGGTGGAGTGATTTTTGGAGGAAGAATCCCTAAGCTTCCATCTTTCTTGAGGTTACAAGATAACTTCGGCTAGCAACTTTCCTCTACTCCCAATATATGCAAACTAGTGGATTAAGGTTGTAATTTTGGTAGCTTTATGGACAATTTCAAGGGTTGAAGTAGTGTTGTAGTAATTTTCAGTTTTATGGAGAATTTTCTACTCACACATCATGCTTAAGTGTTGGCCATGGTCTGATAGCTTTGCTATGTGAAATATCTAGTTTTTATATGTTAGTTTGACTTGCCTAAAGAAAATTTCAGCTTGTGATTAGGAATTTCAACTCAGAGTTTCATTTTCTAATTGAGTAGGTGATGGTTATATGCTTGATTTAGTAAATTGTTGGCTTGGTATGTATAGACCGTGACGACCCCACCTCCCCCCTAGGGCGCACCCTAGGGTTTGGCGAGTCGCCTGCCCAACTCTCGTCAGGACTCACTCACTAGAGATCGAGAAAGAAAACGTACATCCATTTCAAATAAATTCCGCAACAAGATCAAACTTAATATATGTACATTGATGTTCAAATCCAGATACAAGTCTCTACACACCAAAGTACTTTGACGTGGTTACAATTCAAGTACAAACAACTCTAGTCAGGTGCTAGCGCGAGTACAACTTCAAAGTTTAAAACAACTAGACTACACTAGTCTTTACAACTCTCGCGCCACGATCGTACCCCCTGTAAGGAAAACAAAACTAATGGAGTGAGTTAAAACTCAGTGATGTTCCAAATATCAAATTGACCATCAAATAGTATAGAAGTGGCACAATAGTGAAATAGCGAGCAAAACAAGTCAAGAAATGCGTAATAATACTTCATATAGCCAAACAATAAATTTTCGCATTTCACACATACAAGGATACAGTTGCTCATATATTGGCTCCACCACAGATTGATCGATTGGTAGTTGACACTCCGTCAACTTTCAAGGAAGGTAACTAGTCCAGTAGAACACCACTTAACTCCAATCTCCGTCCACCGACCAAACCCCTTACCGGGCCCAAACTCCACAATAAACACTGGTGGCAATAATCGAGTATACTGATCAGTCGAGGAGATAACACTCCACTCGACATCACTAACTACCCAGGGTTCGTTATCTAATCGACCAGACCCTTGCCGGCTCGACTCGATTAACTAACCACAGGGTTTTTGGAATTCCAAACAAGATGTAATTCATGTGCATGTATATCAATTCAACTGAAATCAATGACCAAGAACAAATCACATTAGGGCAAGTGCGATAAAGTACACGCTTGCCCTATCAATCGACTCATATATCAGGTAATCACATTGGTCAAGTATTAAACACAAGTGTCAAGTGCAATCAGGTATTTGGAAGCACTCACCAAAAGATGTAGTGCTTTTAGTGATCACGTCCAGGTAGTACTCCTGGTTTGGAGTCCAAATCTGCGATAAAATATCGTTTAAGAGGTTTGAAAATCGACTAAGGTTCGAAACGTAAACGTTTCGTTTAACAAGAATCTAGAAACTGAAATTCATTTGGAGCATATATGTAAAACTCTTGCTCGCTATACAAACTGTGAAACTTGGTAATAATTATACTTTGAAATACCATTTAAGTCAAAGGAACGAGGAAAACATATTTCTATTAGTCGTAAATTTCATTTTTTCAAGGGTACAAGTTTCGGTCGAAATCCAACTTATATACTTCCACAAAAGAGAACTCGAATAGCCTAGACAAATCGAGTTAGATTCGTCCTCAAAGCATTACTCAAGTCGTGTGTACCTCTACTTAACCCTCGAGTGCAAATTTGGGCAGCACGCCCTTTGTTTTTACCTAGTTTCCAGCCATTTATGGCTTCCTTCTTTTCCTTAATTCAGCCCCACAATAATACAGAAGTAATGTTACTAACATAGCCCTTCCAATAGGCTCCAAAATCACCCAAATACAACACAAGTGCAATAGTACAATCGGAAATCAGTTTTGAAGACAAAATTAAACGGCAGATTTGACATCTCAACGCATTTTAGTCAGAACTGAAGCTATGTTTATCGAATCGGGGTGAACCTTATACCGTTACGAATCTAAGACAGAGGGGAACAACTTTCATGAAAGCAACTTAACCTAATTCACAGTTTATCTAAGTCGAATTTGCCAATTACAGATCCAAAAGTTCATGGTCAATCTGGTTGTCAGTATTGACTTTAGCCGGTAACAACTCAAGCTACACAATTCTGTTTGATGCGTTTTTAGGGCCGTCGGAAAGCTAAACCATAAAGCTACAGGTTTTGTGTTTTGGCCAAAAGCTGATTGGATACGAATCAGGGTGAAAAAATGAAGCCAAGATTATAGACACCATATGCCATCCAAACAACAAGATTTATGATTGAGAAATTCCAAAACCCTAACTCAAATAACCACCATAAGCCTCAAAACCATGGAAATAACTATTATAAGCCACAAGTATGGGTTGTTCTACAAAATAAGACAAGAGTAGAGAAGCAATAAAGAAAGATAGCTATAATACCTCTTTAAGATACTTACAAGAACAATCCTTCACCTTTCCTTTCAAAACTTTGGTGCACCAAGCTTCCTAAGCTCTCAACTAGAAGATTAATCGGTTTAGATTCTTGTTTTTCACTCAATTCAACTAGCAATCAAGATGGAATGAAGTCTTGTTTTCTCCCTTTTTTCTCTCTTGAGGTTCGGCCACCATGAGAAGAAAAGAAAGAAAAATGAAGTCCTAGAAGATTTAAGAAGGTTGGTCTTGGTTTGGAGTCAAAGTTGCTTGGATGCCTTCCATTTGTCACTTCAAGATTTCATCTTAAATTTGGTCTTTTCCTTTCCTTTTTCTAGTCAAGAATTTCGGCCAACGAGAGCTAATCAAGGGCTGATATTTTGCACTAATATCAAGGATATGTTATGGTAAGAAAGTGGTAGTCCAGTGGTGTGTTCAATCGGTAGTGAACGGTACCGGTCGATTCAAGCCGATTTTCCTTAAATCACGTATACTAGGGTTTTAACCTCTAATTCACTAACTTATTATTATCACTTCTAATCACACACTTAATATCATCTAAAACTCATTCGGAATCACTAAATTTAGTACACCCTTTGTACCGATTACTCATACTACGAAAAGAGGTAAAACTCTAGTTTGTCTTAACGATGAAAGTAAAAGGGAAACTCTTGGTTCTATGATTATTTGTAGCTGTTGGGAAAGTGAATGTGTAGTAACGCTATCGTAAAGTAATAATTTCAAAATTAAAGGGAATTTTAAGAAAAATATAAGGAATTTTACACGTCCTCACATATATTCTTGAATTGAGGCTGTTTTGTGGGAAGAATGAAACCTTGAATTGGTTGAAAAAATTAGTGAAAACAAAGGAAGTGCCACTGAAAATTTGTCTGCAGGGAACCTTGGGCAGTTTTAGGAAACCTGTTATATCTTGATGAAGAAAAAAATCAGAATTGAGTTCTGTTTGTTGTATTTGAAACCAGATACAGAGTACTATCAACTGTGAAAATTTCAGCATTTTTCTCAATTTCCATGAATATCTGTCATTTTACAAAATTGACTGAAATTGCATACCCGTTCTATCTTTTATTGGTGAAACAGAAAAATTATGTTGGAATTTGACTGACTTGTGGATTGGATCTTACAATGGTACCTTCTAGAAAGCTGTAACCCTTTGAATCTATTTTCTGACGATATAAAGTCTATAAATTTTGGACTAAAGAAATTTCAGATATGATTTTTCAAATGGTATCGCGCAAAACTAGAAAATTTCTGTTTTCGTAGGACTGTTCGTATTTTCATTTCCAACTTTAGGATTGGAGTTGATAAACTATTTTGAGGTTGGTTTATGAGTGGAATTGAGCTTAAATGAAAGGAAATGAGTTTTTTCAAATCATTTTAGATCGGACAATTTCCAACTTTGTATTTTGAACATCTTTTCTAATTTCTCCAAATGTTTGACTATAAGTGAGACTGTTGTGCTCTAAATGACTTTTGCAACATTGATGAGTAAGCACAAGAGGATTACTCCTTGATTGGAACAAGCAAGTATTATATTTTGATAGGTTATACGGGTATAAAACTTTAAATTGATGCATGTTCTAAATAAAGTTTTGGAACCTCAATTTCTTCACCATATGGTTTTGTATTGCTAGTCTTTTATTGTAGTATGTGACTACATGACTCGAGAGAGTTCAAGAGGACATTCACGCCAAATATGTAGAGCTATTCAGTAATCAAGGTTAGAATTTCGATGACGAAATTCTTTAAGGGGGAGAGAGTGTGAGAACCCTCACTTTAAAATACCGTTTCCCTAAACTACATGCCTTGCCCTAAGATTTAAATCACTTGTTATATGCCCTTGCATTATATTCTCCATGTGTTACAACAATTCTCTTGTATTGCATTTCATTTCCTTTTACTTGAAATAAAACATTTTCTTGAGTTGATTTTAAATAATTCACCACTTGCATTTTTCCAACTGTTCTTTTATTAGTGGTAGGGACTTTATATTATAGTTTAGGAGTGTTAAATAGGTATTGGTATATTTGGAAGGGTTGAAATATCATTAGTCAAAGATTAAGGAAGAAATGGCCAAGAATTGGGCCAAGTGGCCAAACCCTAGCCATGGATCTTGTTTGACCAAAGAATTAGAGGAATATTAAACCAACTTTTCTTCATTTTTCCTCCAAGAAATTCAACCATCTTAAAGCTTCTCAAGGAAGAGAGAACACTCCATTTCTCTTGCTTTTTAACTCTAGCCCAAACTTGAACAAAAAAATCATAAGATCAAGAGTTTGAGTTGGTGAGTGATTTGCCTTCAACCCTAGTGCTTGATTCAAGCTTGAAACTTTCATTTTCGTGGATTGATTTGGTGGTTCAAACTTCTTACAAGAGAGGTAAATATTCTTTAAATGATAGTTTTATGGTGTTTTATCAGGCACTTTAAGTTTTAATGGCAAACTACAAGTTGTTTGGTTGAGATTTGGGGTTAATCTCTTGAATTAAACAAGTAGTAGTTGAGTTAGTTGGTATGCCTACCAAGTGTTTGATGAAATGTTTGAACCTTGTTCATGGTTGTTTATGATGTATTTACATGTTTTAAACCTCTTTTGAGTTAGATCTAACACTTGATATGATGTTTAAGTGAGAATTATTAGAGGATGAAGGTTGGATGAATAGAGAAAATTGTGGACTGTTTTCAATTCCTTGGCTGACCGGTATGAGAAGGAAGGGTTTCTCCTTGATTTTTGTGGCTTATTTGTACCTTAATCATGTCTAAGAAACTTGTCTAGACATTGGTTAATCTCATGTGTGAGTTGGAATGAAATTTAAGCAAGTAAAGTGGTAGGATGGACCACTAGTGGACTGTTTTAGGTTCTCTTGATGACTAGACTGCTATCGTCATTCTTAATCATGGTTATGTGTTGTATCTTGAACTCCAATGGTACTAAATGACTTAACCCCCTGTATATGAACATTAGAGGACTGATTTGGGTGAAGTTAAACCAAAACAAATGAAGATAGCATCATGAACTAGTGTACCTTTGCTAGGGTTTAGGACTGATCCAGAGTTGAAAAATCAGCCAACTTGTCCGAGCTACTGGTACTGATAGGAAATGAAATAGAGTGTGTATTTAATACCGTTGAAAATCCCTTTGAGTCTAGTTTCCAACGCCGCTAACGGTACCTAATTCTGACCTTCCTACAGTGAGATATATCCGTTTTCCCAATCTGCGCGGATGCGACTGTTTTACCCGTGAAGAACATTTTGACCTTGAATGAAACTTTTCTTTTGCCTAACTTTCTTGCACTTGTCAAACTTGTTTTCTTATGAAATTTTGCTGCATTTTGGGCCTAACTCGCATGGTGAATTGAGTAGATTTAATCACTCATTTGGTCACCTAATGAGCTCACTTTTGGCTTGGAATTAAACCTAGTTTGTTAACGATTTCACTCATTGCCCTAGGATTGGGAAACGGTGGTGAACGTAACCGCACGACTTGACGTTTGAACTCTATTTTGCTTGACAGGTGAGTGTTCCACTACCTGCTAACTGCTTATATGAAATATCTGAATACCTGAATTACGACTGTTTGAGCCAAACCTTGTTTTGATAAAAATGGAAGCGAGCGTGTGCTTTATCGCATTCGACCTCCCTCATTTTCCACCGATACTTTGTATACTGTGATTATGAGATATGAATTCTCTATATATGACTGTGCTTGAATTGTTTGGGTGATACCCCATCAACTACTGCTACTGTTTGGGTACCCAATCTCATAGGTGAGTCGGTTGTATCGAACCAGCAAGGGCTTGGTCGAGAAGGCTGATAAATCTTGGGGACTGTTTACTGAGCACTGGAAACCGGTATACTCGAGTATTACCAACTTACTGTTTATGGAGTTCGGCCTCGGTGGGGGGTTGACCGGTGGACGGAGATCGGAAAATGTGGTGTTCTACGGATTTTATATCCTTTAAATGCAAACGTTGACGGAGAGTTAACGGACTCCGGTATGATCAAGTTCAAGGGGATTTGGCTTTTGGAAGCCACCCGTATCCTTGAATTGAACTGTGATTAAATTGTTATTGTACTATACGATCTTTACTTGGTTATGTTATGCCCTTATTTGTCGGTGTGCTTACTTGTTTTACTTGGAATCTCACTGAGTTTTAGCTCACCCCACTCCCTTTATTTTCCTTAACAGATCGGGGACGGACTTGTGGTCTGGAGCTTTCTTAGCTTTATTTTACTTGAACTTGTAATCTTTTGTTTAAGATAATTTTACTTTTGACTCTTGTAAGTTTGAATTCATAAGTCCGACTTATGTTATGTAATTGTAGTATGGAGCGGTAAGTGTGGCGTTTAGCGTGACTTTTAAGTTTGGAAAGTTGACTTGTCGATTATTTGCCATTAAGGTTTGTACCATTTGATTTGAAGTTATTCCATTGGTTATTTTGAGTTACTAGTTCTTTGATCGACCGAGTCCCGGCGAGAGTTGGATAGGCAATCCGCTGATACCCTAGGATTCGCCCTAGGGAGAGGTGGGGCTGTCACAGGTGGTATCAGGGACTAGGTTTGAATTGACCTGGCCGAGTTAGAAATTATCAACTTGAGGATTATATTTGATTATTTCCCTTAAGAGTACTTAAGTTTATCTCCACTTTGTGTAGGATGGACGGATCTAGTGGCCCTAACGATAGACCGGTTGGCGAGACGTCTCGTGAGAACTTACCGATGATTAGATACCAGATCAGGCCCGGAGGAGCTAGAGCCTCTTGGAGCCCATCCGACTACTATAGGCGTTGTGAGTGTCGGCATATTTACACTTATTCTAATGAAGTAGTTCTGGCCGTTGTGAAGGAGCGGAAGGTCCTAACGAGAGACAATACTAGGCTTGGAGTTGAAGTGAATTACCTGAAGGAAACTATTAAAACACAAGCCGAGCGGATTAAAGAACTTGAATATGAAATTGGAGATAGGCAATCCGTCCATCCTACACAAAGTTAGAAAACGTGTTAGAAAACTGGAACACGAGTTAGAAAACGTGTTCTCCACTTTGGTTAAGTACTTTAGTACTTAATTTTACTAAGTTGGACTTGACCAAGTTCTTTTCACCTTTACTAAAACCAAATTTTGACCCAAATTTCCTCATTTTGTACCCTCTTGGCCAGCCCTTTGGTGAAGAAAAACAAGAGAGAGTTCTTCCATTTCTAGCTTCCAAATTCACTCAAATCTTGAGTTCCAACCGACCAAATCGCAAACCCTTCCATACAAGTGACCACTAAGGGAAACTAAGGGCTTTGGTGGAGTTGATTTGGAGGAGAAAGACTAAGCTACCACTTTACTTGAGGTTTTAAGGTAAATTTGCTAAGAACACCCCTCTTTGCTTCTAACAGATGGAAATTAGTGGCTTGTGGTTGCCACTTTGGTGGTTTTGTGCATTATTTCTTGGTTATGAGTAGTGATATGTGGATTTTTAGTTTATAGTGAATTTTTCTGCCCTGTTCTGACCAGTGTTGTTCGGCCATGATGGAGGCCGAATTGGGCTTAGTTCAAAACATGAAAGGTGTAGAGAATTGAATGTAGATTATGCCTGTAAAATTTCAGCTCAATCTAAGCACTGTAGCCTGTGAAATGACTATTTTACCCCTGCTGCCCTGTTTCTGCCAAAAACTGATAATCAGCCTCTGTAATTGGCTCTTTTGGCTGGGAAGATGAATGAATTAGCTTTTGATGCCTTCTTAAGAATTGTAGCCTTGTACCTTATCTTTCGAATGGCTTTGGAATCAACTGAATCGGAGTTGTGTGTGCTGAGATATGACTGCATAAATCAGGACTGCTAGTTGAATTTCACAGTGAGCTTTGAACTGGAAAATCTGGGTCTGGTTGGGTAAATTTGACTAGGTTACGTTGAGAACTGGATTGTGGTGTCTTCATAAGAATTGTAGATCTATGTCTTAGCTTCGAAACGGTATAAAGTTTACCTTAATCCGATAGGTGTAGCTTCGGTTGTGACCAATACGCTAAAAGATGTCAAACCTGTCATTTTGTTCCTTGTCTTAAACCTTAATCCCGATCCCTTTTCTAGTTTGGTTTTGTAATTGAATGCCTTTTAGCCTTTTTAACGGCTATTGTAATGAGATTATTTGTATGTGATTTTGGGCGCTGATTGAGGAAAATAATGAAGCCATAAATGGCTGGAAAATAGATAAATACAAAGGGCGTGCTGCCCAAATTTGCACTCAAATGGCGATTTCAAATTTTAAGAGCAGACATAAGTTTTACAACTATTTTACTCATGTCTTTTGGACTAAATGCACTCTTTTTACTTCCAAAATCATACTTATACATTGTATTATTAGTTATTCGGATTTTCTTTGATTCACCAAACATTTTGATGGTTGAACCGTAATGTGTTTTCTTGATTACTCTTAGGGTTCCTTGGTGACTAAGGTGTTATCCGGAAGGAATACTTTGGACGTTATTTTGCTTGTTTAGGTGAGTGTTCTATATACAATTTGTTTCTAATGACTATGTGAACTATTGTGACTATTTGGATTGTTGTTTTAATACGTGATTGAAGTATGTTATGTTTCCGATATTTTCAGAAATGATTTTTGCTAGGCGAGTGTGTACTTTATCGCACTCAACCTAAATGAACGTGAAATTTCAATGATTGAATGATTAAATGTTACTTGTGCATGAATTTAAGCCTTCTGGCTGAATTGGGCCCTTGCCCTTTGTTACTGGTCTACTCGAGCCAGAAGCAGACTCGATCGGGCGATTAGTGACCCTGGGTGAATGTTTGGTATACTCGAGTATGACCACGAAGTTGGCGGAGATTGGGGAATGAAATGAATGAACGAACGACAAGAAAATGAAGGAGTTTTCACTTACAAACAATGTTTTAATGATCGGAAAAATAAGGAAAATATTAGGCGAATGAATGAACGAACGAACGAATAGCTCCTCGTGAGCATGTATCCTTTTCTTGTATGTGTTACTATTGCTTTATATCGTAAATGTTATCTGGATTACTTGTTATTACATGCTTAATGTCCTTGTTTAACTGCTTAGTTGTGTATATAGAATCTCGCTGGGCTTTTAGCCCATTCCACGCCTTTTGTTTTCCTTACAGGGGTAGCAAGTGGGCGAGGGGCCTGTATAGAATAGAATAGTCTAGTTTTGTTTTGAATTGTTTTGTTTTGGCTTTTATTTCCGCTCTAGTGCTTGGATAAGGTGGACTGTATCGTGAATTCAGAGTTTTGGTATACATTTGGGACTGTACTTGTGGTTGAGATTGGGTATTGTTTTCGCTTATTCTCGAGGCTTTTCTTATTTTATTTTATGTGAGTGAACGAGTTCTAGCGAGAGTTGGGCAGGCGGTCCGCCGAACTCTTTGGTTCGCCTTAGGGGAAGGTGGGGCTGTCACAGGAATCTTATTTCAAAGCACTAAAAGTTTCTAGAAAACACTTTTCCAAGATTCTAAACGGAAGATATTCAAATTTCAGATCAAAGTGGCTGATTTGAACATACAAGACAGTTTCGGTCATGTTTTTTCGGCAAATTTTGAAAATTCGGCAAAATTCACAAAAGTGAACTAGCTTTTGAAATTTGTATCACAATATTAATTCCAATCAAGGTTTCAAACACAACAAGTAGAACTAAATTCAGAGTTTTGAGTGCCAAAATATAGCAGCTCAAAGTTGGCCAAAATCGAAGACAGTTCAGTAAATTTTTCAGACTTGAAAACAAACTTTGGGATTTCAGTTGAGTATCGAAATGGTCTTAGAATGACACCAAATTTGGTACACACAGTCTTCCATATGAGAAATACTTCTCTATCAAATTTCACGTAAAAATTCGTACGGGAAGGTAGTTAATAAAACTACCAAAATTCAAGAAATTTCCAAGACAAATCTGTCTTCTTGCTTTATTTTCCTTTTCAAACACTTTGCACCATGAAATCAGTCCCATTTTGGTTCATTTGTGAAAACAAAATCCAAAAAACATTTCATAAGCAGTTCATAGTTGGTTGACATCGAATGTTTCAAAGCAAAGCATCTCACAAACAACCAAATCAGTTGGCCAGCAAAAAGTAGGGTTTTCTAGTTCTGCTGCAATTTACAAATTGCACCATATCACACTCAATACAACTTGAAATTGATAATGGTCGGTGGTGTTGAAAACTAGATTTAAAAGGCTACATACCATTAGAAAAAGTCGTTCTGAAAATCAGTTCATAGGTAGTTCAAATTCAGGTGACAAGTTGCAACTTCCCACTGCTATTCGAACAGAACAATAGAACAGAACAGACAACTTTGGTGAACCACTACGGATCACTTAATTCGAACTAGATGGTGAATTTTATACCGTTGGAAATCTACAAATGTCTAGTTTCAAATGCTACAAACGGTACTCAATTTTGACTTTTGTACAGAGAGATATGTTCAATTAAAGAGACACTGTTCATCAACCCAGAACACGTTTTCCAGTTTGCCTTTCATTTCGAAATTTCAACTTTTACTCAACCAAATCAATTGATTTTTGGTAGAAACTTTCTATACACACTATATAACATATATACATCAGTTTCACAATCATTTGAGCCCCCAAAATTCTAAATACAGGTACGGCAAAAATAGGACAGATTTGACTAGCATTCCTGCGAAATGTTTCCTTCAACTTTCCTTCGATTCTATATCCATAATTAAACAACACTTAAACAACTCAAACCAAACATTATGTCATCATATCAGTCCATACAACCAAGGTGAGATTTCATAGAGCCCACTTCAACCATTCCAATTCAAATAATAACATCAATAATGAAGTTACAAGTTTCATAACCAAGATTAATCCCACTCAATCCGAGATTAAAAGATTGGATGATTACCTCCTAATTCTTGAGAGAAACTAGAAATTTCACCTCTAAAGGCCCAAGAAAACCGTGAGATGATGCCTATCTCCTAGCTTAAATGAATCTCCAAATGATATGGAAGTTGTGTAACTATTTGTGAAGGATTTGGAGCAAGAATTGAAGTGAAATGGTGAAGAGTTTTTCTTCTTCTTCCTTGCTAAGTTTCGGCCAGCTATGGTGAGTGAGGAGAGAGAGAGAGCTGATGAATGAAGCTTCCCTTGGAAGCTTTAGGACTTGTGGCCAAAGTTTGTGAAAAAGTCAACTAAGAATAGTGTTGCGCGCGCGCATTTTGTGTCCGTTTTCTCTCGGGTTTGTTTCACTTGTGCACTAAATCTCTAATGTATTTCCTTTAACATTATAATTATTCACTCTTAGTAGTCTAGAATAAATTTCTTAAATCTCCAATTAACCGCTCCGGATCGATATACGCGAACTTTCGATTCACGCGCAATAAGACGAAATTTACGAAAAATTCTTGTAACGATAATATATTTAACTAATATTAGGGTAAATAATTATAAAAATAACTATGTTAGAAATAAAAACATGAGTCCTCACACAATCTAGTATTAATTCCTCATATCTCCAATTTGTTTGTATCGGCGCGTCTTTCGAGAAACTATCGACGCGCGAGCTGTATAAGTTTAGTTTTAATTCACTCTCATCTAATCTTTGTATTAACTTTTCTTAGTCTACCATTGATCATTCTGTTGTAAAACTAATAAACTACTATAGTATGAATAGAGATATTAGAGAAGAAGTAGAGAATGAGAGAATAATATTCTTATATTCCAACCAATACCAAAGGTCATCCCCAAAGGATGTCAATGTACCTCTATATATATAGGTACTACAAGATTAAATGTACATCAATCCTATTAAACACCCACTATTACAAGAATATGAAAAAACTTATGAAATGATTTCTCCACTACATGAATAGAATTATGGATTGTAATTTCTATACATAATGAAGTCATAAATCATAAATTAATTCTCTTGGAAATACAAAGGACATCCACACTTTTAGTTGTTTCATAACACTTGCTCTTGGATGTCCATTACACAAAGAATATGTCTCGTTAAAACCTTACTAGAAAAAAATCCATCGGGACAAAAACTCTAGTGAAGGAAAATAGTATACTATTCCTGTGTATTAATTTCTTCCCCTGATGCAAATGTCATTTGAGATTTTTTAATCGTCGCATTCCAATACTCTTCACCAATTTCTCAAATGTTGAAGTTGGCCAATGCTTTGGTAAATAAATCCGTCAAATTATTATCTGATCGGATTTGTTGCACATCAATTTCACCATTCTTTTGCAAATTATGAGTAAAAAGGAATTTTGGTGAAATGTGTTTCGTCCTATCTCCTTTAATATATCCTCCTTTCAATTGGGCTATACAAGCTGCATTATTTTCGTATAATATAGTTGGAGGATTTTCTTTTTCGGAGGATAACCCACAACTCTTCTGGATGTAGTGGGTCATTGATCTTAACCAAACATATTCTCGACTGGATTCATGAATTGCTATTATTTCAGCATGATTCGATGAAGTAGCAGCTAATGATTGTTTTGTAGATCGCCAAGAAATAGTTGTACCTCCATATGTAAATAGATAACCAGTCTAAAATCTTGCTTTATACGTGTCAGATAAATACCCAGCATTAGCATAACCAACCAATTCAGGTTTCGATTTATTTGAATAAAATAAACCAAGATCAATTGTTCTTTGGAGATAGCGAAAAATATGTTTAATACCCATTCCAATGTCGTCTTATAGGCGAGAAACTAAATCTTGCTAATAAATTCACTGCAAATGATATATCAGGTCTTGTACAATTAGTAAGATTACATTAGTGCACCAATTGCACTGAGATATGGTATTTCAGGACCAAATATCTCTTCATTTTTCCTCTCATGGTCTAAAAGGATCCTTATTAGGATCTAATGATCTGACGACCATTGGGGTACTTAATGTATGTGTCTTATCCATATAAAATCACTTTAATTACCTTTCGGATATAAACAGTTTGGTGGACAAAATTCCACCTTTCAAATACTCAATTTGTAAACCAATGCAGAATTTTGTCTTTCCAAAATCTTTGATCTCAAATTCTTCTTCAAATATTTAACACTATTTTGAATCTTTTCAGGAGTTCCAATCAAATTTAGATCATCAACATATACAGCAATTATCACAAAATTTGATCCATTTTTCTTGATAAAAACACATGGATATATTGGATCATTGGTATAACCTTCTTTAGTTAGACATTCATTGAGGCGGTTATCCACATACGTTTAGATTGTTTGAGCCCATACAGGGACCTTTGTAATTTAATAGAATAAATATTTTTAGAATTTGATTTTGCGTGCTTCAGGCATGTTGATCCTTCAGGGATTCTCATATAAATATCATTTTCAAGATTCCCATATAAATATGCAGTAACAACGTCCATTAGACGCATATATAATTTTTCATGTACTGCAAAACTCACAAGATATCTAAATGTGATAGCATCTACTATAGGTGAATACGTTTCATCATAATCAAATCCAAACCTTTGTGAAAATCCTTGGGTTACAAGTCTTGCTTTATACCTCACAATTTCATTTTTTCTCATTTCTTTTTCTCACAAATACCCATTTATATCCTACTGGTTTTACACCTTCAGGTGTTTGGACTACCGGTCCAAAAACTTTTTCTTTTGGCCAGTGAGTCCAATTCAGATTGGATCGCATCTTTCCATTTTGGCTAATCATTTCTACCTCGACATTCATCAACCGATCTAGGCTCATGATTCTCGTCCTCTGCCATAATATCAAGTGCTACATTATATGCAAAAATACTATTAATAATTTAGTTTTTTCGGTTCAACTTTTTCTTGAAGTGACAAAATTTATTGAATTTTTATAATTCATTCTCTTTAAGAATTGGCTCTTTAGGGGCGACCTCTTCAGGAAGTTGAATTTTGTCACTAATTGTTGATTCATCTTACTACTCTTTTTCTTTCGAGGATTTTTTATCTTTGGAATCAAGAGGTCTCCCACGCTTCAGGCGTGTTTTAGACTCATTAGCACTTGTAATTTGTCCTTCAAGGACATCGATTTTAATCGGAGCATTTTCAGTAGGAATATGTGATTTAGTAACTCTTCTGGAGTCATTAAATGTATTCGGTAATTGATTTACAATTTTTTTGTAAATGTATAATTCTTTGAACTTCTAGTTCACATTCTTTGGTATGAGAATCAAGGAAATTCAACGATTTTTTTTCAAATAATTTCCTTTTTAGGTTGATTTTTATCTCCCCTAAATGTCGAAAAATGTGATTCATCAAAATGACCAATCTGCAAATTTCGCAGTAAATAAATCACCTGTTAATGGTTTCAATATATTAATGATTTGAAGGTGATTCATATCCGACACTATATTTCCAATCTTCTTTGAGGGCCTAATTTACTACTGTTAAGGCGGTGCAATTGGGACATATACCGCACAATCAAATATTCGTAAATGAGAAATATTGGCCTCATAACCAAAAGTTAATTGTAGGGGAGAATAAGTATGATAACTTGTCGGCCTAATTCTCACAAGTATTGCTGCATGTAAAATGGCATGTCCCCAAACAGATGAAGGAAGTTTAGACCTCATCAACAATGGATCGAGCAATTAATTGTAGCTGTTTAATAAGTGATTCGGTTAGATCATTTTGTGTGTGAATATAAGCTACAGGAGGTTCAACAGTAATTCCAATGGACATAGAATAATCGTCAAAAATATGTGACGAATATTCACCAACATTATCTTAGACGAATTTCTTTATTGGATAATCTGAAATTGTGCTCGCAATTTAATTATTTGAGCCAAGCAATTTCGCAAATGCCAGGTTGCGAGTAGATAATAAACATGCATGTGACCATCTAGTTGGATGCATCAATTAGCACCATAAAATATCGAAATAGTCCCACATGGTGGATCTTACAGGCCCACATATATTCACCATTGACATTCATCTAAAAATGTAGCGGGGTTCCTAGTCCCAACTTTGGCTTTGTGAGGATCTAATCATTTAATTTCCCTTTGAGACACACAGCAACACAAGAGAATTCATTTTGGTTTTTAATATTTTTTGATTTTTCAATGAGTGGGCCATGTAAATTTCTCAATTTTCGTCTCATCAATTTATTAGACCCAGGATGGTCCGAGCGATCATGCCAAACCATAAAATCATTGGAAAGTAGACTTCTGGTCTACTAGGTGATGAATTTCAATTGCACTAATTTGTGCATAATATAACCAGAAGAAAAGAAGATAATTTTCTACTACTACATTTTTGCCCAAAATGATACTTGTGATTAATAAAAATTCACCATTTGTTCAGTCATTGTCTCAATGATATCCATTTTCGCGGATATCTTTAAAACTCAATAAGTTTCTTCGAGACTTGGGAGAGAATAGTGCATTATTTACGATAATTTTAGTCCCTTCAGGGAGAAATATAGTGGCTCTTCCGGAGCCTTCAATCAATTTTGCACTACCTAATGGTATTAACGTTTGTCTCTCCCATTTTTAAACAAGAAAAATATTTTTTATTTTTCAATATGGTGTGCGTAGTAGCACTATCAATGAGACAAATGTCATCATCACCATTATTTAATCCCAAATATTTGGCATCCATTTCTTCTTCAGGAAGAAAATTTCAAACAAAAATAAATATTAATAAAGATGCGAAAATAAATATTAAATAGAAAGAAAATTACATGAAAAATATAAAGTATCATAAAATATCTAAATAATCATGTATTTGTTGACATCTTCAGGATGCTCAAAAAATCAGCAACATCGAGGTGTGTCATATCAGTATCATCATAATCATTCTTTTGATCAATGAAATTTGTCTCAACACCTTTATCTTTCTTTTTCAATGATGCTTGATAGAGGTCAACAAGATGCTCAGCCGTACGACAGGTACGGGACCAATGACCTTCCATACCACATCGGTAGCATTTTTCTTCATAAACTTTCTTTTCTCCATTTTTCTGATCGTAGTTATTTTCCCTCTTTTGAAAATATTTTGTTGTTTGCCACGGTTATAATTTTCACGGGGCACAAATCTACTACGATCACGTCCACGGCCACCTCTACGGCCACGTCCACCCTCGACCAGAATTTTGAAATTGGTCGCATTCGCTTCAGGGAATGGACTTGCACCAGTTGGTCGGGACTCATGATTTTTTAGCAATAATTCATTATTTTTGTTCAGTCAAGAGAGACATGCAATTAAGTTCAGAATACTTTTTAAATCCCTTCTCTCGATATTGCTGCTGCAGGAACATGTTAGAGACATGAAAAGTAGAAAATGTTTTCTCTAACATATCTTCATCAGTGACTTTTTCGCTTACATAATGATAATGAGAAGTGATTCTGAACATGGCTGATTATATTTGTTGATAGATTTAAAATCTTGCAGTTGTAAGTGAAGTCAATCATATCGGATTTTTGGAAGAACGACCAACTTCAGGATGGTCGAATCTTTCTTTCAAATCTCGCCAAAGGACAAGAGGATCTTTAATAATAAGATACCTCTATTTTTAATCCTTCATCTAAATGATGGACGAAGGAAAATTCATAACTTTGGCACGGTCTTGGTTTGAGGAATTCATTTTTTTCAACAATAGTGTTACCAAGACCCATTGTCTCAAGATGAATTTTTAAACATCTAATACCCATGATAAATAATTTTTTTCAGAAATTATCAAGAGTACGAACCTCTGGTTTTGTAAGATTAGTCATAAGAAATTGAAATAAATTTTGAGTTAGAAATTTACTTCAGAATTTTCTTGAAGAAATTATGGGCAGAATTTCGACAAAATCTTGTGCTTCACCTTTGTTCAAGGTAGAGCCTCCCGTTTTCACCTTTTTGCTCATAAAGTAGAGATTTTCGTGTTGATAACATGTTGTAAAACTAATAAACTATATAGTCATGAATAGAGATATTAGAGAAAGAATTAGAGAAGGGGAGAATGATATTCTTATATTTCCAACCAATACCAAAAATCATCCCCAAAGAATATTCAATGTACCCATATATATATTAGGTACTACAAGATTAAAGATACATCAATCCTATTAAACACCACTATTACAAGGAATATGAAGAAACTTATGAAACGGTTCTCCACTACATGAATAGAATTATGGATTTGTAACTTCTATACATAATTGAAACCATAAATCATGAATTAATCCTCTGGGAAATACAAGGGACATCCACCCTTTTAGTTGTTTCATAAGCATTATTCTTAATTTTTCAAGATTATTGCACTCTCGAATTGAATTTTATCTCGAAAACGTGTATTTGTTATTTCTTACTAAACGAGTCTCTGAAAAATAAATTTTTCTAATGAAACGTTTTAAAAACATAAGGGAGACATTGTTCCATCCACAAATGGATTTTAAAATGGTTAAAATAAATTATTCGGAAGAAACCATGTGTGAATAAATATTTAAATAAACTAGTAATATTAAGAAAAAAATAACGAAAATTTCGAGTTCTCACATCTTTCCCCCTCCTTAAAAAGAATCTTCCGTTTCTCGAAATTCACACATAGAATAATATCATACTCCCTTAATACATTAGAATTATTCAGATTAATCAATTAACTTACATTCTCCAACCCATAACTCAAAAATATCTATACACCAAATTAGCAACTAAGTTTTGACTTCTCCCCAATAGGCGTTTCACTTCCAAGTTTTACGGTAATTGATCGGCCTCACATGTACTTCACTCATAAATCTAGGGTTCGAAAAGAGTGTGTCGTATCAGGGTCATTTAGAACCTTAAATAAACAATGAAAAGCAAGAATTATACCTTCAATGACCTTAGCAGGACCGGAAACCTGTTGATAGTCTAATGTATAAATTCTAGTCGGAACTTTAGGTCGACTGCCTCCAATACTAGATTGTTTAGATACCGACTTGTCTGGCCGTTGAGCGCTACCTCTTTCCTTCGGTATACTTGGACAATTCGTAATCTGATGTTCAGTGTTGCTACAATACAAATACTTTCCTGATTTCTTCCAACACTCATTCTCTGTATGGTTAGACTTACGACAATAACCACAAATAACTTGAGAAGCCACAACTTGACCACTTAGAGGTGTTCCTCTTGATTGACCTCGTCCATTGTGGCTTCCTCTTGATTGAGTCCTTTTTGGTGTATTAGATGTTTCTACTCATCCCGTTCCTTTTTCATTTTTAGAGGTAGGGCATCCTTATCTGCCTATCCAGGGAGGGTTACTAGTAGTGCCCCTTTTCTTAGCATGAAAGTTTCTAACTTGCAGCCTTGAACTTTCGACTCTGTGTGCCTTCTCTAAAACTTCAGTGAACGTAGAGATTTGGGTTGCTGCTAACCCCTCCTGAATCTCCACATTAAATCCTTGTACAAAGCGTCTTATTCTCCTCCGTTCATTAGTCCACCAATTCTGAGGCATACTTAGAAAATTTAGTAAATTTTCCTTCATATTCGGCCACACTAGAAGTTCTTTGTCTCAACTTTATGAATTCGTCCTCCCTTTTTCTCTTGAACCCAAAGGCGGGAGAAACTTTTCATAAACTCTCTTAAAAGGTTTTCCCAAGTCCAAGAGGTTTGTGCTCTTTCCCATTTCCCCTTATCACATCCCACCAAGCGCGTGCCTGCCACCCTCAAACTAAAAGACAGCAAAAGTCATTCGCCTCTCTTCCGCATAATCTAGGGCGGCGAAAATGTTGATAATTCTTTCTAGCCAATTCTCCACTAACTCGGGGTCAAGTTCTCCAATAAATTGGGCGGATTAAATTTAAAAAATCGGTCCATGGCTCTATTTTTCCCTCTATTCTGGGCCCCGAATTGGTTAAGTGGCCCTGATCCCTGTCTCTTAGCTAACCGTTCAAGAATATCAGTCATCCTATTAATGGCAATAGACACTTGGTTACTTTCTATATTTTCTTGTCCTTGGATCGGTCCAATTGCCGATCTTTGTTCATCTCCTTGAGGTTGGTTTTTGCCTAGTCCTTCGCCCACAATCTCGATCACTCCCACGTCCGTCCATTAATTCTAGTTATGCCTAGCGCAGAAAATAAAAGTAATTACGCGAAGAAATGCTTAAAATAAGAGCCAATCATGAAAAACATTGAAAATAACAATAATTAACATGTATTTACACTTTAAAATTCATACAATTAGCGAGTCATGGGGCATTTTACAAAATATAGCACAACAGGTGCAAAAGGAGATGCCAATTAGCCAGGCACAACAAAAGTAGAGTTTAGGTACCTCAAAAGTAGGCCACACAGTCAAGCAAAAATACAATAGCTTTGGCACTAAACATCACCCCCAACTATTCTAACCACAAAAGTCAAAAATCTGTCACTCTAGATCTAGTCTACAGTAGGGCTATCAGGTGGAACCTCCTCCTCAGGAGTACCCTCAGGAGCCGAATTCTGTACGGTATCCATCATCTCATCAATCAACATAGAGGTGTCGGCTAGAATCCCGGAAACCCGATCCCGAACCTCCTCGACTATCCTAGTGAAGTCGAGATCTAACCCTCCGAACCTCGTCACGTGCGGCCTTAGTCCTAGCCACCTCGTCTACCATAGTCCCCTCCAACTCTGCGATCCTGTCACCCTGAGCATCCACCATGGCGCTCAACTCCTCAACCTCTTGAAGTAAAGATCTGTTGGTATTCACCAACTGGCGACGCTCATCATCAAGAGCAAATACGAGGTCATTCGGATATGCGTATGTTGCCCTACAGATACATCAAGAATACCTAGTAGAGGGCGAGTAACGCACACGAGTTTCTCCACCCTGTGTTCTATAGTAAAATAGGCCTAAGAGACTCAACATGGCCATTGGCATGACCGTGACCATAAGCGGACATGTCCATTTCTATTATCCATCCCTACAAAACAACCACAATTCTCACGTTAGAAACTTAAAGTTACTAATTCGCTTAAACATGACTTAAGGTGTAACTAAATTATCTAATCCCCGATTCTCAAGTGTAAAGCCTCTAAGATATCTTCCCAAATAAATCTCTAAACCTAGGCTCTTTGCCACCAAATGTCATTCAAGAAACTCTCAAGTACTAATTCTCTTTAACCACAGGAAATACAATAGTCAAGTGAATCCCACGATCCGGTATCCTAAACTTTAACTTAAAATACACTACAAAGATCTGAAACCTAGACTCTGATACCAACTGTGACGCCCCCACTTCTCCTAAGGGCGAACCCAAGGGTATCCGCGGAACGCCTGCCCCAACTCTCGTCAGGATTCGGTACAATTCCAGTTCAAACATCAACGGTAACGACTAATAACGAAAGTCAAAATGAAGACAAGAAGTCATTTCCATTGGCATGAATATTCAATCTTACACCACAAGTATTCAAAATACATCAAATTTCCCAAAATATACAACTTTCAAAAGTTGTCTAATCAATTACATTCAAAAACCCCAATCAAAAGTTCATCAAGTCCCGAAATACAAACTATTATAAGTCGACTAAACAATTACAATCAAGGTACTAATCAAAAGAATAATCTAGTCGGCTTTTCTCCAAAAATCTTCCCATTCGGTCCTATTAAGGAAAACAAATCTAACGGGGGTGAGAGGATACTCGTGAGGCCAAGAAAGAAAATAAAAAAAACATGCACATGCGAAACACGTAGTTCAAGTTACGAGTAACAATAACATATGTACAAGAATTAAAGTCAGAAAGTTCAAGTAATTCACAATTTATAAATATAACACAATTGTTAAGGATACGGGAGCTCTCAAGAGCTAATTTCCACTTGTTTTCGCCAAGGCTCGATCCGATACCCCCTCGTGATGACACTCCGTCATCCGGGCAGGTATTAAGTCCGTAGAAACTTCACTTTACTACTTCTTTTGATCCACCATTTACACCATCTCGGATCGTAACCAAACACGCACGAAAAAGGCGATACTACATGAGTTTATACCGAACAAGATCTCAAAAGATCAAATTTTTTAAGAACACGCAAGAAAAGGGCAAATTTTAAGAACACGCAAATTTTTCATGTTCACGTTTACTACACGTATAAGTCAAATAAATGAGAACGAGTGCGATAAAACGCACACTCGTCTCGACAAGTTTACGTATCATGTATAACACTTGTACAATTCACATTTCAATCACGTAAACATTTAACATACACTTGACACTCACCGATTCAAAATAAGTGAGCAAATAATGTTTTAAGTGTCCGCACCGAGATTCCCTTCAAAATCTCCTTGAGCGCCTGAACAATTAACAAGTATTTCTTACTCACAATCACGTATTAATCAAGAAAGAAGGTACACTCATTTAGACTAGTCAATACCTCAAACAAAGAATCTTAACCACTCCAAATAAAGGTTCAAAAAGTGAGATTTTATTAACACAAGAAAAACTGATTTCCTTCATGAAATCGAGTTTAAAACGATCAATCATTGGATGTGTTTGGAACCTGAGTTTTTGAGCAAGTTTGTTTGCTACTAGTTTTTTAACAACTTTTGCTACATGAATCCCAAAAACTCCCAAAAACTCACAGCTTCCCTTGTTAAATTTTTACCAAAACGACGTAGTTTTGGCACTTTTCTTTTGAACCCAACAATCCCAAAAAACTTCCAACAACTCACGGCTCTCCCTTGCACGGTAGCTGTTCTTCCTTTTGGGTGGCCACTGACAAAAGGCTTGCCCTATACAGTACTTCGGTGAAGCAGCAAGCTGCTCAGAGCAAAGAGAAAGATTAGGGGAAACAACTGCAGCAATTCGGCGACTCCAGACAGCAACTCGGCGAAGTAGCAAGCTGGGCAAGCTGAGCAAGCTCGGAGCAACTGCAATATTTTCCTGACTCAACCCACCAACTCACGGCGAAGTAGCAAGCTGGTCGGAGCATAAAGAAGCGGGGGAAACAACTGCAGCTTGGTCAAACATAGTCGGCGACCTTGATTTGTGCTGGACGAAGGCAACCCACCAACTCACGGCGAATTAGCAAGCTGGTCGGAGCTATCAGAGAAGCGGCAGGCCAGTCAACTGCAGCTTGGTCAAACACAGTCGGTAACCTTGATTTGTGCTGGACGAAGGTTCGGCGAAGCTTGGAAGAAGTGATTTCATCTTTGGCCCTCCGGATAAACTTGCAGATTCATCCCCTCCCCCACGCTCCTCCTCCTCCTGGAAACGGTTTGTGCCAGTCCGTTTAGGGAAGACTGCTGTTCTTCCATTTAGGTGCATTCCCTTCACCCATTAACTTTGAATTAAGGTCGGCACGCTTGAATTTTTGTTGCCCGCAGCATTCCGTTCAATTTTTTTGGATGCTTTTGTTGATTACTCCCCTGTATATGGCGATGCTTGTCTCTTGGATTCTTTACGATTTTGGTATTAAATTTGTTGGTTTTTTGAGAAAGGCTGCTGAGTTAATTGCTGTGTGTTGATTAATTTGGCTCGGTGTCAATCTTCATCAGAGTTGAAAGCTCTGTGTTGATTAATTTGGCTCTGTGTTAATTAATTCTTTAAGATTGCTGTGTAAGAATTGATTTGGGTCCTGAGTTGATTAAAGATTTTCATAAAAATGTTGCTCTGTGTTGCTGTGTAATGTGTTGTGTTGCTCTGTGTTGCTTTGGGGCCAAGATGATGAGGAAAGCTTCGGTTCTTGGTAGGAAAAGGAAACCAATTGAATTAGTGCTGTTTGTTATCTTGTGTAATAGATGTCATGATGATTGGCATTCAAATTCACATAAGAAACAAACTTCTATAGATTTTAAAGTTTAGAATTTGAACATTGCCCTTCCTCATCGAAAAACTACCGATGTGGATCATAGCTATTGAAATTTAATTCCAACGTATAAGCTGGGAAGAATGCTGGGAAATGAAGTAGAGTGGTTTGCAAGGCCAATGTAACTTGTTCGGAGGTTGTGTCGAAACTTTTTGTACACCTGTTTGGAGCAATTTAATGCTCTTATGCTAATTTGTGGCATGAGAGGTTCTCATTTCATTCCTGATGGTTTAAGAAGGTGTTAAAATTTCTAAATTCATGTATTCTTTTGACTGCAAAATAGCTATCTGGTTATGAGGGAGTCATTCGGAGGAGCAAACAAAAAAATTTTCATGGGCATTATGTACTTAATTGAGGCTTTGGTTTAATTAATACATGAGTAGTAGTAATATTTTTCGTGCCTTCATTTGATTTAGGTGAAAAATAGGGGGTTACGGAATTAGTTCAAATTCTATTTCCTGCTTTTTATGTTAATTTCTGAATTAGTTCAGATTTCTTTTTCTTTCTTGCACCTATTTTTCTGTTCTATTATAGGTAGGTATATTTTGTTGAATTCCAAAATTTGAGATATAGGCATACATTCTTTTGTTAACAAGTTTATGCCGCCGCGCACTAGATCCATTTCTAGAGGTTTGTTTTGGGGGTAAGAGTTTTTTTTTCTTGCATGTCGGACTGTTAAGAACTGTAAGGACTAATTTTTCACTTTTGCTCACAGTCGGAAAACTCATACTTCCTGGTTCTGTTACCACTACCTGGTCCGAGTGTGGAGAGAACGACTTACAGCTTTTGCATCACCAATTACTTCAAGTATTATTGAATTCGTCTCTTTTTCCAACCCCGTCACTAATATATTGAATTAACTATTTTGTATGTCCCGTGTTCATGGCTGCCCTGGTTGTTCATTGGTATTATTTGCACGTGATTCACTGTATTAGTTCAATATTGCTATATGGGTAGTGGGGGCTATAGATGCCATTTCAATTTCTGTTTTCCATCTTTAATAGTCAATTTTCGCTAATCTATTTGCCCCACATAAAGCGTAAAAACATGGCTGGAAGGTTGGTTCATCAAGACAAGGTCGAGCCCAAATTTCCCAATGGAGCGAGAGCTTGAATTTGCGGAGTACTTGGTTGAATTTAAACGGCGCTAATAGAATAAACAAGGGGAACTTAAAGAGTGAGGTGTTCCCGGCACATTATTGATAAATTTGCCAAAAAAGGATGCCACTTTGATCCAACTCAAATCAAGGCGAAGTATTATGCATTACGCCAACTGACTCAAGAATACAATCGCATGCGATTGAGGTGACTGGGCCGGATGGGATCCCCTCCTCCAGACTGTAACCATGGACGAAAGCAAATGGCAAAGCTATGATTAAGGTACTCCAATTAATTTTTTCTTTTGCATTACATAAGCTTATGAAGTGTAAAAACTATTTTTTAACATTCTTTATGTTAATTTTTGGTATTAAATATGCTAGGAGAATCCATCCTTTGAGACTTACCACAACAAAGATTGCCGTGTCTTCTACATATTGTCGGAGGTGTTTGACAAAATGGATGCCCAAGGCCGATACGCCAGGGACTCAAACCAACCACCAATTGACATCAATGACGAGATAAGAGCGAGGCAAAGTCAAGCATATGACAATATGAGTGGCCAGGGTACGGAGCACGTGGACCTGACTGATGATATGCCGCCTCCTATGCAGTCAATTGGGAAATCGGATGGCAAGCATTCCAAAGGCAAGGCAAAGGGAAAAGAAAGAACTCCGGAATCTTCATCCCGCCAAAGACGGCGACCTCCCGCCTGGTCTAAGTCGCACCTCATACAATAATGCAATATCTTGGATGGATGCGACGTTTGCTTCCGATCGGAGCGCCTCCCAGAGCGTAGATGCCCCACCTCCCCCACCTGTTGCTACTTACAGGTTCCTCCTCCTCCGATTTACGAGGATGATGACCCCGTACTCGGTGGCAAAGGCAGATCAACCTTAAACACAATAGAAGGCTTGCCAGATAAAGTAGCTGTCAAAGCAGCTGTTAAGTTGGCTGATTCCGTTGACCATCGGAGGATGTTTTTGACTCAGAAGAGTGAGGCTAGGAAGCGTTTATATGCACTGACGATCGGAGGGGGCGAACTAGATGATTAAGACCTGCATGTGCTTAGGGGGGTTTAAGGACCAGATGGAAGGCTTTGTTGCATGTTTTAATGACTCCAGATTTGTATTATGATTGATGGATCCTAGTTTTCCCCTTTGGGAAACAAATTTGCACTTTGGTTGTTTCATTACATAGTGCGGATCATTTTAAGACTTACTATAATGTTTCTCCATTTCAAGTATTTGACTTTTCGAGTTGGCGAATAATAAATAGGAGTTGTACTTTAATATATGAGTTGCTTCACTAATTCACATATTTCTAGCTTCTTACTCATTTGGTGCTTATGTATTACTTTTATTCAAGGTATAGGTGTTTTGCCCAAACAGAGCATAAATGGCTAGGGTGCCGCCATATTTTGGAGTGAATTTAGATGACCCAGATGATGCAAGACAAGCCGCAACTGCTGTGTTAATACTATCGTGGCACTTTCAAACACAATCAGATTCCAAAAACAAGGCAGCTAGTCCATACATGCCCATTCACAGGTCAGAGTTGGGTTGACGACCTGTTGGGGGGAAAGTGCATTAGGATGCTTAACAACATGCGCATGAATGTGCCCACATTTGTTCAACTATGCCGGATTATGCGTGAAGGTGGATACATTACTGAGGGCCCCTGTGATAAAGTGACTCTAGAGGAAGGAGTAGCAATTGCTTTGTATGGTGTGAGCCATGATTTGACACAAAGAGTGCTAGGTGAACGATTTCAGCATTCCACTGAGACAATTCATCGACACGTATGCCGCATGTGCTAGTCCTTAGTCCGATTAGCACCTATTGCACTCCGCCATAGGAACACAGATACTACTCATCCTCGGATTCGGAATAATAGACGATTTTATCCCTGGTTTAAGGTACGTGCCCGCATCTTAAAACTAATAAGTTTCAAAATGCAAGTTTAATTTACCATAGATTCAATATATAGGATTGCATTGGGGCTATTGATGGAACACATATCTCGGCAAACGTGCCAAGAGAGGAACAGGATGCCTTTTGTAACAGAAAGGGCACAATTTCACAAAATGTTTTAGCCGCATGTGACCACGATATAAGGTTTGTATATGTCAGAGTTGGTTGGGAAGGTAGTGCCCATGATAGTCGTGTCTTATTGGATGCTATTTCCAATCCGGATGCTTCATTTCCAGTACTATCGGCTGGAAAATATTACGCAGTTGATGCAGCGTACAGGCACATGCTTGGATTCATGGCCCCTTTCAAGAGTGGTCCAGGAGGAAGATCACAGACTGCACAGAAAGGATTATTTAATCGCCGCCATTCTTCGGTTCGGAATATAATAGAGAGGACATTTGGGGTATGGAAAATGAGGTTCAAAATTTTGGATGGTCCTATGAAAAACTATCCTATTGAGGCACAGAGAAACATTTTAGTGGCGTGCTGTGTACTACACAATTTCATTAGGGAGATGCAGCCACACGACATCTACTTACCAGATGAAGTTAATATGGATGGGCGGAAGTACCGAGGGAGTTCAAATGCCACAATTCAACGTCACTCCAGAAGCACTCCGTGATTAGAAGGAATTACGAAATGCAATGGCTGATCACATGTACCTTCACCGAAATGAGTAGTATATAGCTGCCAGGTCCTAGTTTTTCACGCTGTCTACTTGATTCCCACGTAGCCAGAACTAATTTCAGTTGTATAATATGACTTTTTTTAAATATTTGGGATGAATATTTGGGCATGTAGAAATTGAAGACTTCTGCTTATGTACTTGTTTACCGGATTCCTTTCCACTTGTATGAATGCCACTAATTTTTACAGCTTTTCCAAATTTTTTTGTTTTAACAAATTATTTGCATACAGGTTTTGAGATTCCATATTACTGTGAAATATACTAAAATCTCCATGTTTACCTATTTAGATGCAAGCTAGTTGAAAAAGTCATAATAAACTCCCCCATTGTGTTTATATGGAGCACAATTTTTGGCTACAGGAAAAAAAAATTTCTAATAGAATTTTTTTTAAGTTATAAAAAAAATTTTAAAAATTGCTACAGTAAAGTTTTTTAAAAAACTTCTACGGAGTTTTTTTACAACTTCTACAGTGATCTACAGTAAAGTTTTAGACTAATTTCCAAAAAACTCAAGTTCCAAACGGGGCCATTATAAAAGAGTAGAGAGGAGTTTCCAAAAAACTCATTTCTCATCAAGTTAAAAAATTTTCAGTTTTGCACGTCAGTTTAGGAAAATCAGAACTTACTCTCAGTAGGTCCAAAAATAAAAAATTTTATACCGTTGGAATCTTGTTTCAAAGCACTAAAAGCTCCTAGAAGACAGTTTTCCAAGATTCTAAACGGAAGACATTCAAATTTCAACTCAAAGTGGCTGATTTGAGCATACAAGACAGTTTCGATCATGTTTTCGACAAACTTTGAAAATTCGGCAAAATTCACAAAAGTGAACTTGACTCTGAAATTTGTAACACAATAATAATTCCAATCAAGGTTTCAAACACAACAACTGGAACTAAATTCAGAGTTTTGAGTGCCAAAATATAGCAGCTCAAAGTTGGCCAAAATCGAAGACAGTTCAGTAAATTTTCCAGATTTGTAAACAAACTTTGGGATTTCAGTTGAGTATCGAAATGGTCTTAGAATGACACGAAATTTGGTACACACAATATTCCATATGAGGACTGCTCCTCTATCAAATTTCACGTAAAAATGCATACAGGAAGGTAGTTAACAAAACTACCAAAGTTCAAATAATTTTCAAGACAAATCTGTCTTCTTGCTTTCTTTTCCTTTTCAAACACTTTGCACCATAAAATCAGTCCCATTTTAGTTCACTTGTGAAACCAAAGTCCAAGAAACATTTCATAAGCAGTTCATAGTTGGTTGACATCAAAATTTTTCAAAGCAAAACATCTCACAAACAACCAAATCAGTTGGCTGGCAAAAAGTAGGGTTTTCCAGCTCTGCTGCAGTTTACAAATTGCACCATATCTCACTCAATACAACTTGGAATTGAGTACGGTTAGTGGCGTTAAAAACTAGATTCAAAAGGCTACATTTCATCAGTCGAAGTAATTTTGAAAATCAGTTCATAGGTAGTTCGAATTTGGGTGACAATTTGCAGCTTACCACTGCTATTCGAACTGAACAGAAAAACAGAACAGACAACTTTGGTGAACCACTATGGATCACTCAGTTCGAACTAGATGGTGAATTTTATACCGTTGGAAAGCAACAAATATCTAGTTGCAAATGCCACAAACGGAACTCAATTTTGACTTTTATACAGAGAGATATGTTCAATTAAAGAGACACTGTTCATCAGCCCATAACACATTTTCCAGTTTGCCTTTCATTTCGGAATTTCAACTTTTACTCAACCAAATCAATTGATTTTTGGTAGAAACTTTCTATACACACTATATAACATATGTACATCAGTTTCACAATCATTTGAGCCCCCAAAATTCGAAATATAGGTACGGTAAAAACAGGATAGATTTGTCTAGCATTCCTGCGAATTTTTTCCTTCAACTTTCCTTCGATTCTATATTCATAATCATCTTAAACAGCACTTAAACAACTCAAACCAAGCATTATATCATCATATCAGTCTATACAACCAAGGTGGAATTTCATAGAGCCCACTTCAACCATTCCAATTCAAATAATAACATCAATAATGAAGCTAGAAGCTTCATAGCCAAGATTAAACCCACTAAATCTGAAATTAAAAGATTGGATGATTACCTCCTAATCCTTGAGAGAAACCAGAATTTTTTGCACCTCTAAAGGCCCAAGAAAACCTTGAGATGATGCCTATCTCCTAGCTTAAGTGAATCTCCAAATGATATGGAAGTTGTGTGACTATTTGTGAAGGATTTGGAGCAAGAATTGAAGTGAAATGGTGAAGAGTTTTTCTTCTTCTTCCTTGCTAAGTTTCGGCCAGCTATGGTGAGTGAGGAGAGAGAGAGAGCTGATGAATGAAGCTTCCCCTGGAGGCTTTAGGACTTGTGGCCAAAGTTTGTGAAAAGTCAAGTAAGAATAGTGTCGCGCGCGTGCGTTTCATGTCCGTTTTCTCTCAGGTTTGTTTCACTTGTGCACTAAACCTCTAATGTATTTCCTTTAACATTATAATTATTCACTCTTAGTAGTCTAGAATAAATTTCTTAAATCTCCAATTAACCGCTCCGGCTCTATATATGCGAACTTTCGATTCAAGCGCGATAAGTCAAAATTTACGAAAAATTCTTGTAACGATAATATATTTAACTAATATTAGGGTAAATAATTATAAAAATAACTATTTTAGAAATAAAAACATGAGCCCTCACATGAGTCTAGTATTAATTCCTCAAATCTCCAATTTGTTTGTATCGGCGCGTCTTTCGGGAAACTATCGACGCGCGAGCGATATAAGTTTAGTTTTAATTCACTCTCATCTAATTTCTCTATTAACTTTTCTTAGTCTACTATTGATCATTTTTAATTCTCCAAGATTATTGCACTTTCGAATCGAATTTTGTCTCGAAAAACGTGTATTTGCTATTTCTTACTAAACAAGTGTTCGAAAAATAAATTTTTTTAATGAAACGTTTTCAAAACATAAGGGAGACATTGTTCCATACAAATGAATTTAAAATAGTTGAAATAAATTGTTTAGAGAAAATGGGTGAATAAATATTTAAATAAGTCAGTAATACAAGAAAAAAATAAGAAAATTTTCGGGTTCTCACATCCTTCCCTCCTTAAAAAGAATTTTGTCTTCGAAATTCACACCTAGAATGATATCATACCCCTTAATAATTAGACTTATCAGATTAATCAATAACTTGCATTCTCCAACCCATACCTCAAAATTTCTATACACCAAATTAGCAACTAAGTTTTGATTTTTCACAATAGGCGTTTTAACTTCCAAGTTCTAAGGTAAGTGAATCGGCCTCACATGTACTTCACTCATAAATCTAGGGTTCGAAAAGAGTATGTCATATCAGGGTCATTTAGAATCTTAGATAAACAATGAAAAGCAAGAATTATACCTTCAATGACCTTAGCGGGATCGAAAACCTGTTGATAGTCTAATGTATAAATCCTAACCGGCACTTTAGGCAGACTGCCTCCGGCACTAGATTGTTTAGATACCGACTTGTCTGGCCGTTGAGCACTATCTCCTTCCTTCGGTATACTCAGACAATTCGCGATCTGATGTTCAGTACTGGCACAATACAAACACTTTCCCGATTTCTTCCAACACTCATTCTCTGTATGGTTAGGTTTACGACAATAACCACAAATAACTTGAGGAGCCACAGCTTGACCATTTAGAGGTGTTCCTCTCAATTGACCTCGTCCATTGTGGCCTCCTCTTGATTGAGTCCTTTTTGGTGTACTACATGTCTCTACTCCTCCTGTTCCTTTTTCCTTTTTAGAAGGTAGGACACCCTTATCTGCCTGTCCAGGAGGGTTGCTAGGAGTGCCCCTTTTCTTAGCATGAAAGTCTCTAACTTGCAGCCTTGCACTTTCGACTCTCTACGCCTTCTCTAAGATTTCAGTAAACGTAGAGATTTGGGCTACTGCTAACCCCTCCCGAATCTCCACATTAAATCTTTGTACAAAGCGTCTTATCCTCCTCTGTTCATTAGTCACCAATTCTGGGGCATATTTAGAAATCTTAGTAAATTTTCTTTCATATTCAGCCATACTAGAAGTTCCTTGCCTCAACTTTATGAATTCGTCCTCCCTTTTCTCTTGAACCAAGGGCGGGAGAAACCTTTCATTAAACTCTCTTAAAAGGTTTTCCCTGGTCCAAGGGGTTTGTGCTCTTTCCCATTTTTCCCTTATCACATCCCACCAAGTGCGTGCTGCACGCTCAAACTGAAAGACAGCAAAAGTCACTCGCCTCTCCTCCGCATAATATAGGACGTCGAAAATGTTGGTCATTCTTTCTAGCCAATTCTCCGCTAACTCAGGGTCAGGTTCTCCAACAAATTTGGGCGGATTAAATTTCAAAAATCGGTCCAAAACTCTATCTTCCCCTCTATCCTGGGCTCCGGGTTGGTTAAGTGGCCCTGGTCCCTGTCTCTCAGTTAACCGTTCAAGGATATCAGTCATTCTATTAATAGCAGTAGCCACTTGGTTACCCTCTACATTTTCTTGTCCTTGAGTCGATCTAGTTGCCGATCCTTGTTCATCTCCTTGAGGTTGGTTTTGCCTAGTCCCTTGCCCACGAGTTCGACCGCTCATACGTCCGTCCATAATTCTAGTTATGCCTACCACAGAAAATAAAAGTAATTACGTGAAGAAATGCTTAAAATAAGAGCCAATCATGAAAATATTGGAAATAACAATAATCAACATGTATTTATACTTTAAAATTCATACAATTAGCGAGTCATGGGACATTTACAAAATATAGCACACTGGTGCCAAAGAGATGCAATTAGCCAGGCACGACAAAAGTATAGTTCAGGTACCTCAAAAGTAGGTCATACTATCAAGCAAAAATACAATGGCCTTGACACTAATATCACTCCAGCTATTATAACCACAAAAGTCAAAAATCTGTCACTCTAGATCTAGTCTACTGTAGGGTTATCAGGTGGAACCTCCTCTTCAGGAGTACCCTCAGGAGCAGGACTCTGTACGGTATCCATCACCTCATCAATCAGCATAGAGGTGTCGGCTAGAATCTCGGAAACCCGATCTCGAACCTCTTTGACTATCCTAGTGAGTCGAGGTCTAGCCCTCCGAATCTCGTCACGTGCGGTTTCAGTTCTAGCCACCTCGTTTACCATAGTCCCCTCCAACTCTGCGATCCTGTCACCCTGAACATCCACCATGGCGCTCAGTTCCTCAACCTCCTGAAGTAAAGATTTGTTGGTATTCACCAACTGGAAACGGTCATCATCAAGAGCAAATACGAGGTCATTCGAATAAGCGTATGTCGCCCTACAGATACATCGAGGATACCTAGTAGAGGGCGAGTAACGCACACGAGCTCCTCCACCCTGTACTCTATAGTAAATAGGTCTAACAGACGCTATATGGCCATTGGCATGACCATGACCATTAGCGGCATGTCCATTTCTATTATCCATCCCTGCAAAACAACCACAATTCTCAGGTTAGAAATTTAAAGTTACTAACTCGCTTAAACAAGACTTAAGGTGTAACTAAATTTATCTAATCCCGATTCTCAAGTGTAAAGCCTCGAAGATATCTTCCCAAATAAATCTCTAAACCTAGGTTCTTTGCCACCAAATGCCATTCAAGAAACTCTCAAATACTAATTCTCTTTAACCACCGGAATACAATAGGTTAATAGTCAAGTGAATCCCACGGTCCGGTATCCTAAATTTTTAGTCTAAGATACACTACAAAGATCTGAAACCTAGACTCTGATACCAACTGTGACGCCCCCACCCTCCCAAGGGCGAACCCAAGGGTATCCGCGGAACGCATGCCCAACTCTCGCCAAGACTCAGTACAATTCCAATTCAAATTTAAAGGGTAACGACTAATAACGAAAGTCGAAATAAAGACAAGAAGTCATTTCCATACATGAATATTCAATCTTACACCACAAGTATTCAAAATACATCAACTTCCCCATAATATACAACTTTCAAAAGTTGTCTAATAAATTACATTCAAAACCTCAATCAAAAGTGCATCAAATTCCAAAATACAACCATTATAAGTCGACTAAACAATTACAACCAAGGTACTAATCAAAAGAGTAATCTAGTCGGCTTTTCTTCAAAAATCTTCCCATCCGACTCTGTTAAGGAAAAAAAAATCTAACGGGGTGAGAGGATGCTCGTGAGGCCAAGAAAAAAATAAAAAAACATGCACATGCGAACACATAGTTCAAGTTACGAGTAACAATAACATATGTACAAGAATTAAAGCCAGAAAGTTCAAGTAATTCACAATTTATAATATAACACACTTGTTAAGGATACGGGAGCTCTCAGGAGTTAATTTGCACTTGCTTGGCCAAGGCTCGATCCGATATCCCCTCGTTATGACACTCCGTCATCCGGGTAGGTATTAAGTCCGTAGAAACTTGACTTACTACTTCTTTGATCCACCATTACACTATCTCGGATCCCGTAACCAAACACGCATGAAAAAGGTGATACTACACGAGTATGCCGAACAAGATTTCAAAGATCAAGTTTTTAAGAACACGCATGAAAAGGACGATATTCCACGAGTATGCCGAACAAGATCTCAAAAGATCAAGGTTTGCTTTGTAATATTCTCATGGTTCATCAAGCTTTTCGACCAAACCCATGCCGGTTCAAGTCGCAAGATTAGTGACAGCCCCACCTTCCCCTAAGGCGAACCAAAGGGGTTGGCGGACCGCCTGCCCAACTCTCGCCAGGACTACGAAGTCGAATCACACAAACCCTAGATTACGCGCGATCGAAACCAAAGAAAACAAACACTCGGAGACTACTACGCCGATTACACACAACTAAAATGTTTCAAATGATTACAAGTAGTATCTCAAACGAATACACCTAATATACACGCTTAAACACTTAAGTACATACATAGAAAGTTGTACAAGTCAAAACGTGATACTTGATAAAAGTAACTAGGGTTTTGATTACAAAATAGCGTAACAAAATAACATTTACACTAGCTTGACACTTTCTTCAAAATCATGGTTCAAAAGTGTTGTTCCCTGTAAGGAAAACAAAGATAACGGGAAGGGGTGAGCTTACGCTCAATGAGGTACCAGAAGTACAAGTAGTCAAGAATCATGGCATTTCACGTATCAATCATGCAGTTATACACACCAGATAGGGAAATAAATAAACATTTCAAAGAGAAAGGATACAGGTGGCTCTCAGGAGCCAAAATGCCCAATTGCGATACTTGATCCAAACCCGTTGACTCTCCGTCAACATAGATAGAACCAACATGTCCGTAGACCCCACTTTACACCGAATTCCGTCCACCAAACATACCCCTTACCGGGCCCGAACACCTCAACCGAACAGAGGGTGGTAATACTCGAGTATACCGAAAATCCAGAGTCTCAATACCCAAAGATTTCTCAGAAACAGACTACTGTGGTTCGTTATCTAATTGACCAGGCCTTTACCGGCTCGACTCGAATAACTAGCCACAGGATTTGAGCTCAGAGGTAACAGAAAGGTCGTTGGATTTAATTTTCCAAACGACATCAACAAATACAAAAAACAGGTACAGATAACAGATACAGAGAACAAATACAGATTTATATAGTATACAGGAACCAGAATAACCAGGTGAGAGAAACGAGTGTGATAAAGTACACCCTCGTTTCATACGAAACATACAAAAGTCACAGATAATCAAGTTGCAAGTTGCAAGTACAGATGAATCAGATAAGCACCAATTTAAGGGGATGGTACACTCACAACAGATGCAGTGCCTTTAGACGTTGGTTTTGGGTATTACTCCGCTCTTGGAGTTCAAATCTGCGAGGAAATATTATTTAAGAGCATTGAAAAGTAACTAAGGCTCGAAACTTAAACATTTCGTTTAACGAGAATCAAGTAATTGAGACTTATTTAGAGACTATTCGTAAAACCCTTGATCACTTTTCAAACGGTGAAATTTTGAAGCCATTATATGTGAAAAATGCCGTTTGGGGTCGAAGAAATGAAAAAAACGTATTTCTATCAGTTGTAAATTCCAAGGGTACAAGTTTCGGCTGAAATTCAACTTATATATCTCCACAAAAGGAAAATCAAATAACCTAGACAAATCGAGTTAGACTCGTCCTCAAAACCGTACTCAAGACAAGTGTAATTCTACTTAACCCTTGAGTGCAAATTTGGGCAGCACGCCCTTTGTGTTTACCAAATTTTCAGCCATTTATGGCTTCATTCTTTTCCTTAATTCAGCCCACAATACACACAAGTAAGGTTACCACAATAGCCCTTCCATTAGGCTCCAAAATCATCCAAGTACAACACAAGTGCAATAGTACAAGCAAATATCAATTTTGAAGACAAAAGCTAAATGGCAGATTTGGCATCTCGTAGTATTTTAGTCATAACCGGAGCTATGATTATTGAATCGGGGTGACCCTTATACCATTTCGAAGCTAAGACAGGGGAGAACAACTTTTATGAAGGCCACCTAACCTAATTTATAGTTTATCCAAGTCGAATTTGCCAATCACAGATCAAAAAGTTTATGATCAGTCTGGTTGTCAGCACTGACTGTAACCGGCAATAACTCAGGCTACACAACTCCGTTTGGGGTGTTTTCAGAGGCTTTGGAAAGCTAAAATATAGGGTTACAAGTTTTGTGTTTTGGCCAAAAGCTAATTGGATACGAGTCAGGGTGAAAAATGCAGCCCAAACTGGTGAATTCACAAAACTGTTTACGAATTGCAGCTTGTGGCAGTCAGGGTATTTTGGTCATTTCACATCCTACCAAGCCTCCGATTGAGCTGAAATTTTACCAATAGCTAGCTAACTCAAATACCTACAACTTTCATGTTTTGAGCAAGGGCTGATTCGGTCTTCCTCAAGGACGAACATACAGTGCAAAAACAGGGCAGATTACTACCACATGTAACCCTAAGCTGGAATCTTGTGTACAAAGCTGAAATTTTCCGCAAGTAACCACAATTAACACACACTAGCTCCAATTTCTATACCATATTAAGCCATCAATTCAACCCAACTATGATCATCATATGAAAACAGAAAAATTCCCAAGACAATAAGAAATTCACCTAACTTCACTTCAATCCATGAAATCATCTACAAAACAAGCTATTTAACTACTACAAGCCACTAATTCACCATTTATTATGAGCAAAAGTTAAGTTCCAAGAAAAAATACCTTAACCTCAAGAAAGATAGCACTTAGAGCTTTCCTTTGCAAAATCACTCCACAAGCACCTTCAATCTCACTTAATAAGCGATTTCTACGGAGGAATTCGGATTTTTATCGGTTGGTTTTCAAAGATTTGGACAAGAAATTGAAGCCAATGGTTGAAACTCTCTCTCTTTTCTTTCCCTTCAAGTTTCAGCCAAGAGGATGCTAAAATGAAGATGATTTTGGTCAAAATTAGCTTTTGGTAAGTTTAAGGAAAAGTTAGGCAAAACTTGGCCCAATCCCGTCGCGACACGTGGCACTTTTGGATTTCTTTCTTATCCTTTAGCTTACTAATGACCAAATATCTAACCAACCTCTAATTATCACTTAGCACCTAATAATTTAATGCTTACTGCACAACTTAACCTAATTGGCCGAATTTCTCTCACTTAACGCACTAGCGGGTCCCACATCCGCTATTCGCTCCAAATCTCTCGTGAACTCACTTATACTAGAAAAATGGTTTAAAAACTATATTTACTTATAAAATATATGTAAAATGAATATAATAAGAAAATAAAAAAAATGTGTGCACGAAAATCGATAAAACCCTAAAATCGGATTTTTTTTTCGAGTTCTTACACTCTCTCCTCCTTAAAGAATTTCGTCCTCGAAATTTTCTTATCAACGAGATCTAGCAAAATCTAAGGTAACCAACGGATCGTACCTTCTACGTCCTCAGACGAGTCAGGGACCTGATGTGGCTCTAGGCAATACACCTGAGCCGGTACTTTCATTTCAGTCCCTTCCCCCTTTGACTGTCTAGGGTTGGTCTTGGTTGGTTGCTGGGTCCCTTTCCCTTTGCGCAGTCGTGCTGGGCAGTTAGCAATCCGATGATCGGCGCTTCCACATCGCAGGCATTTTCCCTCTTCTTCCAACAATTCTCCTCCGTGTGATTTGGGCCCTCCGTAATATCCACAGGGACCCACGAGTAGCAGAAACCGATCCTTCCTGTGAGCACCTCTGGACACCTCCGGTAGTCGTACTCCCCCGTTTCCCCTTCCAATCTTAGGAGGTGTATTTCTTATCCTCTTGTTCCGAGCCACTCCCAGGAAATCCCCTTTTCTTAGCTTGTAAGCCTAGCATCCTCGACTCGCTGAGCCTTCTCCACTGCGTCACTAAAGGCATCAATTCGGGCTACTGCTAAGTCCTTCTGGATCTCAACATTTAAACCCTGAATAAAATGTCTTATTCGCCTCTGCTCGATCATGATTAGTTCGGGGGCAAACTTAGACAATCGAGTGAATTGGCTCTCGTACTCGGCTACAGTTTGAGTTCCCTGCCGGAGTCTTATAAATTCCTCCTCTTCTTTCTTGCACTAGAGGAGGGAAAAACTTAGCGTTGAACTCCCTCATGAAGTTTCACCCACGTCCTTGGGGTCAATTCTCGTTCCCACTTCTTGCCTTATAACGTTCCACCAAGAACGGGCTGCCCTTCCAGTTGAAAAATAGCAAAAGTCACTTGCCGTCCTCCGTATAGTGTAAGGCGGCAAAAATATCTACCATTTTCTCAACCACCTTTCGGCACATCAGGGTCTGGCCCTCTAAGGAATTTTGGTGGGGAAAACTTTTTGAAAATCTTTCAAGGCTCTAATTCTCACGCCTCTACATGGTTACCAGGGTTTCTTGGTTGAGGATTAGAGTTTTGGCCTTGGTGTTCCACTACCTGGGCTAGCAGATCAGTCATACGTTGGATAGCAGCGGCTACTTGAGCATTTGGGTCGACCCTAGGTTCAGGATTTGGTTCAGGTCTTAGTTCCCAGTTACCCCTTTCATTCGAGGGTCGCTTTACGTCCGCGCCCACGACCTCTTCCACTACGAGTACCCTCCATAGGTCTAACCAATCTAGGGTCGAATCGCGAATACAATATTAAATCAAATATATGCAGGCACAATAACAAAAGCAGACACAATTCAAAAGCAAATATACATATAACATCATTTTATCAGGCAAATCATAATAGTAGCAGTCATTCAAATACGAGCAAAAGAAATCCCATGAAAATATTGGGGTTCTCCATAATACAATATATAAATTAAGCCCAAAAGTGCGAAACAACTAACTAAGAGCTTCTTCCCTCTCGTGACTACCCTTACACGGAGTCAAACATGGCTCATCTCCAACCTCTCCACGAGCTCTGCCCAAAACTTACAAGAATAACATGGTTTATATCTTAAACAGGCGAACCGCACTTAATGAAACCCTAATATATCACTCAAAGTGCCATAGAATCACATTTCTAGTCTGCCCAAGTCATTTCTAACCTAGGCCCCCACCTCATTCGTATTCGGGAACAAAAATCCAAAATAAGATAATTCACAACTCGAGCCGGCCGGTCCCAAGAGTAAATCATCCTTATTAAAGATTCCTACCCGACATACCTACCTATCTTCCTCAAGTCCCATGATAAAGATCTTTACACTTATAACACACACGGTTCATAACTTATGCCCAAGAAGAGCACTAAATCCTTTAAATACATTCACAAAATCAGGACCATAACACCACTTGGCCCAAGATCACTTCGCGCAGAGACCACGCGACGTGGCTCTGATACCAACTGTGACAGCCCCACCTTCCCCTAAGGCGAACCAAAGGGGTTGGCGGACCGCCTGCCCACTCTCGCCAGGACTACGAAGTCGAATCACACAAACCCTAGATTACGCGCGATCGAAACCAAAGAAAACAAACACTCGGAGACTACTACGCCGATTACACACAACTAAAATGTTCCGAATGATTACAAGTAGTATCTCAAACGAATACACCTAATATACATGCTTAAACACTTAAGTACATACATAGAAAGTTGTACAAGTCAAAACGTGATACTTGATAAAAGTAACTAGGGTTTTGATTACAAAAGAGCGTAACAAAATAACATTTACACTAGCTTGACACTTTCTTCAAAATCATGGTTCAAAAGTGTTGTTCCCTGTAAGGAAAACAAAGATAACGGGAAGGGGTGAGCTTACGCTCAATGAGGTACCAGAAGTACAAGTAGTCATGAATCATGGCATTTCACGTATCAATCATGCAGTTATACACACCAGATAGGGAAATAAATAAACATTTCAAAGAGAAAGGATACAGGTGGCTCTCAGGAGCCAAAATGCCCAATTGCGATACTTGATCCAAACCCGTTGACTCTCCGTCAACATAGATAGAACCAACATGTCCGTAGACCCCACTTTACACCGAATTCCGTCCACCAAACATACCCCTTACCGGGCCCGAACACCTCAACCGAACAGAGGTGGTAATACTCGAGTATACCGAAAATCCAGAGTCTCAATACCCAAAGATTTCTCAGAAACAGACTACTGTGGTTCGTTATCTAATCGACCAGGCCTTTACCGGCTCGACTCGAATAACTAGCCACAGGATTTGAGCTCAGAGGTAACAGAAAGGTCGTTGGATTTAATTTTCCAAACGACATCAACAAATACAGAAAACAGGTACAGATAACAGATACAGAGAACAAATACAGATTTATACAGTATACAGGAACCAGAATAACCAGGTGAGAGAAACGAGTGTGATAAAGTACACCCTCGTTTCATACGAAGCATACAAAAGTCACAGATAATCAAGTTGCAAGTTGCAAGTACAGATGAATCAGATAAGCACCAATTTAAGGGGATGGTACACTCACAACAGATGCAGTGCCTTTACACGTTGGTTTTGGGTATTACTCCGCTCTTGGAGTTCAAATCTGCGAGGAAATATTGTTTAAGAGCATTGAAAAGTAACTAAGGCTCGAAACTTAAACATTTCGTTTAACGAGAATCAAGTAATTGAGACTTATTTAGAGACTATTCGTAAAACCCTTGATCACTTTTCAAACGGTGAAATTTTGAAGCCATTATATGTGAAAAATGCCGTTTGGGTCGAAGAAATGAAAGAAACGTATTTCTATCAGTTGTAAATTCCAAGGGTACAAGTTTCGGCCGAAATTCAACTTATATATCTCCACAAAAGGAAACTCGAATAACCTAGACAAATCGAGTTAGACTCGTCCTCAAAACCGTACTCAAGACAAGTGTAATTCTACTTAACCCTTGAGTGCAAATTTGGGCAGCACGCCCTTTGTGTTTACCAAATTTCCAGCCATTTATGGCTTCATTCTTTTCCTTAATTCAGCCCCACAATACACACAAGTAAGGTTACCACAATAGCCCTTCCATTAGGCTCCAAAATCATCCAAGTACAACACAAGTGCAATAGTACAAGCAAATATCAATTTTGAAGACAAAAGCTAAATGGCAGATTTGGCATCTCGTAGTATTTTAGTCATAACCGGAGCTATGGTTATCGAATCGGGGTGACCCTTATACCATTTCGAAGCTAAGACAGGGGGGAACAACTTTCATGAAGGCCACCTAACCTAATTTATAGTTTATCTAAGTCGAATTTGCCAATCACAGATCCAAAAGTTTATGATCAGTCTGGTTGTCAGCACTGACTTTAACCGGCAATAACTCAGGCTACACAACTCCGTTTGGGGTGTTTTCAGAGGCTTTGGAAAGCTAAAATATAGGGCTACAAGTTTTGTGTTTTGGCCAAAAGCTTAATTGTGTGAGGACCCGTAAAATTTTCCTATTTCATATCATTTAATTCTATTTCTTTATATGCATTTTCTTTATTTTATTCTACTACCTTAATTTTCTAGACATTTTATAAGTGAATATAGTTTTCTAAAACATTTTTTAGTATAAGTTAGTTCGGGTTAGTTTGGAAGTGTATTAAGGACGTGGGACCCGCTAGTGCGATAATTTTGCGATTAGGTGATGAAGTATTAAGTGATATTATTTTACAAGGTGCTAGGAGACAATTAGAGGTTAGCTAGACAGATTAACCATTGGAGGAAAGAAGATAAACTTAAAACCTAAAGGACGCCACGTGTCGCGTTCCGATTGGAGGTTGGACTTGACTAAGCTTTTCACCTTTACTAAAATCAGATTTTGACCCAAAATATCCTTACTTTCTTACCCTTCTTGGCTGAAAATAAGGAGAGGAGAGAGAGAAAACCTTCATCTTGCTCTTCAATTTCTTGTCCAATTCTTGAGTTCCAACCATAGCTTTTGCAAATCACTCCATAAAAGTGCTAGTCAAAGGAGTTTCTAAGGTGGTTGTGGAGTAATTTTGGGAGGAAAGAAGCCTAAGTCATCATTTTTCTTGAGGGATCCAAGGTAACTTGCTAAGGAAATCCCTCTTTGTTCTTAATAATTCCCAATTTGTGGCTTAAAGTTGTAGTTTGGTAGTTTTATGAGCATATTTGTGGTTTGAAGTAGTTTAGTGGTAATTTTCGGTTATAGTGAATATTTCTGTCCTGTTCTGCCCAGATATATTCGGCCATCAAGGAGGGCCGAATTGGACTTAGCTCAAAACAAAAGTTGTAGAGAATTGAGTATAGATTATGTTGTAAAATTTCAGCTCAATCGGAGCACTGTAGCATGTGAAATGACTAATTTACCCCTGCTTCCCTGTTTCTGTCCGGAAATGATAATCAGCCTCTGTAATTGGCTCGTTTGGCTGGGAAGATGAATGAATTAGCTTTTGATGCCTTCTTAAGAATTGTATCCATGTATTCTAGCTTTTGAATGGCTTTGGAATCAACTAAATTGGAGTTGTGTGTACTGAGATATGATTGAATAAATCAGGAATGCTAGTTGACTTTCACAGTGAGTTTCAAACTGGAAAATCTAGGGCTGTTTGGGTAAATTTGACTAGGTTAGGTTGAAAACTGGGTTGAGGTATCTTCATAAGAATTGTATCCCTATGTGTTAGCTTTCCAACGCCTCTAAAAACACCAAAACGGAATTGTGTAGCCTGAGTTATTGTCGGTTAAAGTCAGTGCTGATAACTAGACTGATCTTGAACTTTTGGATCTGTGATTGGGACATTTGACTTAGATAAACTCTAAATTAGGTTAAGTGGCCTTCATAAAAGTTGTTCCCCTCTGTCTTAGCTTCGATATGGTACAAGGTTCACCCCGATTCGATATAACCATAGCTCTGGGTATGACTAAAATGCTACGAGATATCAAATCTGCCATTTAGCTTGTCTTCAAAATTGATATTTGCTTGTACTTTTGCACTTGTGTTATTCTTGGATGGTTTTGGAGCCTATTGAACGGCTATTGTAATGATAATATTTGTATGTGATTGGGGGCTGATTAAGGAAAATAAGGAAGCCATAAATGGCTGGAAATTTGGTAAAAACAAAGGCATGCTGCCCAATTTTCTAGGCCGCGTAGTTCCTTCAAGTTGAGTTGATTCTTAGTAGATGAACGGCTTTTAGGTCATTCAAGCCCCTAGGTCCTCCCGTTACCTTTTCGTTCCGAAATCACGCTTTGCAGCCTTGCATTAGTAGCTCATTTGGATAGGCATACGACTTGTAGTCGAGCCTCACTTGTGCACTTCATTTACTAGAATTTGACGTGAAAACTTCAATGGTCTACTTTGGTTATTTTAGGGTTTCTGGACGATTAAAGTCATTTTGGGGAAAACTTTTGAAGTATCTGCGCTGAATTGAATTGGTGAGTGTACCACTCCCCCTTATTTGTTCCTTAACTGGGTTTGTTCATGAAATCTGTAATTTGAATGACTGTACTATCTGTTTATTCTGTTGAGACAAGGGTGTACTTTATCACCCTCGTTCTCTTATCAATATGCTCATTTACTGTGGAAAAATTTGAATCTGTTATCTGTGCTCAATCTACTGCCATTTGGACATTGCATCCAACGACTTTTCTGTTACCCCTGAGCTCAAATCCTGTGGCTAGTTACTCGAGTCGAGCCGGCCAGGGCCTGGTCGATTAGATAACGAACCACGGTAGTCTGTTTTAAGGAATCTTTGGGTAATGAGACTCTGGATTTCTGGTATACTCGAGTATTACCACCCTCTGTTACTGTTGAGGTGTTCGGGCCCGGTAGGGGTATGTTTGGTGGACGGACTCGGTGTAAAGTGGGGTCTACGACATGTTGTTCTATATCGTTGACGGAGAGTCAACGGGTTTGGATCAAGTACCGCAATTGGGCACTTTGGCTCCTGAGAGCTACCTGTATCCTTTCCAGTTGAGATAATTGTTATTTCTTATATGTGCATATGTGCCTTAAAAGTGAAATGCCATGCTTCGTGACTATTCGTATTCTTGGTACCTCATTGAGCGCAAGCTCACCCCTTTCCCGTTATCTTTGTTTTCCTTACAGGAGACAAATTTTGAAATCATGATTTTTGAAGAAAAGGGGCGAGCGATTGTATATGGTATTTTGTTAAGCTCTTCTGCAACCGAAACCCTAATTGTATTTGAATAGTATGGATACTTTGGCTTGTACTTTAGTTAATTTATTTAAGACTTCGATGTAAAAATATGTGTATAAGCGTTTAACCTTGCCTATTAAGTGTATTCATTTGAGATGCTACGCTTCTATGGCTTCGGTGACCGTTTCATGAAACCATTGGATGATTGGACGAGCGTGGCGTTTGAGCAAGGAAAAGAAAAATTCTCGCGCGAACTCTAGGTTTTGTGTGATTTGTTTCCGCAGTCCTGGCGAGAGCTGGGCAGGCGGTCCGCCAAACCCTTTGGTTCGCCTTAGGGGTAGGTGGGGCTGTCACAGTTGGTATCAGAGCCACGTCGCGTGGTCTCTGCGCGAAGTAAGCTTGGGCCGAGTGGTGTTATGGCCCTGATCTTGTGAATGTGTTTAAAGGATTAAGTGCCCATCTTGGGCGTAAGCCATGAACCGTGCATTTTATAAGTGTAAGGATCTTTATTATGGGACTTGAGAAAGATAGGTACGTAGGTCGGGTAGGAATCTTTAATATGGATGATTTACTCTTGGGACCGGCCGGCTCGAGTGTGAATTATCTTATTCGGAATTCTTGTTCCCGGCTACTAAATGGAAGCGAGCCTAGGTTAGAAATGACTTGGGCGAACTAGAAATTGGATTCCACGGAATTTCCTGTGATGTATTAGGGTATCACTGAGGATGATTAATTCTTTCTAAGGTATAAATTGTGTTATTCTTGTAGATTGTGGACCGAGCCTATAGGGGAAAAGTTTTCATTCATTGCTTTTGTATTTTTGGCCTCGTTTGTCTATAGTACTTTTGGATGACCCCGTCACTTTCAGGGACCTCTTTTGTTTGTATTTAACTGACTGCTATTGTGTGACTTGTTCGGTACCGTTGTGTATGAATACATACTTTTGATCTGTGTGTACTTCTTCTTACTTGCTTATGTATATAACTACCTTTACTGTTATATTCACGTTTCGACCCTAGATTGGTTAGACCGATGGAGAGTACTCGTAGTGGAAGAGGTCGTGGGCGCGGACGTAAGCAACCCTCGAATGAAAGGGGTAACCGGGAACCAAGGCCTGGACCAAATCCTGAACCTAGGGTCGACCCAAATGCTCAAGTAGCAGCTGCTATCCAGCGTATGACCGATCTGCTAGCCCACGTAGTAGAACACCAGGGTCACAACCCTAACCCTCAACCTGGAAACCCTAGTAACCCGGTAGAGGGCGAGGATAGAGCCCTTGAAAGATTTCAAAAAATTTTCCCCACCAAAATTCCTTGGAGGGCCAGACCCTGACGTGGCCGAAAGGTGGTTGGAGAAGATGATAGATATTTTTGCCGCGCTACATTATACCGAGGAAAGACAAGTGACCTTCGCTGTTTTTCAACTAGAGGGAGCAGCCCGATCTTGGTGGAATATTATAAGACTGAAATGGGAAAGAGAACAAACCCCAAGAACATGGGCGAACTTCATGAGGGAATTCAATACCAAGTTTTTTCCCTCCTCTAATTCAAGAAAAGAAAGAAGACGAATTCATTCGGCTTCGCCAAGGAACTCAAACCGTAGCCGAGTATGAGAGTCAGTTTACTCGGTTGTCTAAGTTTGCGCCTGAATTGATCGTAACTGAACAAAGACGGATAAGGCGTTTTGTCCAAGGATTAAACGTTGAGATTCAAAAAGACCTAGCTGTAGCTCAACTCAGTACCTTTAGTGACGCGGTGGAGAAAAGCCCAGCGAGTTGAAAATGCGAGGCTACAGTTAGAAACTTCCAAGCAAAGAAAGAGGACTTCCTGGGAGCAGCTCGGAACAAGAGGATAAAGAGTACACCTCCTAAGATTGGAAAGGGAAACGGGGGAGTACGACTACCGGAGGTGTCCAGAGGTGTCCCACCGGGGGAATCGGTCTTTGCTACTCGTGGTTCCTGTGGATATTGCGGAGGGCCAAATCACACGGAGACAAATTGTTGGAAGAAAGAGGGAAAATGCCTGCGCTGTGGAAGCGCCGATCATCGGATTGCTAACTGCCCTGCACGACTGCGCAAAGGGAAAGAGACCCAGCAACCAAACAAGACCACCCTGGGACAGTCAGAGAGGGGAAGGACTGAAATGAAAGTACCGGCTCAGGTGTATTGCCTAGAGCCACATCAGGTCCCTGACTCGTCTGAGGACGTAGAAGGTATGATCCGTTGGTTACCTTAGATTTTGATAGATCTCGTTAATAAGAAAATTTCGAGGACGAAATTTCTTTAAGGGGAGAGAGTGTGAGGGACCCGTAAAATTTTCCTATTTCATATCATTTAATTCTATTTCTTTATATGCATTTTCTTTATTTTATTCTACTACCTTAATTTTCTAGACATTTTATAAGTGAATATAGTTTTCTAAAACATTTTTTAGTATAAGTTAGTTCGGGTTAGTTTGGAAGTGTATTAAGGACGTGGGACCCGCTAGTGCGATATAATTTTGCCGATTAGGTGATGAAGTATTAAGTGATATTATTTTACAAGGTGCTAGGAGACAATTAGAGGTTTAGCTAGACAGATTAACCATTGGAGGAAAGAAGATAAACTTAAAACCTAAAGGACGCCACGTGTCGCGTTCCGATTGGAGGTTGGACTTGACTAAGCTTTTCACCTTTACTAAAATCAGATTTTGACCCAAAATATCCTTACTTTCTTACCCTTCTTGGCTGAAAATAAGGAGAGGAGAGAGGAGAGAAAACCTTCATCTTGCTCTTCAATTTCTTGTCCAATTCTTGAGTTCCAACCATAGCTTTTGCAAATCACTCCATAAAAGTGCTAGTCAAAGGAGTTTCTAAGGTGGTTGTGGAGTAATTTTGGGAGGAAGAAGCCTAAGTCATCATTTTCTTGAGGATCCAAGGTAACTTGCTAAGGAAATCCCTCTTTGTTCTTAATAATTCCAATTTGTGGCTTAAAGTTGTAGTTGTGGTAGTTTTATGAGCATATTTTGTGGTTTGAAGTAGTTTAGTGGTAATTTTCGGTTATAGTGAATATTTCTGTCCTGTTCTGCCCAGATATATTCGGCCATCAAGGAGGCCGAATTGGACTTAGCTCAAAACATGAAAGTTGTAGAGAATTGAGTATAGATTATGTCTGTAAAATTTCAGCTCAATCGGAGCACTGTAGCATGTGAAATGACTAATTTACCCCTGCTTCCCTGTTTCTGTCCGGAAATGATAATCAGCCTCTGTAATTGGCTCGTTTGGCTGGGAAGATGAATGAATTAGCTTTTGATGCCTTCTTAAGAATTGTATCCATGTATTCTAGCTTTTGAATGGCTTTGGAATCAACTAAATTGGAGTTGTGTGTACTGAGATATGATTGAATAAATCAGGAATGCTAGTTGACTTTCACAGTGAGTTTCAAACTGGAAAATCTAGGGCTGTTTGGGTAAATTTGACTAGGTTAGGTTGAAAACTGGGTTGAGGTATCTTCATAAGAATTGTATCCCTATGTGTTAGCTTTCCAACGCCTCTAAAAACACCCAAAACGGAATTGTGTAGCCTGAGTTATTGTCGGTTAAAGTCAGTGCTGATAACTAGACTGATCTTGAACTTTTGGATCTGTGATTGGGACATTGACTTAGATAAACTCTAAATTAGGTTAAGTGGCCTTCATAAAAGTTGTTCCCCTCTGTCTTAGCTTCGATATGGTACAAGGTTCACCCCGATTCGATAACCATAGCTCTGGGTATGACTAAAATGCTACGAGATATCAAATCTGCCATTTAGCTTTTGTCTTCAAAATTGATATTTGCTTGTACTTTTGCACTTGTGTTATTCTTGGATGGTTTTGGAGCCTATTGAACGGCTATTGTAATGATAAATTTTGTATGTGATTGTGGGGGCTGATTAAGGAAAATAAGGAAGCCATAAATGGCTGGAAATTTGGTAAAAACAAAGGGCATGCTGCCCAATTTTCTAGGCCGCGTAGTTCCTTCAAGTTTGAGTTGATTCTTAGTAGATGAACGGCTTTTAGGTCATTCAAGCCCCTAGGTCCTCCCGTTACCTTTTCGTTCCGAAATCACGCTTTGCAGCCTTGCATTAGTAGCTCATTTGGATAGGCATTACGACTTGTAGTCGAGCCTCACTTGTGCACTTCATTTACTAGAATTTGGACGTGAAAACTTCAATGGTCTACTTTGGTTATTTTAGGGTTTCTGGACGATTAAAGTCATTTTGGGGAAAACTTTTGAAGTATCTGCGCTTGAATTGGTGAGTGTACCACTCCCCCTTATTTGTTCCTTAACTGGGTTTTTGTTCATGAAATCTGTAATTTGAATGACTGTACTATCTGTTTATTCTGTTGAGACAAGGGTGTACTTTATCACCCTCGTTCTCTTATCAATATGCTCATTTACTGTGGAAAAATTTGAATCTGTTATCTGTGCTCAATCTACTGCCATTTGGACATTGCATCCAACGACTTTTCTGTTACCCCTGAGCTCAAATCCTGTGGCTAGTTACTCGAGTCGAGCCGGCCAGGGCCTGGTCGATTAGATAACGAACCACGGTAGTCTGTTTTAAGGAATCTTTGGGTAATGAGACTCTGGATTTCTGGTATACTCGAGTATTACCACCCTCTGTTACTGTTGAGGTGTTCGGGCCCGGTAGGGGTATGTTTGGTGGACGGACTCGGTGTAAAGTGGGGTCTACGGACATGTTTGTTCTATATACGTTGACGGAGAGTCAACGGGTTTGGATCAAGTACCGCAATTGGGCACTTTGGCTCCTGAGAGCTACCTGTATCCTTTCCAGTTGAGATAATTGTTTATTTCCTTATATGTGCATATGTGCCTTAAAAGTGAAATGCCATGCTTCGTGACTATTCGTATTCTTGGTACCTCATTGAGCGCAAGCTCACCCCTTTCCCGTTATCTTTGTTTTCCTTACAGGAGACAAATTTGAAATCATGATTTTTGAAGAAAAGGGGCGAGCGATTGTATATGTATTTTGTTAAGCTCTTCTGCAACCGAAACCCTAATTGTATTTTGAATAGTATGGATACTTTGGCTTGTACTTTAGTTAATTTATTTAAGACTTCGATGTAAAAATATGTGTATAAGCGTTTAACCTTGCCTATTAAGTGTATTCATTTGAGATGCTACGCTTCTATGGCTTCGGTGACCGTTTCATGAAACCATTGGATGATTGGACGAGCGTGGCGTTTGAGCAAGGAAAAGAAAAATTCTCGCGCGAACTCTAGGTTTTGTTGTGATTTGTTTCCGCAGTCCTGGCGAGAGCTGGGCAGGCGGTCCGCCAACCCTTTGGTTCGCCTTAGGGGTAGGTGGGGCTGTCACAAATTGGATACGAGTCAGGGTTGAAAAATGCAGCCCAAACTGGTGAATTCACAAAACTGTTTACGAATTGCCAGCTTGTGGCAGTCAGGGTATTTTGGTCCATTTCACATCCTACCATGCTCCGATTGAGATGAAATTTTACCAATAGCTAGCTAACTCAAATACCTACAACTTTCATGTTTTGAGCAAGGGCTGATTCGGTCTTCCTCAAGGACGAACATACAGTGCAAAAACAGGGCAGATTACTACCACATGTAACCCTAAGCTGGAATCTTGTGTACAAAGCTGAAATTTTCCGCAAGTAACCACAATTAACACACACTAGCTCCAATTCTATACCATATTAAGCCATCAATTCCAACCCAACTATGATCATCATATAAAACAGAAAAATTCCCAAGACAATAAGAAATTCACCCTAACTTCACTTCAATCCATGAAATCATCTACAAAACAAGCTATTTAACTACTACAAGCCACTAATTCACCATTTATTATTGAGCAAAAGTTAAGTTCCAAGAAAAAATACCTTAACCTCAAGAAAGATAGCAACTTAGAGCTTTCCTTTGCAAAATCACTCCACAAGCACCTTCAATCTCACTTAATAAGCGATTTCTACGGAGGAATTCGGATTTTTTATCGGTTGGTTTTCAAGATTTGGACAAGAAATTGAAGCCCAATGGTTGAAACTCTCTCTCTTTTCTTTCCCTTCAAGTTTCAGCCAAGAGGATGCTAAAATGAAGATGATTTTGGTCAAAATTAGCTTTTGGTAAGTTTAAGGGAAAAGTTAGGCAAAACTTGGCCCAATCCCGTCGCGACACGTGGCACTTTTGGATTTCTTTCTTATCCTTTAGCTTACTAATGACCAAATATCTAACAAACCTCTAATTATCACTTAGCACCTAGTAAATTTAATGCCTTACTGCACAACTTAACCTAATTGGCCGAATTTCTCTCACTTAACGCACTAGCGGGTCCCACATCCGCTTATTCGCTCCAAATCTCTCGTGAACTCACTTATACTAGAAAAATGGTATAAAAACTATATTTACTTATAAAAATATATGTAAAATGAATATAATAAAGAAAATAAAAAAATGTGTGCACGAAAATCGATAAAACCCTAAAACCCTAAAATCGGATTTTTTTTCTAGTTCTCACAAGATTGGCCAATGAGATTTGGGCGTCCCCAACGAGTACACGTTATAATAGTCAGACGAGATTCACTCTGATCGACATACAAGTCATGTTCCACGTATACTACACGTATAAGTCAAAAAAAGGAGAACGAGTGCGATAAAAGTACACACTCATCTCGACAAGTTTATGTATCATGTATAACACTTGTACAATTCACATTTCAATCACATAAGCATTTAACATGCACTTGACACTCACCGATTCAAAATAAATGAGCAAACAAAGCTTTAAGTGTCCCGCACCGAGATTCCCTTCGAAATCTCCTTTAGCGCTTGAACAATTAACAACTATTTCTCACTCACAATCACATATTAATCAAGAAAGAAGGTACACTCATTTAGACTAGTCAATACCTAAAACAAAGAACCTTAACCATTCCAAATAAAGGTTCAAAAGTGAGGTTTTATTAACACAAGAAAAACTGATTTTCTTCATAAAATCGAGTTTAAAACGATCAATCATTATAAAAGGGTAGAGAAGAGTTTCCAAAAACCCATTTCTCATTAAGTTGGAAAAATTTTCAGTTTTGCACGTTCAATTTAGGAAAATCAGAACTTACTCTCAATAGGTCCAAAAAATGGAAACTTTTATACCGTTGGAATCTTGTTTCAAAACACTAAAAGTTCCTAGAAGACACTTTTATTGCAGCTTCCCACTGCTATTCGAACAGAACAGCAGAACAGAACAGACAATTTTGGTGAACCACTATGGATCCACTCAGTTCGAACTAGATAGTGAATTTTATACCGTTGGAAAGGTTCAAATGTCTAGTTTCAAATGCCACAAACGGAACTCAAATTTTGACGTTTGTACAGAGAGATATGTTCAATTAAAGAGGAAACTGTTCATCAGCCTAGAACACGTTTTCCCAGTTTTGCCTTTCATTTCGAAATTTCAACTTTTACTCAACCAAATCAATTGGTTTTTGGTAGAAACTTTCTATACACACTATGTAGCATATTATACATCAGTTCACAATCATTTGAGCCCCCAAAATTCGAAATACAGGATACGGCAAAAACAGGACAGATTGTCTAGCATTCCTGCGAAATTTTTCCTTCAACTTTCCTTCGATTCTATATCCATAATCATCTTAAACAACCCCTTAAAAACAACTCAAACCAAGCATTATATCATCATATCAGTCCATACAACCAAGTGGGATTTCACAGAGCCCACTTCAACCATTCCAATTCAAATAATAATATCAATAATGAAGTTACAAGCTTCATAGCCAAGATTAAACCCACTAAATCCGAGATTAAAAGATTGGATGATTACCTCCTAATCCTTGAGAGAAACCAGAAATTTTTGCACCTTTAAAGGCCCAAGAAACCGTTGAGATGATGCCTATCTCCTAGCTTTAAGTGAATCTCCAAATGATATGGAAGTTGTGTAATGATTTTGTGAAGGATTGGAGCAAGAATTGAAGTGAAATGGTGAAGAGTTTTTCTTCTTTTCCTTGCTAAGTTCGGCCAAGCTATGGTGAGTGAGGAGAAAGAGGGAGTTGATGAATGAAGCTTCCCTTGAAAGCTTAAGACTTGTGGCCAAAGTTTGTGAAACAGTCACTAAGAATAGTGTCGCGCGCGGCGCATTCGTATCCGTTTTCTCTCGGGTTTGTTCACTTGTGCATTAAATCTCTAATGTATTTCCTTTAACATTATAATTATGCACTCTTAGTAGTCTAGAATAAATTTGTTAAATCTCCAATTTACTGCTCCTACTCGATATACACGAACTTTCAATTCACACGCGATAAAGCGAAATTTACGAAAAATTCTTGTAACGATTAATATATTTAACTAATACTAGGATAAATAATTATAAAAATAACTATTTTAGAAATATCCACACTTCATATCATTAAGGATACAGGAGCTCTCAGGAGCTAGATTTCCACTCGGTTCGCCAAGGCTTGATCAAATTACCTCCACAAAATGACACTGCGTCAAAACCCAGGCAGGTATTAAGTTCGTAGAACTCCACTTATTTCACAATTCCCGTTCACCGTTACACCCCCTGTCTCGGGCCCGCACTTCTTTTATAAAGACACTACTCCACGAGTATGCCAAGCCGAGATCTCTTAATAGATCAAGCTTTTGATTATCTCATGGTTCACCGAGCTTCTCGACCAAGTCCATGTTGGCTCGAGTCCACAAGATCGGCCAATTGAGATTTGGGCATCCCTTGATTACTATTATGAGTCGATGAGATTCACTCCAATCGACAAATACAATTATAAGCCGTGAGATTCACTCCCAATCGGCATATTCAACGACAATTATAAATTCAACTATGAGTAATTCAATTATATAACCAATTTAAAGAGAACGAGTGCGATAAAGTACACACTCGATTCGACAATTGTAAATTCACTTAATCAATAAGAAGCAATTCACCCACCAATTAGCAACTATTCATGCACTTGACATTCACCAATTCGAAACTAATGAGCTAAGTGCAAAATAAGATCTTTAGTGGTCCGGTTTCGAGATTCTCTTCAAGATTCTCTTGAGCGCCTGAAGAAATAACGATTAACTATCACTTACCAATTCACACAACAGCTATCAATTAAGGACGAGAGTATATTCATTTAAGACTTAAAGCATCATTTTAAAAGAGCTTTAAATCTCGCGAAAATCGAGATTCAAAAGTGAGGATTTAATGTCACAAGAGAAACTCGCATCCTCCATGAAATCGAGTTTTAAACATCTATCAATATTAAAAGACAGTGAAAAGTTTCTTAAAAGTTCAACTCTTAAAGAAATCAGAAAATTTTAGCTTTGCGCGATAAACTTTGGTAAAATCAAATCTTGAGTTTGGGAGGTTCAAAAATAGAAAACTTTATATCGTTTGAAAACTAGATCAGAGCACTAAAAAGTTCATAGAAGACACTTTTTCCCAAGATTCCAAAGTGGAAAGCATTCATTTTTCAGCTCAAAGTTGCTGATTCAAGAAGGAAAGACAGAACCAGTCTTGGTTTTTGGCGATGTTTGAATTCGGAAAAATCACAAAAAATGAATCAGTCTATGAAATTTATAACACAATAAGAGTCCCAATTAAAGTTTCAAACACAACAAGCAAAACTAAATTCAGAGTTTTGAGCAACAAGATATAACAGTTTAAAATCGGTTGATTTTCACGACCTGAGCAGTGAATTTCCAGATTGAAGAGCAATGTTTGAGGCATCATTTGAGTATCGAAATGGAATTGAAATTACACCAAATTTGGTACACTTAAACCTCCATATATGGACTACCTCTCTATCAAAATTTAGGCAAAAACATGCACGGGAAGGCAGTTAACACAACGACCAAAATTTGTGAAATTTTCAAAGCAAATCTGCCATCCTATGTCTCTTTCTTTTGAAACGTTTTGTCCAACGAAATCAGCCCCAATTCACTCCATTTTTGGAACCAAGATTCCAAAAAATTTAATAAGAAATTGATGGTTAAATGACAGTAAAAGTTTTGAAATATAACATCCCAAAACAGACTTGGTCATTCAATCAACAGAAAAGGGAAAATTTCCCAATTTCCAGCTTTAGCGTGGTTTCAAAATCAAGCCATATCTATAACTCTATACAACTCCAAATTGAGAATGGTTTATGGCGTTGGAAACTAGGTGCAAAATGCTACAATTTATCAGAAGGCATCATTTTGAAAATCTTTTCACAAGTTGGACAAAATCGAGCCACAAGATGCAACTTCCCAGTTTCATTCGAACACATAGGCAAAGTAGAACAGCCAAATTTGCCGATTCACTACGAATCACTCAAAATGAACTAGTAGAGGAATTTTTATACTGTTGGAAAGCTCTGAATGTATAGTTTTGAATGCCGCTAATGGCGCTCAATTTTGACTTTTGCACAAAATGTTATGTTAGGACAAAGGACTACTGTTCGAGTACCCTGCTATACGTTTTCCAGATTTGAACCTTTACCAGAACTCAAGTTTTGAGCAACCATTCGATACGATTTTTGAAAGGCCTTTGTACACACAATATACAACATATATCCATCAATTTCACAGCCAACCAAGCATCAAAATTTTGAAATAAAAACAGAACAACATGGACAGAATTTTTGGCCACCTTATCTTCACAACTTTCGTTCGATTTCTCTCCACTTTCTAACCATAAACATCTCATTTATGGCATAAACAACCATAATCAAACAATCAAGCCTCAAGTCAAATACCTAAAGGTCTCATCAAGTCAGCTGGCCTATGATTGAAAGCGAGATAAATGGTTCCTCAAGTCCGCTAGCCTATAACGCGGTTAGGGTTTCAAAACCCATGAAGATTAACCGCTAAACTTTGAAGAAATGGAAAGATTAAAGAGATGAAGGGTTACCTCTTTAAATCCCAGTTGAATACCAGATTTTCCACCCGAAAATTCTCCAAGAAAATCCACAAGATTGTTTCTTGTTCCAAGATAGAGTAGTACTCCAAGTAGTATGCGATTTAGTGGAAGATTTGTGAGTGAAATGAAGCTAGATGGAATGGAGTTTTTCTCTCCTTCTTCCTTGTGAGGGTTCGGCCGAGAGTGAGGAGAGAGAGATGAGTGAGTTGTGTGTTTGGCTTGTGTTGGAAGATTGGAGGGAAAAGTAGCTAATAAGCTTGCCAAAAAGTCAACTTCGAATAGTTGTCCAAATTGTGTCGTGCAGTACCACTTTCTCTCTTGTTTGATACACTCATGCACTAATCTTCCAATGTAATTCCTTTAACACTGTAATTTTTCACTCTTACTAGTCTAATATTAATTTCTCAAATCTCCACTTAGTCGTTATGGAGCGACTTACGCGAACTTTCGACTCACACGTGATAAAACGAAATTTAAGGGCAATTCATGCAACTAAAACATAATTAACTAATTCTAGGGCAAATAATTATAAAATGACTATTTTGAGAATAAAAACATGATTCCTCACACGTATCCTTGAATTGAACTGTGATTTAATTGTTATAGTACAATACGGTGGTTACTTATTTAAATTACGCTTTTATTTGGCTATTTGCTTATATGTTTATGTGGAGGCTCACTGAGCTTTAGCTCACCACACTCCTTTTGTTTTCCTTAACAGATCTGGGATGGACTTATGGTCAAGAAACTTTCATAGCTTTATCTTTTATTTTGTACTTGCACTTTGGATTGTAACCTTTTGTTTAGAAGACCTTGCTTTTGACTTTGTAAGCTTGAATTCGTAAGTTTGACGTATGTATGTAAATTAAGCGTGGAATGGTAACTTGATACTTAACTCTATATTCTAAATTTGGAAAGTTCGCGTGGCGATTACAATTACATTAGGGTTTGCACTCCTTTCTTTGAAGATATTTCATTAGTTATTTTGAGTTATTAGTTCTTTGATTGACTGAGTCTCGGCGAGAGTTGGGTAGACAGTCCGCTGATACCCTAACGTTCGCCCTAGGGAGAGGTGGGGCTGTCACAGGTGGGATCATAACCTAGGTTTGAATTGGCCTGGGTGTATTAGAAATTTCTGATTTGAGGATTATGTTTGATCATTTTCCCTTAAAAGTACTTAAGTTTTATCTACACTTTGTGTAGGATGGACGGAACTAGTAGCCCTAGCGATAGTCCGATTGGCGAGCCATCCCGTGGAGTACTTCCGATGATTAAGTACCGGAATTTGGCCAGGAGGTGTCGATATACATTGGAGTCCAGCTAACCGTCATCGGCGTTGTGAGTGCCGCCATACTTATGCCTATCCCAATATCGTAGTTTTGGCTGTAGTAAAGAAGAGGAAAGCCCTAGCGAAGGACAATGCTAGACTTGAAACTGAAATGAATCAATTAAAGGAAACTATTAGAATGCAAGCCGATCGAATTAAAGAACTTGAGTATGATGTGGTTGAGCACCAAGAAAGGGTTGATGACCTCTGTGCGGCAGCTTGGGGAAGCTCAGGAGCGCATGGTTAAGAGGGCCATGAAGGTGAGGACTAGAGTCGAGACTAATCCTGAATATTTGTGATGACCTACTTGGAGACTTAAGTGATGAGGCTTCTAACATTGGAGGCAAGGCATGAGTTGAACCTGCCCAGGATGGGGGGTCAACTAGTCCCACAGCGGACTAAAGTCTTCACCACTTGGTTGTTATTTTGGATGATTCTGACTGTTGTTCATAGAAAGGATAGGGGATGTGGTGACTTGGTGGTTGTACAGTTTCTTTTGACTACTTTACTCTGGCTTTTGCGTGATATGACCGGATAGATTGTTTGTGTCAGTACTTTTGAGACTCGTATTTGATACTTTTAGCCTTGTTATCTTGTAAACAACTGCTATGACCTTTTGAATGTATAATACTTTAATTTTGACTTTATTTCGATGTTGGCATTTAACTGCTTTGAGTTTTCATTTGCTTATCGTGATTCCGACTACATTCCTCTTTGAATTTTTACTATGAATAAGTATCTATTATATACAAATACTTGCTTATCCCCTTTAGTTATAATACTTGGACCCTAGACTAGTGAGTGATATTGGAAGGTAGACGACAACGTAGTCGGGGCCGTGGGCGTGGACCTAGACAAATCCAGGACCAAGAGGAAGAATAAGGATCAGTAGCAAATCAGAACCAGGGATCCAGAGGTGAAAGAGGGGATCAGGTAGCTACAACTATCAATCGTATGACTGATTTATTAGCCCGATTGGTTGACCAGCAAGGTCAAGTATTTGGTAACCAGCAAAGGAACCCTGAAGTAGGTGGAGATAGGGCCCTAGAACAGTTCCAAAAGATTTCTCCTCTTAAATTTCTTAGAGGACCAGATCCCAAAGTTGCCGAGAATTGGTTTGAAAGAATGGTAGATATATTTGCTGCGTTACACAATATCGAGAAGAGGTAAGTGACTTTTGCCGTTTTCCAGTTAGAAGGTCTGGCCCGTTCCTAGTGGAACGTAGTGAGGGCAAAGTGGGACAGGGAGCAAACTCCCCGTACTTGGTTTAACTTCACTAGGGAGTTTAACAAGAAGTTCGTCCCTGTGGCAGCCCCACCTCTCCCTAGAGCGAACCCTAGGGTATCAGCGGACTGCCTGCCCAACTTTCGCCGGGACTCGGTCGATCAAAGAACTAACAACTCGAAATACCCAGTGGAATAACTTCAAATCAATGGTACAAACCCTAATGGCAAATGATAGACAAGCCAACTGCTCAAACTTAGAAATTGACTAAACGTCATGCTTACTACTCCATACTACAGTTATATAACATGAATCGAACTTATAAATTCGAACTTACAAAAGTCAGGAGTAAAATTATCTCAAACAAAAGGTTACAAGTTCGAGCAAAATAAAACTAAGAGGGTTCTTGGCCAAAAGTCTGTCCCAGATCTGTTAAGGAAAAACAAAGGGAATGGGGGTGAGCTATAGCCCAGCGAGGTTCCAAGTAAAACAAGTAAGCACATAGCCAAATAAGGGCATAATATAATCAAGTAAACACCGAATAATACAATAACAATTTAATCACAGTGCAATTCAAGGATACGGGTGGCTTTCAAAACGCAAATCCTCTTGAGTTTGATCATACCAGGGTCCGTTGACTCTCCGTCAACGTTTGCATTCATAGAATATACAGTCCGTAGAACACCACTTTCTCCAATCTCCATCCACCGATCAACCCCCTACCGGGCCCGCACTCCATAAACAGTAGTTAGGTAATACTCGAGTATACCGATTTCCAGTGATCAGTAAATAGTCCCCAAGGTTTATCGGCCGTCTCGACCAAACCCTTGCTGGCTCGATCCAACCGACTCACCTATGGGGTTGGGTACCCAAACAGTAGCAGTAGTTGATGGGGCATCACCCCAAACAGTTCAAGTACCAAAACAGTAGCAGTAGTTGATGGGTATCACCCAAGCAAATCAAGTACAGTCACACATATAGAGAATTCACAACTCATAATTGCAGCATACAGAGCCACAGTGGAAAATGAGGGAGGTCGAGTGCGATAAAGTACACGCTCGCCTCCATTTTTATTCAAAACATGGTTTGGCTCAAACAGTAGTAATTCAAAGTATTCAGTTATTTCATATAGGCAGGTAGCAAGTAGTCCGAACACTCACCTGTCAAGCAATGTAGTAGTCGAGCGTCAAGTCATGCGGTTACGTTCACCACCGTTTCCACTCCTAGGGTAACGAGTGAAATCGTTAATAAACTAGGTCAAATTCCAAGGCAAAAGTGAGTTCATTAGGTCACTAAGTGAGTGGTGAAACCTACTCAATTCACCATGAAACTTAGGCCTAAATTACAGTAAAAGTTCGTAAGAAAACAAGTTTTACAAGTGCAAGAAAGTTGGCCAAAAGAAAAGTTTCATTCAAGTTTGAAAGGTTCTTCGCGGGTGAAATAGTCGCGCCCGCGTAGTCTCGGTAAAACGGCTATATCTCACTGTAGGAAGGTCAGAATAGGTGCCGTCAGTGGTGTTAGAAACTAGACTCGAAGATTTTTCCAACGGTACCTCGCACACATTCTAGTTCATTACCTAGCGTTGCCAGTAACTCAGAGAGGTCAGCTATTTTTCCTGACCTGGATCAGTCTCAACCCTAACAAATGCACACTAGTTCCTCATGCTATCTTCACTTGTTTTGGTTCAAATTTCACCCAAATCAGTCCTCTAATGTTCATATGCAGGGAGATAAATCATTTGGTACAATTGGAGCTCAAGATGCAACATATAAACATGAATAAAGGTTCCATAAGAAGCTAGTAATCATGCAAAACCTAAACCAGTCCACTAGTGGTCCTTCTAACCCACTTTGCTTGTTCCAAATTCATTCCAATTCACATATGAGCTTAACCAATCTCTAGCCAAGTTGTTTAGGTATGATTAGGGTGTAAATAAACCACAAAAATCAAATAAAAACCCTTCCTTCAAAGACCGGTCAGCCAAGACATTGAAATCAGTCCATATTTTCTTCTATTCGTCCAACCTTCATCCTCTAATGATTTTCACTTAAATCACATATCAAACATAATCTAGCTCAAAAGAGGTTTAAGACATGTAAATGCTTCATAAACAATCATGAACAATGGGCAAACATTTCATCAAATACTTGGTAGGCATACATTTCATCAAACACTTGGTAGGGCATACCAACGGCAGATTTGACATCCCATAGTATTTTAGTCATAACTAGAGTTATGTTTATTGAATTAGGGCAAACCGTATACCGTTTCGTAGCTAAGACAGAGCTCTAGAATTCTTATGAAGACATCTCAACCCAGTTCTCAACCTAACCTGGTCAAATTTACCCAAACAGCCCCAGATTTTCCAGTTCGAAACTCACTGGAAAATTTAACTAGCAGTCCTGATTTATTCAATCGTATCTCAGCACACACAACTCCGATTTAGGTGATTCCAAAGCCATTTGAAAGATACATATAGGGCTATAAATTCTTGAGAAGACATCAAAAGCTAAATCAGTCATCGTCGCATGGTCAAATGACCAATATACAGAGGCAAAATATCAAGTTTCGGACAGAAACAGGGCATCAGGGGCATTTTGGTCATTTCACACACCTATCCTGCTTCGATTGAGCTGAAAATTTGAAGGCCTATGTCTACACTCATTCTATACAAACTTTCATGTTTTGTAACAAAGCTAGTTTGGCCATTATCATGGTCAAACTTCCAGTTGAAAATAGGTACAAAATCTGGAATCAAGCTGGGAAAAATTTCAACTTACTTATCTATGGCAAAGTTATGATAAATCTTCAATTTCTTCCAAGTTTACAACCATCATAATCCATCAACCACATCATCTTTAAAGAACACTTACCTCTCTTGTAGGAAGTTTGAACCACCAAATCAACCAACCAAATGAAGCCTTGAAACTTGAATCAAACACTAGAGTTGGAGGAAAAGTTTCTCACTAACTCACAATCTTTCTCTTTGATTTGTTTTGCTCTTAGTTGTTAGGGTTTGAAAGCTAGAATTTTGGAGCTCTCTCTCTTCTCTTTTTTTTGTCTAAGAATTTTGGCCAAGAGAGTGAAATAAGAGGGCCAAGGTGTTTTAAAATTTTAGCTAACCTTTGGTCAAACAAATGCTTGGTTAGGGTTTTGCCACTTAGTCCATTTCTTGTCCATAATCTCTCTTAATCTTTTGACTAATGCTAATTCAACTCTTCCAAGTGTACCAATACTTATTTAACACCCCTAACCTATCTTTTAAAGTCCTTAATCCAAATCAAAGCCACTTGGAAACAAATAATTGGTGGATTATAAAAAAATCAACTCAAGCAAATGTTTTTCTTCAAGTAAAAAGGAGTGAAATGCAATGTATGAAAAATGTTGTAATACATGGGAAATGTCATGCAAGGGCCTATAATAAGTGATCTAGATCTTAGAATAAAGCATGTATTTAGGGAAAATTAGGGTTTCAAGTGAGGGTTCTCACACTCTCTCCCCCTTAAAGAATTTCGTCCTCGAAATTCTCACCTTGATCACCGAGTAGTTCAGGATATTTTACACGAATGTTCTCTTGAACTTTCTCGAGTCCCGTGGTCAATATTATAGTAAATGACTAGCGATTACAAAGCCAAAATATATAAAAAAGTTGAGATTCCAAAACTTTATTTAGAACATGCATCAATTTAAAGTTTTATACCCGTATAACTTATCAAAATATACTATTTGCTTGTTCCAATCAAGGAGTAATCCTTGGTACTTACTAATCAAATGTTGCAAAAGTCATTTGGAGCACAAGAGTCTCACTTATAGTCAAACATTTGGAGAAAGTAGAAAAGATGTTCAAAATACAAAGTTGGAAATTATCCGATCTAAAATGATTTGAAAAAAAAAACTCATTTCCTTTCCTTTAAGCTCAATTCCACTCATAAATCGACCTCAAAATAATTTATCAACTCCAATCCTAAAGTTGGAAATGAAAGTACGAACAGTCCTATGAAAATAAAAATTTTCTAGTTTTTGCGCGATGGCATTTGAAAATCATATCTCAAGTTTCTTAAGTCCAAAATTTATAGACTTTATATTGTCAGAAAAATAGATTCAAAGGGTTACAGTTTTCTAGAAGGTACCATTATAAGATCTAATCCACAAATCAGTCAAATTCCGACATATCTTTTCTGTTTCACCTTGTAACCTCAAGAAAGATGGAAGTTTAGTCCTTTTCCTTCAAAATCTCTGCACTCTTGCCACTACCGCAATCTGTCTAGAGAGAAAAATCAAAATAATACAATGGCTAAAACACCGTGCTAAATAAAATCAGTGAAGATATCAAAATGTGAGAAGTGACACGAACTTTAATCTTGATGAGTTACAACTTGGTTGCTATTCCTGCTAGCTCGTAAATCCACACACTATACATTGAATAATTTCCTCCTTTCGAATCACAAATGAAAAATTTTCACTTAATTGAAAGACTAAATTATAATAATAGACTCATGGAGAAAGGTCCAATACTGTCCAACCACCAATATTTAATAGTACTTATTAAAATAACAGGTACCAAGTCTACTATTTCTAACGGGAATACAGTTTACCACATAAAGATTTCACTTTGCACAGTCCATTGATTACACTTTTTAGGCAAAACCTCACTAATGGCTAACTTTAATTAGAAATGGCTTAAGATGCTATTCGACTAGGCAAATGCACTAATTCAAACTCATTCCACACCTCTTTCTGGAATCCCTTCGTACTTCTTTTGCAAGTCTATGTTCTAGTGCAGTAGGTCAATTTTCTCCAAGTATTCTCGTTCCCATCGTCCTTTCCAGTGCTCAGCTCATCTCTTTTGGGACTCTACTCCCTTTCGAATAATCTTTATTTCCTTATACATATCATCAAATGTGCCATCTCATCGATTCGTTTGAATTCAAGTAATAGCCTGCCGGCAAATTATTGGATCAAAATAAGTAACTATGTATACTTGGAACTCTAACCATATACTGTTAAGTTCCTTCACCTCCAATCCAACCACGGAAGTTTAAGTTTAGAGATTCTCAAATGAGATGGACAAGAAAGTAGAACATAGTTAGAACAATACCTTAAGATAGTACACCACTTATCACTTATGTACAAAACAAATCCCTAAAGCATGTTTCGCATATCAAAAGTTCCACACCCTATCTCAAGCTTTTGCATACAGGTATAGAATCCAAATTCTTTTCTCAAATCCCTATACATAATTCCAAAACTCTCAATCTCGATACGATAATAATCGAGCAAGCCCATATTTTGACATCATTGGTAGGTATTAAGGAAGTATAGGCAACAGTAGTTCATCGAGAACCAAACTACGGTGTCAAATATCACAAGAAGGGTAGAATTACCCATATAGTTGTAGTTAACCCACCTCAAAATCAAGTAAGCACTTATCAAGTCCTCTCGTCCATATAAGAAGGGAAACAGGTCTTCGGTGCAATTTTTTCTCGACGTAACTACAATCTTGCCACTGTCTATTGAAACCTTAACTAGACTATGACTAGATTAGTCTATAATAACCTTCCAAAATCCATTACCTCAATCAGTCCAAAACTTCTCATGTACAGTCAGGATACAGACCCTTATTCTAGTGCTCTCCATTTTCTTTTCTTTTTTTTTATACTCAAGTACAAGAATCCAATATAAGATAGTTCACCACTCGAGCCGGCCGGTCCCAAGAGTAAACCACCTATATCAGAGATTCTTACCTGACGTACATATCTATCTATCTTCTCCAAGTACCATAAAAGGATTTACTCTTATAACAGGTATGATTCGACCACTAGCCCTAGGTTGGACTTATAGTCCCAGATATACGGTACTTCAAGATTGGAGTCGTTGGCTTTATCCAACGCTCACAAGTAAAGTTTGGAGACGCTAGATATCACTTACGCTCCGTATTTAGAAACAAATAGTGGTGATAATATTCAAGTATACCAATTAGTCGAGGAGATAACACTCCACTCGACAAAACAGGATTGAGGTACTGAGACGGGATGAGAGGTACCTCCTACTCGGATGGAGTGTGGTACATACGACCGCTCAGCACTTGCAAGTCAAATACAAGTACAAACACAGGTACAGATCAATCAGGTTCAAGTAAGTACAGGATCATTCAAGAAAGAGAGGCCAAGTGTGTCTCGCCTAGCCAGAGTCAAGTCACAAGTAATGTCCAGCAATTCATATTCTTAAGTGTTCCAGATATTTCAAATAAATCCACAGGTCATATACAAATCAAATTACTTGCTCATGCAGAAATGAAATATCAAATGTTTAGTCAAATCAAGTCAATTGAGTGTACATGAGAGCACACTCGTCTAAACAGGTTCAAGTCACAAATAAGTTCAGCATAGGTTCAAGTCAAATCAAGTCACAAATAAGTGTTTCAGGCACTTCAAGTATTTCAAGTCCAAACAGTTGAAAAATGGATGGTTACGAAAACTTAATCACATAAAAGAACTGGAGAAAATTAGAAATCTCTTTAACAAATCCGGTCACCTATCAGTTGTAACAAAACGTCAAGTTCATATTTTAACAAAATATCAAAATTTAGTCGAGCAAGATCAACTGCAATAAGGTACACACTTGTCTGTGAGACAAGAGATCAAGTACTTAGTATTGCCTAACCATAAAGGGGCATGCAACATGTACGTCGGTGGAATAACCACTCGAGTGACGAACAAGTCGAGTGCAAAACCAAGAAATCAAGTGCAAGACCAACAGGTCAAGTGCGGGACCAACAAGTGAAGTATACGCAAAGCACTTCATTTCATATACCTTTCACGAAGTAAACTACGGAGAATCGAGTATGATAAAGTACATCCTCGTCTCAAGGGTTATCAATTCAAGAGCAATTATTTTAACCAAATAAGCATGCTATTAAAGCAAGAAAACATTCCACGTAAACATTTTCATGTACTTGGAACACTCACTGGCTAGGGTTCAAATATCATAACTAATAGATAAGTAAGTTTTGGATAGGTAATAGATTTTTATTCAAGCCAAAAATCAAAGAAAAGGAAGTAAAAATCGCGATAAGCCAGGGAAAAATACAAAGCAGTTAAATGCCAATTCGAAATAAAGTCAAAAAAATCAAAGTCAAAGTCAAGGTCAAGGTCAAGGTCAAAGTCAATGGTCAAAAATCAACAGTCACAGTAAAGGCTCATGGCAGTCATTTACAGGGTAACAAGACCAAAAGTATCAAGTATGAGTCTCCAAAGGTACAGATACAGTCGTACAGTCATATCAAGCAAAATCTAGTGCAGGTAGTCAAAAGAAAACTGTACAACCACCGAGTCACCACAACCCCCAACCTTTCTATGTACAGCAGTCAAAATCATCCTTATTAGTAACCTAGTGGTGAAGGTCTTAATCTGCGGCAGGACTAGCTGACCCCCTAACCTCGGCGGGTTCAGATCCCGTACCAACTTCAATGTGAGAAGTCTCATCGCTCCCTTCTCCTAATAGATCACCGCACACATTTAGAATGGATTCCGCTCTCTTCCTGACTTTCATGGCCCTTTTGACCATACGCTCTTGAGTTTCTCCAAGTTGCGCACACAAGTCATCAAACCCTTCTCGGCCTTTGGCCACCTCATACTCAAGCTCCTTAATCCGCTCGGCTTGTGTTTTAATAGTTTCCTTCAGGTAATTCACTTCAAATCCAAGCCTAGTATTGTCCCTCGCTAGGACCTTTCGCTCCTTCAAAACGGCCAGAACTATTTCATTAGGATAAGTGTAAATATGGCGACACACGCAACGCCTATAGCGGTCAGATGGCTCCAATAGGCTCTAGCACCTCCAGGCTTGATTTGGTATCTAACCATCGGTAAGTCCTCACGGGACGTCTCGCCAACTGGTCTATCGCTAGGGCCACTAGATCCGTCTATCCTACACAAAGTGGAGATAAACTTAAGTACCCTTAAAGGAAATAATCAAATATAATCCTCAAGTCGACAATCTCTAACTCGCCCAGGTCAATTCAAACCTAGGCTCTGATACCACCTGTGACAGCCCCACCTCTCCCTAGAGCGAACCCTAGGGTATCAGCGGACTGCCTGCCCAGCTCTCGCCGGGACTCGGTCGATCAAAGAACTAACAACTCGAAATACCCAGTGGAATAACTTCAAATCAATGGTACAAACCCTAATGGCAAATGATAGACAAGCCAACTGCCCAAACTTAGAAATTGACTAAACGTCATGCTTACTACTCCATACTACAGTTATATAACATGAATCGAACTTATAAATTCGAACTTACAAAAGTCAGGAGTAAAATTATCTCAAACAAAAGGTTACAAGTTCGAGCAAAATAAAACTAAGAGGTTCTTGGCCAAAAGTCCGTCCCAGATCTGTTAAGGAAAACAAAGGGAGTGGGGTGAGCTATAGCCCAGTGAGGTTCCAAGTAAAACAAGTAAGCACATAGCCAAATAAGGGCAATATAATCAAGTAAACACCGAATAATACAATAACAATTTAATCACAGTGCAATTCAAGGATACGGGTGGCTTTCAAAAGCCAAATCCTCTTGAGCTTGATCATACCAGGGTCCGTTGACTCTCCGTCAACGTTTGCATTCATAGAATATACAGTCCGTAGAACACCACTTTCTCCAATCTCCGTCCACCGATCAACCCCTACCGGGCCCGCACTCCATAAACAGTAGTTAGGTAATACTCGAGTATACCGGTTTCCAGTGATCAGTAAACAGTCCCCAAGGTTTATCGGCCGTCTCGACCAAGCCCTTGCTGGCTCGATCCAACCGACTCACCTATGAGGTTGGGTACCCAAACAGTAGCAGTAGTTGATGGGGTATCACCCAAACAGCTCAAGTACCAAACAGTAGCAGTAGTTGATGGGGTATCACCCAAGCAACTCAAGTACAGTCACACATATAGAGGATTCACAACTCATAATTGCAGTATACAGAGCCACAGTGGAAAATGAGGGAGGTCGAGTGCGATAAAGTACACGCTCGCCTCCATTTTTATCAAAACATGGTTTGGCTCAAACAGTAGTAATTCAAGTATTCAGTTATTTCATATAGGCAGGTAGCAAGTAGGAACACTCACCTGTCAAGCAATGTAGTAGTCGAGCGTCAAGTCATGCGGTTACGTTCACCACCGTTTCCACTCCTAGGGTAACGAGTGAAATCGTTAATAAACTAGGTCAAATTCCAAGGCAAAAGTGAGTTCATTAGGTCACTAAGTGAGTGGTGAAACCTACTCAATTCACCATGAAACTTAGGCCTAAATTGCAGTAAAAGTTCGTAAGAAAACAAGTTTTACAAGTGCAAGAAAGTTGGCCAAAAGAAAAGTTTCATTCAAGTTTGAAAGGTTCTTCGCGGGTGAAACAGTCGCGCCCGCGCAGTCTCGGTAAAACGGCTATATCTCACTGTAGGAAGGTCAGAATTAGGTGCCGTCAGCGGCGTTGGAAACTAGACTCGAAGATCTTTCCAACGGTACCTCGCACACATTCTAGTTCATCTCCTAGCATTGCAGTAACTCAGAGAAGTCGGCTTTTTTCCTGACCTGGATCAGTCTCAACCCTAACAAATGCACACTAGTTCCTCATGCTATCTTCACTTGTTTTGGTTCAAATTCACCCAAATCAGTCCTCTAATGTTCATATGCAGGGAGTTAAATCATTTGGTACAATTGGAGCTCAAGATGCAACACATAAACATGAATAAAGGTTCCATAAGAAGCTAGTAATCATGCAAAACCTAAACCAGTCCACTAGTGGTCCTTCTAACCACTTTGCTTGTTCCAAATTCATTCCAATTCACACATGAGCTTAACCAATCTCTAGCCAAGTTGTTTAGGTATGATTAGGGTGTAAATAAACCACAAAAATCAAATAAAAACCCTTCCTTCAAGGACCGGTCAGCCAAGACATTGAAATCAGTCCATATTTTCTTCTATTCGTCCAACCTTCATCCTCTAATGATTTTCACTTAAATCACATATCAAACATAGATCTAGCTCAAAAGAGGTTTAAGACATGTAAATGCTTCATAAACAATCATGAACAATGGGCAAACATTTCATCAAATACTTGGTAGGCATACATTTCATCAAACACTTGGTAGGCATACCAACGGCAGATTTGACATCCCATAGTATTTTAGTCATAACTAGAGTTATGTTTATTGAATTAGGGAAACCTTATACCGTTTCGAAGCTAATACAGAGCTCTAGAATTCTTATGAAGACATCTCAACCCAGTTCTCAACCTAACCTGGTCAAATTTACCCAAACACCCCAGATTTTTCCAGTTCGAAGCTCACTGGAAAATTTAACTAGCAGTCCTGATTTATTCAATCATATCTCAGCACACACAACTCCGATTCAGGTGATTCCAAAGCCATTTGAAAGATAAGTTACAGGGCTATAATTGAGAAGACATCAAAAGCTAAATCAGTCATCTTCCTGGTCAAAATGACCAATTACAGAGGCAAAATATCAGTTCGGACAGAAACAGGGCATCAGGGGCATTTTGGTCATTTCACAAGCTATCCTGCTCCGATTGAGCTAAATTTGTAGGCATATTCTACACTCAATTCTCTACAACTTTCATGTTTTGTAAAAGCTAGTTTGGCCATTATCATGGTCGAACTTCCAGTTGAAATAGGTACAAAATCTGGAATCAAGTTGGGAAAAAATTTCAGCTTACTTATCTATGGCAAAGTTATGATAAATCTTCAATTTCTTCAAGTTTACAACCATCATAATCCATCAACCACATCATTTAAAGAACACTTACCTCTCTTGTAGGAAGTTTGAACCACCAAATCAACCAACCAAATGAAGCCTTGAAACTTGAATCAAACACTAGGGTTGGAGGAAAAGTTTCTCACTAACTCACAATCTTTCTCTTTGATTTGTTTTGCTCTTAGTTGTTAGGGTTTGAAAGCTAGAATTTTGGAGCTCTCTCTCTTCTCTTTTTTTTGTCTAAGAATTTTGGCCAAGAGAGTGAAATAAGAGGGCCAAGGTGTTTTAAAATTTTAGCTAACCTTTGGTCAAACAAATGCTTGGTTAGGTTTTGCCACTTAGTCCATTTCTTGTCCATAATCTCTCTTAATCTTTTGACTAATGCTAATTCAACTCTTCCAAGTGTACCAATACTTATTTAACACCCCTAACCTATCTTTTAAAGTCCTTAATCCAAATCAAAGCCACTTGGAAACAAATAATTGGTGGAAAAAAATCAACTCAAGCAAATGTTTTTCTTCAAGTAAAAAGGAGTGAAATGCAATGTATGAAAAATGTTGTAATACATGGGAAATGTCATGCAAGGGCCTATAATAAGTCATCTAGATCTTAGAATAAAGCATGTATTTAGGAAAATTAGGGTTTCAAGTGAGGGTTCTCACAGTCCCGCCCTTAATTCAGGAGAAAAGAGAGGATGAATTTATCAAAACCGCGCCAAGCATTCAGGATATTTTACACGAATGTTCTCTTGAACTTTCTCGAGTCCCGTGGTCATATATTATAGTAAATGACTAGCGATTACAAAGCCAAAATATATAAAAAAGTTGAGATTCCAAAACTTTATTTAGAACATGCATCAATTTAAAGTTTTATACCCGTATAACTTATCAAAATATACTATTTGCTTGTTCCAATCAAGGAGTAATCCTCTGGTACTTACTAATCAAATGTTGCAAAAGTCATTTGGAGCACAAGAGTCTCACTTATAGTCAAACATTTGGAGAAGTAGAAAAGATGTTCAAAATACAAAGTTGGAAATTATCCGATCTAAAATGATTTGAAAAAAAAAACTCATTTCCTTTCCTTTAAGCTCAATTCCACTCATAAATCGACCTCAAAATAATTTATCAACTCCAATCCTAAAGTTGGAAATGAAAGTACGAGTCCTATGAAAATAAAAATTTTCTAGTTTTGCGCGATGGCATTTGAAAATCATATCTCAAGTTTCTTAAGTCCAAAATTTATAGACTTTATATGTCAGAAAAATAGATCAAAGGGTTACAGCTTTCTAGAAGGTACCATTATAAGATCTAATCCACAAATCAGTCAAATTCCGACATATCTTTTCTGTTTCACCTTGTAACCTCAAGAAAGATGGAAGTTTAGTCCTTTTCCTTCAAAATCTCTGCACTCTTGCCACTACCGCAATCTGTCTAGAGAGAAAAATCAAAATAATACAATGGCTAAAACACCGTGCTAAATAAAATCAGTGAAGATATCAAAATGTGAGAAGTGACACGAACTTTAATCTTGATGAGTTACAACTTGGTTGCTATTCCTGCTAGCTCGTAAATCCACACACTATACATTGAATAATTTCCTCCTTTCGAATCACAAATGAAAAATTTTCACTTAATTGAAAGACTAAATTATAATAATAGACTCATGGAGAAAGGTCCAATACTGTCCAACCACCAATATTTAATAGTACTTATTAAAATAACAGGTACCAAGTCTACTATTTCTAACGGGAATACAGTTTACCACATAAAGATTTCACTTTGCACAGTCCATTGATTACACTATTTTAGGCAAAACCTCACTAATGGCTAACTTTAATTAGAAATGGCTTAAGATGCTATTCGACTAGGCAAATGCACTAATTCAAACTCATTCCACACCTCTTTCTGGAATCCCTTCGTACTTCTTCTGCAAGTCTATGTTCTAGTGCAGTAGGTCAATTTTCTCCAAGTATTCTCGTTCCCATCGTCCTTTCCAGTGCTCAGCTCATCTCTTTTGGGACTCTACTCCCTTTCGAATAATCTTTATTTCCTTATACATATCAGTCAAATGTGCCATCTCATCGATTCGTTTGAATTCAAGTAATAGCCTGCCGGCAAATTATTGGATCAAAATAAGTAACTATGTATACTTGGAACTCTAACCATATACTGTTAAGTTCCTTCACCTCCAATCCAACCACGGAAGTTTAAGTTTAGAGATTCTCAAATGAGATGGACAAGAAAGTAGAACATAGTTAGAACAATACCTTAAGATAGTACACCACTTATCACTTATGTACAAAACAAATCCCTAAAGCATGTTTCGCATATCAAAAGTTCCACACCCTATCTCAAGCTTTTGCATACAGGTATAGAATCCAAATTCTTTTCTCAAATCCCTATACATAATTCCAAAACTCTCAATCTCGATACGATAATAATCGAGCAAGCCCATATTTTGACATCATTGGTAGGTATTAAGGAAGTATAGGCAACAGTAGTTCATCGAGAACCAAACTACGGTGTCAAATATCACAAGAAGGGTAGAATTACCCATATAGTTGTAGTTAACCCACCTCAAAATCAAGTAAGCACTTATCAAGTCCTCTCGTCCATATAAGG
>CM041214.1:29495064-29629744 GCA_023065735.1 Coffea humblotiana
AAAAATTAAAGTGCAAATAATAACAGGACACTTGGCGCAATGCTAGAAGTGGCATTGGATGGGTATAGAAAACAGGTAACCGAGGATCCCAAGTGGATGGTTACTGCCCATGGGAATATTATATCGAACCAAAAAACAGGGTAAAAGGAAAAAAACTTGTGTAACAAATAGGCATAACCTCGTTGATTCTCAACTAGAACAATCCTATTACTTTTAAGATTGGATAATCTCTCTGTTTGCCTACAAATTTTTAAGTATTTTAAAAAACAACACAGTTTTTACAAAAAGGAGCAAATAAATTTCAGTTATTAGTAGAACATGATTGTCTTTTTGAAGCACAAAATCATTTTCTTGAATTGCATTCAACATTTTTTAAACTAGCTTGAGAAAACATACATAGCACATGGTATGTCTCATTTCCTGTAACTCTTAATAGTGGTTGTTGTTTTTTTTGGAAAATTGATAACGTAAATGAGCAAAAAAGTCCAAATCTTTGTTTGAATACATGTAAAAGGTTCTTTTTATTTGTTTGGACTTTCATTCAAATTTTTTTTTTTGTAAATTACTTTTCTATACATATTCTTGGTTCAAAGCACTATTATTCAGCCAAATCATCAGCAATGCATTTAATCAACTACATTGAGTTGTAGCGTATCATAAATTCTTGCATAATCAAACTTTAAGCAAATCAAACAATCCAAACTCACACTCTGATACCAATCAAAATATGCCCACCGACCTCAAATTGAAACTTGTTTAGTTAGGAGTTCACAATCCTTTGCAAGAACAACAACCAAAAGTTTGGGCCTTGTGTCACTGCATTCCTCAAATGGACGGTTATGTGTAGATATCCTACATTTATATCAACAGGAAAAAAAATATAAAACTCAAAAAAAAAAAAAACCAAACCAATTGACTAATAATTTTATAAATACATATAAATTGTTTGCTGCATATTTTCTTAGCTTTCTTGTTTTTGTTAGTGCTAATTCTCAGTTAGAGGCTAGATGCTTAGAGGTGTGGTAAAAGATCTATCATGGTTGAAACTCCTTTAGACTTTCACTTAGAAAAAGCCAAATTTAATGAACATCCTAACACAGCAAATTTGGCAATTGAAATACATATTTTGTAATTTGAGAAACTAATAAAAACCCAAGAAATGGCAAACTTAAGTGCCACCTATTGATTATGAAAGGAACCTGCTAGCTAAAATTGATTTTTTTTTATGTATTCCTTGTGCTTTTCTTAAACAGATATTAGCTCCTTATTTAGTTGATTTAAAATAGTGTTTGTAATTCTTCTGAAGAGTTGGTTTCAACTTGCAACGCCTTGCTTTTATTTCCTATTAAGTCAATAAACAATTAAACACGTGCATATTAATCTCCATATATCATTATTTCTAGTGTTAAATGCATGAAATGGTTTACTTTCGAGATTACTAAGGGAAAAATATTCCAAAAGGAATTAGCTTGATTAATAATTCTTCCAAGTTACCAATTATATTTTAATAACATTAGGTGGTAATTATATTGAAATGACTGGAATTAATTTGAATTACAATTAAAAAAATTTTTATTAGAAAGCATCTAAGAAAATATTTTCACCTTCATATGACACATCGATCGCTATTCATTTTTCTATATTTTGATTTGTGAATGACTTTGGCACTCCATAATTAATCTTAGACATACCACTTAATCTTCTTGTTAACTCAACTGACCTAAATGATCATGCCCCAGCATAGTAGACAAATTTGATGAACATATTGCTAAATTATATATAATAATGTCTTATGGAATATTTTTAGCCAAAGAATAGTTATTTTTTGGATTGCTTAAAAAGCTCAACATCTCAACAAAGAGTAATAGAATTGATTAGAAAAGTCAAAATTTAGATAATTGCATAAAGATTTTATAATTCTTAAATCATATAATCTCTCCACTACTCTGTCAAATCAACATTTTGAGTTGGAACTGCATCAAATTAGTGGTCGTGAAATGCAAATACTAACTCTTCTCACATAGATATGTCACAAGGGACATATCTATATCCACTAGCAGGTTTTGACAAAAAGAAAAAAAATCCACTAGCAGGAATGATATTGATGTTTCATTGCAAGCATTCTGCCTTCAACTCAAAATTGCATGTAGGAATCCTTGCCGTTCTTTCTTATTTCACTACTGATTGCAATCTTCTCCTGTTAGTTTCTTTAAATAAATATAACTTGATATTTCATTTTTTGTAGAAAGGATCCACAATAGTTTTCTATTTACCCTCCTGAATATTCGAACATGTAACCTAGTTACAGGTGAAGTGTTAATTACCAAGTAAAAATTGTGCTTCATTATTGATAACTTGCCGTTGCATGTTGTAGCTTTTTCTTTTTTCTTTTAATTTCTCAAATAAATGAAAGAGATAATAGGAAAGAAAATATCACATTGAGTGCCTAACATCTCTGAAAAATGTAAGGAAGTATTTAGTATTGGATTTCCTTTTTAAAAAAGAAATAAAAGAATGAAAACATTTGTTACAAATAGCTAGATAGATAAATATACCATTGTTTTGCTCCAAATTAATTGCTTTTCTATAAAGAAATTTATGTCAACAACATTCTATTACTAAATGTAGCCTCAACGTTAATATTTTAGCTAAGTTTAGTTCTACAAAGTTTAAGCAATTAGCAAATTGAGCTTTTCCTAAAGGCTTAAGTTTAATTTCATTTTTATGCCTTCACAGTATGGGGCTCCAAGAATCACATTACTTGGTGTAATTGGGTTCCAAGGTAGCCAGTTGATTTTGAGTTCTCACGTTCATCTAGCATGGCAAGAAATTTTCTTCTAAATGTAGCATCAGTTAACTTCTAAAATCCATTCATAAGAACTTGTTTTGGCTTATGTCATGGATCCAACAGTGATAGTATATATATTATCAGTATATATAAGATTTACTCTTTTTGTATGAATTAATTTTTCATACACTGACGATATATACATCAGCAGGCTTCCATTAATAATAATTATGCGAACTTTAAATTTGAAATTCAACTTTTACACATGTGTCATAGATCCAACAGTGATAGTATATATACTATCAGTATTTACTCTTTTTGTATGGATTAATTTTTCCTACACTGACAGTGATACACTATTAGTTTTAGATGAATGACAATAATGCAAAATTTAAATTTGAAATTCAATTATATATATATGTCATAGATGTAATAGTGATAGTGTATATATATTGTCAGTATATATAAGATTTACTCGTTTTATTTTAATCCCTTTCCTCAAGTATTTCCTTCATTCATAATTTTATTCCTTAAAAGTTTTTAGATATTCTTCTTTAGTTTCCAAAAGTTTCTCCAGGAGAGTTTTCTTAATATCGCAACAATTAATCATGTTGAACAAGAAATTCATATGCTAATCTTCTTTAGTTTCCAAAAATATTGGCAAAGAAATTTGTTAAACTTCTTTCCGAACAATTTCTTTCCAACTATTGCTCAAGAAAGTTAACAAAATCTGAGTTTAATGTATTTTATATTTCTAAAGTAAAAACTCATTCTTGCTGTTACATTGAATTACATAAATAGCCACAATTATCATAAATAATGCAAAGCTAAAAAAACAACATTGCATACCGAGGGTATTATTGGAATACGAGATCTAATGCACTAACCCGCTAATTTAAACTCTTGCTCTTAATATATTACTAGTGAGACGGCCTGCGCGTTGCGCAGGAGTGCTAATATTTCCCGTGTTAAGTTGCTTAATTTTTAGCCGTTATATATTTCTTATAATGTAGAGAGTTATATAATTATTATAAGTCTGGCTTGAATTATAAAATAATAGTGCGGTAAATTGGTTGGGTGAATATAGTGTTAATAGTTTGCGAAGTATGGAGGATATTTTGTAATATAATGGTTAATAAAGTACTATAATTGAGATTTGAGACAATGCAGTGTCGACAGTTTGTGTGGTATGATTTGTATAAATTATGTGGTCTGGGTGAGGTAATTATAAAGATACCCGTCTATATTTATGTATATCTCTATTACTCACTAAGTTCCATAAATATGGGCCTATTTCCTTTTTTTTTTTGCACAAAATAAAACATTTAATCAATATAATCACAAGAATTATTTTTCTTTCATATTTTTGTAAAATGTCACTCACTAATATTAGATCATTAATCCACATTAAGAGCCATGTATTATTACATTGTTTTTGAAATTTACAGTACTTTAATTTTTTTAATGTAAGAAAAAATGTAATTAATGTTGCATGTTTGACTAAAAGAATAATAAAAAAATAGCATACAACATTGCTTTTCAATTTAGAGTAATTTAGAGCCATTAGGAAAAATGAATATATATACATTAAATTTAGAGCCATTAGGAAAAATTTTATAATAATTATATATATACATTAAATATGGATATTTATCTAACAATATAAAAGTGAGAGTTGCCCCATGAACAATATTTTTTTGTCAAGCAGTTATCCTACAATTGTTATTGGATGCCCGGACTATTAGTAAATAACATACTAATTATTCTTTTTTATAGAACGAAAAATAAGAATAAAAACAAGGGCATTAAAAATTTGTAATAATTATATAGAGTAATATGGATATATAGACTAATATATCTTTATAATTGTATGTTTTAAAAAGTAGTAGGATTAGAAACCATTTTTAGTCCATGACACCTTAACCGATTTTGGTTAATTGTGATAACAATGTTGGACTTCTTTTCTTTTCTTTTTTTTACTGCTGTTCAATTTTTGGGAATCATGCAGTCAAAAGCTACTGCTGAACATGCTAAACAATCACTGCATTCAACAATTTTACAGAGCACTATTTTATTTCATTTTTTTGCAATATATGCATTCATTTTTTCCAAACAATTTTATTTCATGTCGCAGTAATAAAATCCATTTTTTAAAGTCACTAAAGGCAATAATAATTTATTAATTATTTCCTCAATAATTGTGTATTTACAGAACACTCAACATTATTTAGATTGTTTCTTACATTAAAAAAATTAAAGTACTGTAAATTTCAAATAAATTTAATAATACATGGCTCTTAATGTAGATTAATGATCTAATATTAGTGAGTGGCATTTTACAAAAATATGAAAGAAAAATAATTGTTGTGATTATATTGATTAAATGCTTTAATTTGTGCAAAAAAAAAGGAAAAAGCCAACAAAAGCCAACAAATACAAAAGCCATCAAAGTTGCCCATAATTACCAAATAACCGCTTGACCAAAAAAGCACTATTCATTTGCCAACTCTCTCTTTTATTATATACTAGTGAGACGGCCTGCGCGTTGCGCAGAAGTGCTAATATTTCTCGTGTTAGGTTGCTTAATTTTTAGCCGTTATATATTTCTTATAATGTAGAGAGTCATATAATTGTTATAAGTCTGGCTTGAATTATAAAATAATAGTGCGGTAAATTGGTTGGGTGAATATAGTGTTAATAGTTTGTGTAGTATGGAGGATATTTTGTAATATAATGGTTAATAAAGTACTATAATTGAGACAATGCAATGTCGACATTTTGTGTGGTATGATTTGTATAAATTATGTGGTCTGGGTGAGGTAATTATAAAGATACCCATCTATATTTATGTATATCTCTATTACTCACTAAGTTCCATAAATATGTGCCTATTTCCTTTTTTTTTGCACAAATTAAAGCATTTAATCAATATAATCACAACAATTATTTTTCTTTCATATTTTTGTAAAATGCCACTCACTAATATTAGATCATTAATCCACATTAAGAGCCATGTATCATTACATTGTTTTTGAAATTTACAGTACTTTAATTGTTTTTAATGTAAGAAACAATCTAATTAATGTTGCATGTTTGACTAAAAGAATAATAAAAAAATAGCATACAACATTGTTTTTCAATTTAGAGCCATTAGGAAAAATAAATATATATACATTAAATTTAGAGCCATTAGGAAAAATTTTATAATAATTATATATATACATTAAGTATGGATATCTATCTAACAATATAAAAGTGAGAGTTGCCCCATGAACAGTGTTTTTTTGTCAAGCGGTTATCCTGCAATTGTTATTGGATGTCCGGACTATTAGTAAATAACATACTAATTATTCTTTTTATAGAACGAAAAGAATAAGAATAAAAACAAGGGCATTAAAATTTTGTAATAATTATATATAGTAATATGGATATATAGACTAATATATCCTTATAATTGTATGTTTTAAAAAGTAGTAGGATTAGAAACCATTTTTAGTCCATGACACCTTAACCGATTTTGGTTAATTGTGATAATAATGTTGGACTTCTTTTCTTATTTTTTTTACTGATGTTCAATTTTTGGAAATCATGCAGTCAAAAGCTATTGCTGAACATGCTAAACAATCAATGCATTCAACAATTTTACAGAGCACTATTTTATTTCATTTTTTTACAATATATACATTCATTTTTTTCCAAACAATTTTATTTCATGTCACAGTAATAAAATCCATTTTTTAAAGTCACTAAAGCCAATAATAATTTATTAATTATTTCCTCAATAATTGTGTATTTACAAAACACTTAACAATTTTATTTCATGTTAAGCCAACAATCATTTATTAATTGTTTCCTCAATAATTGTACATTTACAGAATACTTCAAAAGCAAATAATTAACCACAAAATTTACTTTCTACTAAAAAAACAAGACTAACTTTTAAATTTTGTTTAAAAAATAAAAAAATATCACTAAATTCAACATTCCAACTTAAAGTGCCTAAATAAAAAAGTATATAATAACATTAAATCACATAAATTGTCTCTTTTTAAAATGTACAACGTAAAATTAGTTTATTGAAGATCTTGAGATTCCCTGTTAGTTGTAAAGTTACAACTTTGCACCATCTGGTCAATCTTTGGGTCTGTTTGTCAAACAAATTTTTGGCCAAGTGTGTCTTCGGTAAATTTTTAAATAATTTTATCTACAGTAATCTCAAAAAAATTTCTCAAAGTTTTTAAACTATACATATCTACAGTAATCGCAAAAAATTTCTCAAAATCTTTAAACTATACATTTCGAAATACCCAAAAATGTACACACTTCAAAAAATTTTCGTGCAACTTCTATAGTAAGTTACAGTAAAATTTTAGACAAACATCCAAAAAACTTATTTGCCGAATGGGCCCTTTAATTTTTCCTTAAAACCCTATTTGGCAAATAAATTTTTGGCCTAGTTTGTCTGCTATAAATTTTTTAACAACTTTAACTTCAATAATATCACAAAAATTTTTTGAAATTTTTAAACCATACATTTCAAAAATTTTTCCTACAATTTCTATAGTGAACTACGGTAAAATTTTAGATAAACACCTAAAAAATTCATATAGCAAACGGGGCAACATACACTTTCATTTAGAAAATCGAAGTATCAGCCAAGAGACTGTGATTTTTTATGGCCAGTGGTGATGCTACATTACCTATTTTAGTTCCACTGCCACATAAATTATACATGAAATTATAAACCTACCCTTTTCAAAATGATCTCAATGTTTAACCAGTGCAAAGCATCGATGTCATTTCACTTGAATCATGTTACGGAACTGTAAAAGCATGGATGTTATTTGCCCAAAAGCCAACAAAAGCCAACAAATTTGCCCTCAAAGTTGCTGAAAATTACCTTATAACCGCTTGACAAAAAATTGACTGTTCATTACCCAACTCCCGCTTTTATATAGTTAGAAGATAGATAAGTTGTACCTCTATAAGCATTTAATTAGAGCTACACGCTAGCCACAATATTGTAGCTGGAAGACTCTGGCTATTTATTGATTGAGTTACACTATGATTCAAATTAGACGATTAGTTTGAAAACTTGAAAGCCATAAAGCCAGCAATTGTTTAAGAACAATATTGAAATTAATGCAGAAACCATTGAATGTTGTAATCTAATTGCTGATGTGACTGCAAATTTGAGCTCGAAATGGGAGGAATCTTACTTCAATTTGCTCATAAAACAAGTGACCAAATTGGTACACGCATGGCCACCAACAAAGCAGCTGTCTGTTCTTTTTTTTTTCTTTGCAAAATCAAATTTTCTATCTCCTTCTTTCCTATCTCTTTTTCTCTTCCTGGTCTTAATAAGTGTGAAAAAAATTTGAGAAAACCCTTTTATTTTTATATTTTTTGATCTCTTAAAGTGAAAAAAGAATAATCATTCTAACTTTTTTATTTTTAATTATATTTGTAAAAGGATAAATATATTTAAAAATTTTTGACCATATTAGTTAGATTAATGATGAAGTAAAATGCCTAGAAAATAATGTTAGAAATTAAATCGATTATATCATTATAATTTAAAGGAATAAAGTAATAATAACAATGTAGTAATGCTATATAATAAAAGGGTATTTTTGTCCAAAATTTCTTAACATATTGAGTTAAATTACTTATGGGGGTGAAGTGACTAAAAGATAACGTTAGGGGGTAAATTAATAGTAATGATATAGTTTAAGGGGATAAAGTGATAATAACCCTATATATATATATATATGATTGAAACTCATGAAAATTGTCAATCTTCTTTTTTTTTTGGGCCTTGAAGGAGTCCAATCTAGACTTTCTGTAACACTTCATCGTTGAGGTTGCCCATTGCATGGTTAGTAAATGCACATATTATATCCATATAATATATGTTCCTACGTATCATTCAAAAAAAATCATATTTCATATATTTTAAAAATATTCTTAAAAATACTCATACTTTTCAATTAACTGCATAATAGTATGTAATAAACTTTTAACGTTTTATACATCACAAATTATACTTCAATTTTTCAAAAAATTTAAAAAACTTGAGTAAGGATAATGACATACTTTTTGAGTTATATACAAAATAAGAGCGATGTATATGATAATAACTATAGGTTTATACATATTTAAATAACAAAGTGATGAATTTTAATAGATTTAACGTCTCATACATGAAAATAAGTCTAAAATTGGAATAAGCATAGCATAGCCTGCAAAAAATATAGTAATTTTATCCAAACTTTTAGTTCCATAACTTTCACATACGTTCATAGTATTCATGTACAAATTTATATGCATAATTTTTTCTAACACGTATTTTCATGCAGAACTTTTAATCATATTTTTAAAAAATTTCATATAATATGCGTACATATTTTACAAACTATGGCCCAACGTAGACCTTGGGGCTGAAGTTGTCGTTCTTTGAACTAAAGTCATTCCGGTTGTTTTGGGTTTTTTTTTTTTTATTTGATCCTTGTTAGGTATGAACTATGAAGTCGTCGTTCCCTAGTACTTCTTGTTGGGTATGAAGTCGTCGTTCTTTTGCTTTTGTTAGGTAAGAAGTCGATGTCCTTTTGTGCGTGTCAATGCCTTTTCCTTTAAGAAATGAAACGCTTAAAAAACACCAAAAATAATTTCAAAAATACCAAAAAAAAAATCTCAAAAATATAAAAAAAGCTTCAAAAACACATAAAAAACACTAAAAACAACATTAAAAAACACAAAAAATACAATAAAAACCTAAAAAATAACCTTATCTACAGTAAAAGTTTTTCAACTACATTGCTATAATAAAATATTTCACAACACCTCCCAAAAACAGCTAATCCAAACGAAGTGCATGAACAAGAAAAAAACTTATAATAGCAAATTTAATATTTGTAAATTGAGGATTATCATATTTTCCTTTCTTAATCTGTTTAGCAACCATTTGTCTCCAAATCTTTTTCTTTATAATTCTTCAGATTTTTTTCATGAATATTTTGTTTCTTCTAGCTGTTGATTTCTTATTCTGATGGCTGGCTATTATTTTATTTGTTCTGCCAGAGCGATTTTTCTCAAAATGCCCAAGTTAGCCTTCACTAATCAATCCCTTTTAACATTTCATCTAACTTTTTGTTCTGCCAGAGTCAAACTTGCAAGGCTGTTTCAGCTAACCATTGTCGAACAATCGAGTGGTCACATAGAAATTCAGAATGCTAAATTTAATGAACAGGAATACAAGTAGAACTTTTTAGATGTAAAGTTTGAAACAAAAGCTACAAAAAGGATATTTCTTTTTCTTTTTTTTTTTGAATTAGGCCAAGTTATGATTTTTATAGATAAATTTCTGCGCTGCTTTGGATTCTGTGATCACCGACACTACCATCAAATAAACCGCAAACAAGGTAACTTTCATATTCTTCCTGCAGTTTAATAAGTGAATAAGCAAGGAAACATGGTAAGTTTTCTTTGGTTTCTCCTTTTTTTTTTTATTTTTGTTCCTCTAAATTCCCTCTGTTGTCTACGTCTTACTAACCTTATAAATAATCGTGTGCACTTTATCTCAGAGAAAATATTCTTTGCAATTACACTTTGTGTTGGTAATTTTCACAAGAGATATCCAACAAGGGATTTATATGTTATTAAAGAATATTCTCGAGCAGAAAAAAAAAATTTTATTCCAACTTACATGTGTGATGCACAGTTTGTTGAGACTTCTAAAATAGCATGGAAAATAATAAAATATCCAAGAACATTAGAGCACGGAAAATTAGAAATTATTTTCTCAAGAAAATAATTGCAAACATATGTTTCAAAAAGAAACTAAAACATACTTTCTTTTCGACGAAAACATACCATTTGGTTATTCCACAGTTTTGTACATGTTTAAGGGTCATAATTGGTCAGGAACTTTAGTGGAATAATTGATGTTTGTGAAGGCATTTTTGTACACGGAATTCGTAAGCAAAAGTCAATTGTCTATAGAGATTTACGAGTGACATGTAGTTTGTCGAATTACAGCAATGGTGACGTACCTGACAACTGGAATTAACCAACTATGGATTTCTTTAAATAATTGTATTAAATAGGATTTCTTTAAATAATTGTATTAAATAGGATTTGAACAAGAAATTGATATGCTAATCTTCTTTAGTTTCTAAAAATATTGTCAAAGAAGTGTGTTAAACTTCTTTCCGAACAATTTCTTTTTACACTATTGCTCAAGAAAATTCAGGAAATCTGCTTACTTGCTCCAAAATTAACTGATTGCCAGAGAAATTTCTAAAACTTCCTTACAAACAATTTCTTTCCAACTATTACTCAAGAAAGTTAACAAAATCTGAGTTTAATATATTTTATATTTCTAAAGTAAAAACTCATTCTTGCTGCTACATTGAATTACATAAATAACCACAATTATCATAAATAATGCAAAGCTAAAAAAACAACATCGCATACCGAGGGTATTATCGGAATATGAGATCTAATGCACTAATCCGCTAATTAAACTCTTGCTCTTAATATATTATAGATAAGTTGTACCTCTATAAGCGTTTAATTAGAGCTACACGCTAGCCACAATATTGTAGCAGGAAGACTCTGGCTATATTTCTTGATTGATTTACAATATGATTCAAATTAGACAATTAGTTTGAAAACTTGAAAGCCATAAGCCAGCAATTGTTTAAGAACAATATTGAAATTAATGCAGAAACCATTACATGAATGTTGTAATCTAATTACTGATGTGACTGCAAAAAGTGACCTATTTGGTACACACATTTGGTCATAAAAAAAGCGGGAAAGTTGCCGGGAGGAATCTTTGTTTGGCGCTACACTGAAGTTGCTGGGAAAGTTCTGAAGCACCATATCTTCTGTGAACAAGATAGTAGTGTCTTGCAATATTTAAACAAAAAGTGGGAAAAAGATAGTAGTTGTTTGTTGGCTATTGTTAGATGAGAAAGTTTTGGATCCTGAACTGATTTTATTGAGTAGCTGCTAAATCAGACAAAAATCTAATATCAGAGTGAAAAGAAGATGTGATACTGGAGATCCCCTCCAGCAGTAACGCCAATTGCTTTGATTTTGGTTTATATGATTATCTGCAGTCGCATCACATCTCCTCCAGCACTAGCACTAGTTGCTTTGATCTTGCTTTAGATATTCTAGCCAAGCTTGAGAAAGTGCCGGTATATGGCTGCGACTTCGAGAACCTGAAGAAGAATGTAAGATTAATGAAAACCTGTTTTCTGTATGCCAAAAAGTGTAGGAGGAGGAGGAACCACGAAGCGCTTTTGGAGCATGATCGCGAGGACAGGTGTAATATTATGTCTGAAAATTTGAGACGTAGTAGTATTTGCTTCAGAATTCAAGATGTGGCTCTCAGGATGATTCAAGATGTGGCTACCAGCATGATTCAAGACGAGGCTTATTTTGAATATATTGATTCTGGATATCGCTCAGCTTTTTCCGACATTGAAAGTGCGGTTACCAGATCCAAGGAAAAGATCGAACTGTTTCTTGAGACAGATCTCAAGAAATCATGCGCCGCCATCTTCATCGACTATTACTCACCAGGAGATCCACGACTAGTTATGGATCTTATTATGTGCCTTTTAGAGACTCTGGATTGCGTTTTACGTGCTGGGGATCTAAGGGATACAATTAGACACAGGCTAAAACTCTTAAGGAATCTCATTGGCTTTGTGGCAATGCAAGTTTTGAATGTGCACAACTGACAGATCTCTTGACTTACACTGTAGTTGCCGCTGGATGCCTGATTTCTGTATTTAAGTTTTACCGTGATGATGATGATGCACGAGTGGTCAATCAAATGGAATCTGAAATTTATCAGCTGATACACGAGAAGATCAATCTTCTTGATCTCCAAGTCCGAGAAACTTTTGTCCATGTCCTGACAGCTTCAAAGAAACAACCGAGATCATCATATGCTTTAGCCCTTCAGAAGAATGAGGATCGTGTGGTAGGCCAGTTTATTGGTTCTCTTCGTGATTATCTCATGGATCTACTAGGATCTTATGCCAGTTTTCCAGGTTCCAGTCAAGGATCAAATACTAAGACTCCATGAGGAAATAAGATGCCTGGGTATCCTTCTTAAACAGGAGGAGAAACTAGGTGATGAAATAAAGGATCTTATTGGAGTTATGGTCTCTGATGTAGGAATTTTGACCTTCTCCCTTTCTGTCAAAGAAATCAAAGAAGGCTTGCCTGAGGAAACGGATCTTGGGGTGTTTCATTTGCACAAAGTTCTCAAATATATGGTGGCAGAGATTGCACACAATTATCCACAAAAATCACCATATTCATCAGTTAATTATCCTAGACCCAATGAGTTGGGCTGTATGATTTTTTCCTAGAAAATCTCAAGGAACTAGCAAGGTGTGATGAAGCTGATGATTCAATTGGTTTTCTACATCATAGAATCCAAATGATCCAAAAAGGTCTCGTATTCTTAAGATCTTTCCTGGAAAATATCAAGGAGCAGCGCTATCAGAATGGAAAATTTCAAGCTTTCTGGAGTCATGTTATGGAGGCTGCATACAAGGCAGAGTTACTGTTTGACTTGGCACTTGTTGGTGATAAATGTGAAGATTCTTTGGATGCCGTTTCTAGAGATATCAATCTTTTGAAGATTGGGGCCCCAGAGATCCATAATGGTCAAACCCAGAGAGTTAACAAGAATTCCATTCACATAGCGTCGCAACTTACTATCGCCATGCACGACGAAGATCTGGTAGGTCTCAACGATGAGGTGGAAACTATTATTCATCGGCTTACAAGAGGATCAAAGCAATTGGATGTCCATTCCCATTGTAGGTATGGCTGGGGTTGGTAAGACCACATTGGCCAATAAAGTTTATACTGCCCCTTCAGTTATGTCATATTTCCATGTTCGTGGCTGGTGTCGTGTCTCTCAAACATATAGCATACGCAATATGTTAGTTGAGCTTTTGTGTAGTAGTTCTTCTGAGAGTTCTAATGAATATCTTAAGATGGATGAAAATGATTTGGCCATGAAGCTAAGGCAGGTTTTACTGAGAAGTAGGTATCTCCTTTTTTTGGATGACCTGTGGGACGTTGAAGTATGGAATTTGTTGGAAAAATCACTGCCGAATGATGCCAATGGAAGCAGGATTCTCTTCACCAGCAGATTTCAGAACTTGTCTTTGCAATCCAAACCTGATATCGAACCTCACCGTCTCCGCCATCTTACTGACGAAGAGAGTTGGACATTGCTGCAGAGAAAGCTATTTGGCACGGAAGATTGTCCTGCAACACTAAGTGAAGTTGGATCTCAAATAGCAAAACTTTGTCGGGGCTTACCCCTCGCGGTTGTCCTTGTTGCTGGAATTCTTGCTACTACTGCACAAGATAGTTGGAAAGAAGTTGCAAAAAGTCTAAGTTCTATTGTCCTTGGGGATGAATACTGCAAGAAGACACTTGAACTGAGTTATAGTCATTTACCAGATTATTTGAAGTCATGCCTTCTGTACTTTGGTGCATTTCAAGAAGATGAGGTTATTAATGTGCGAAGATTGTTACGGCTTTGGATCTCTGAAAGATTCGTGCAACAGACTGAAGGAAAGAGCTTAGAGGAAGCAGCTTATGACTACTTGATGGCTCTAATTAATAGAAGTTTAGTTATGGCTGTGGGACAAAGAACTGTGGGTGGTGCCAAAGCTTGTCTACTTCACGATTTGGTACACGAGTTTTGTGTGGAAAAAGCCAAAGAAGAAAGTTTTCTATATGTTATTCACAGTTGGAAAGCCCCTATTGGTCTTACTGGACCAAGCAACCCCCACCGAATCTGTGTTCCCAATACTAGAGAATTGAAGATTTGGGAGTTAATGCTTATTTTTCCCAAGTTACGCTCCTTGATCTTGTTTGGACAAGATGTTATTGAACATAAAGAGGAGGATTTGGGTATTTTGTTACCTAAACTTCTCAGAGTGTTGGATTTTGGGTATTTGGACTTTGGTTATTCTTTCCCAATGGAAGTAGTATTGCTTGTTCACTTGAGGTACCTGGCGCTCGCAGGAATAAGATACATCCCATCTGCGATAGCCAACCTCTCAAGGTTAGAAACTCTTATCATAAAAGATCCGAATTTGGGTATTGAGCTGCCAAGTACTATTTGGAACATTAAGACGTTGAGTCATCTACGTGTTTTAAATTATCATGAAGAATGCCCGGTGGGTTTTATTTTTCCAGTTGAAAATCTTGAAGTATCCCCAGATTTAGATCATTTAGACACTTTACACCTTGCAATTGATCCCTCCCCTCAAAGCTTGCAAAAGATACTGAGAAAGTTACCAAGCATTCGCAGGCTAAAATGTAGGCAACGCTACGACGGATCAAGAGAAGCTACCAGAAATTGCGACGGGAATCTTGAGTTTGATGGTTTGAGTCAACTAGAATCACTTCATTTGATTTTTTTTATTGGATGTGGATTTAAATTCCCATTGAATTTGAAAAAGTTGACTCTCTCAGATAATTATCAGCCATGGAGTGAAATTTCAACAATTGGAAAGTTGCCCAATCTTGAAGTGCTTAAATTACTCCATCGCTGCTTTGTTGGGGAAGAATGGGTAATGAAAGAAGGGGAGTTCCCTAAACTCCGAGTCTTAAAATTGACATGCTTGGATTTTCGCAACTGGACTGCATTTTCTGATAATTTTTCCCGCCTTGAGAAATTGGTCTTGCACCGGTGTTGGGAGCTGGAAAAGGTCCCTTCCTGTTTAGGGGAGTGTGAGACTCTTGAAATGATTGAGGTGAAAGGGTGTCGTGAGTCTGTTGTAGATTCTGTAGAGCAAATTCATCAAGAACAGAAAGATATGGGAAATGAGGTTCTAAGGATCGAAATTCATTCCATTTCCGCATAAGAAGATTCTACGGAAGCAGAGTCAACTCCCTCAGAAGCAGAGGAGATTTCTTCAGAAGGAGAGTCTATTTCCTATCATCACGCAGTTGACAACTGTGAGAGTGAATGTACAGTGGGATTCCACTCATCAGGTCAGATAAAACTATATTTGCATATGTTGAATCAGTTCAATTATCTAATGATTCATGTTTCTCTCAACAGTTTACGGCGGCAAACCATTCATGTCTCTTTTTCATTTGTTTACATGTTGAATCAGTCCAACGATATGTTAATTCATGTGTATTTTGAAGCAATTTCTGGAGGCGTCTAAATTCTTTATCTGTTTAAACCTTATGCTGCTGCATAACTTTCCCTCAATAAAACTCTCACGCATCAAATACTAAGTATAGACCAAAAAAGAAAAAAAAAGATCTAAATTGCGTTACTTTTCAATAGAGAAAGTGCAAAGGAACAAAATGGTAAATTTTGCATCAACATGATTATATTTTCATCTATAACAATACTTTGGCGAACGCATACAATAAAAGAAGGCTATTTAGTAGCCACTCGCATTTCTTTACATTCTTCAACTCAGCAAAAGTCTAAACTTTTCTTAAACTTTTTTCTATGCTATTTTGTCTTTTATTTTCTGATCAATGTGATTAATTGTTCAATGTTCAACCTGGTAAAAATGACAAATTAAATAAGATGAATGACATTTTTGCTGAACAATCTATATACTTCTTCAGCTAACTTGACATCTCATTGTGATATTCTATACCAGGTAACTTATTTAATACAAGAATATTTAGAAAATAGAGAAAACCATTAGCTGGCAATCATCTAAGGCCAATATTAACGTTGACGAGGGAACCATTGCACAATTAGACGTTGGTCCAATGAGTGAACATCAAGTGGTGCTGAATCAGCACATGATTTTCCCTCCTTCTCGAATTACGTGTGCCCGGTCAAGTGAGGCCCATGATGCTCGGCCCACTTAAAATATGTCGGTCAAATTATAAAGCCAATTACAGCAACTCACTGCTTTGACCAATTTTACGGAGACTCGCTTAGTACTACTGCCATGCTAGTAGTAGTGCTGCCTGCGGCTGCCTTACTTCCTGAAGATCAATCGGCTGATAATTTCGGTCCCTCCCTTTGATGCCTAATTACCTCGATTCAACGCCTACTGGGCGTTGGGGCAAAAGCGGTTGTTCAGGGTATTGTGGTAATTGCACACATCCGGCATTCGTTTTGGAAATCTCTTCTATTTTCTTTCTATATATATATATAGTTTTTACCTTTTAAATTTTGCTGCACCAAAATATGAGAATATATATAGTTCTTTCTAGCAGTACAGTAGTTTTTGTTTATGAGAATTTAAAATTTACTTTTTTTAACAGCTGCAAATAGCGTGGCGGGCAATCTAGGATGTTCCTAATATTCTATAATTCGGTAATGTACGGCTCTATGGGGCTTACCTTTCTCTCGAATTCCTACTCTCGAGACAGGCAATGTGCCCGGGACTCTCTCGAGGCCGCTGGGATTGATAGGGACAAATCTTTACACTGCTTACAAGCTCACGGAGTCTTCATGGATAGACTACTACTGAAGCATCACAAAACAGAATTAGTTCATTTAATTACTTTATCAAATCTCGTTAAAGTGGTCAAGAAAGGGATCTTAGAATCTTTTCCATTATCAAACTCAAGATTCAAATCATTTATATGGCAATTGGAATTAAAAAGAGGTACATGATATACCTCTATCAAGCAAGTTAAATTTTAAAAAAGATTTGTATTTTACCTCTATTCACGTGATATGATCTCAAAATCTGAAACCTCTATTTAAATTTGTATTTACTCTCAAATATTTAATTTTTGTTAAATACAAAACCTACCAGTTTCCCTTCCGTAAAAATATTAATGTAACACTTTTTCAATTTTAGTTACAAACATTTATGTATTTAATATAAATTAAATGATTCAGAATCAAATGGCCATAAAGAGCTAGTACTTTACTCACGTAATGGATGAAAATCACAAAAAATTAATACTTATGGGCCATTTCTTTTTTTAAAAATATTTAATTTATATTAAATCGATAACCTACCGATTTCCTTTTTGTAAGAATATTACTGTAACACTTTTTGAACTTTAGTTATAAACATTGATATATTTATCATAAATTAAATGTTTTGAGAGTAAAATTTCCATAAAGAACCGGTACTTTAAATAGGTAATGCATATTTGCTCATAAACTACACCATTTAAAATTTATTAATTATTAATTGATTTGTAGTACTTTGTCATTCATTTGCTAATACTACTTGACATGTAGCACAAAGGACAAATCTGGTACAAACTTCTCATTTCACTCCCTAAAACAATATTTTAATCGTTTGGACTGAATTTGTAGAAAATTAGTAAGTTCAAGGGAGGTCAGTGCAATTTTTCAAACTAAGGGGAGATCAGTGCAAGTGTTAGAAACCTCAGGGGAGGTTTTTGCAATTTTCCCTACATTAAAATGGTTGAATTGATGGTTCAGATGTTTGAACTGATAAAGTCAAAACCAATCACTCATTCTGTTCATCACTGGTCCGCGTTTCAAAATATTTTTAACTGCTAAAGTTGTTCAAAATGTGGAATACTTTAAAAAAAAAAAAAATCCTCCGCTGAAGTTTCTAGTAATATCGTTTAGTGCTCCCATAGTTCTAAAAGTATCACCTACCTTCCCCACAAGTGAAATGTGATAAAAATGCACCATTGCAGCATGCAAAGTGAAAGTAAGATTATTTGTTCTAAAAGATTTTGGAAAAAAAGTATATAAATTGGCAAATTAGAATGTCTATCTTAACAATTTTTGGCACTTAAACCTTTATGCTTTTTTAGTCCTTCTATGCCAGTGATATATTACATTGTCCTGAATATTCTAATAATAATTTAGACAAAAAATCTTTAAAAAATTAGACAAATAAAGATAATTGCCATTTAGGAGTTAATTTTGCACTTAAACCCCCTTTCCTACACTCCAATTGTTTTTAAAAAGTCCTTATATGCCAACTTTATATTAAAATACCCTCACTACTCTAACAATTATTTGAAAAACAATTTAGTAGATTAAGTACCAAAAATTTATAAAACTAAAAATTTGATATTCTAAAAATATTTTCACTTAAACACCCCTTTGATCCACTTTGAATACTCTAATGACACTCTTATATTAAATCGCCCTTGCCATTCTAACGACTTTTTAGGCAAAAAAGTTTAGAAGGAAAAAAAAAAAAAACCAAAACCCATCAAAGAATGGTCATCATAACAATTATTTTTTACTTAGACTATCCCTTCCCGCATTATAGTTCTCCTGTGCCAACTTTATATTAACTGACCTCTACTATTCTAACAATTGTTTGTGCAAAAAAGAATTAAATGCACTTGAGCATCTTCTGAATTAAATGCAAATCCAGGGATTCGATCACATAAAATACAAACTAATAAAGAATTTAAGGTAATATTACACACCTAATAGAATGACATGTATCATTAGTAATGCATTTAATCCAGAAGCTGCTCAAGAGCACTCTTCTTGCCACCCATTTCCCATAGAACATTCAGTCCAGCGGATCTAATCCTCTAGCTTGCATTTAATTTAAAAGGTGCTCAAATATACTTTTTTGGCCACACCTTACTTCACATAGTGTTGGGTCAGGTTTAGGAGTAGATTAGCTAATATTGTATCAACAAAAGAAAAAAAAAAGGAAAAAAAAGACAAGGACAACCTAGATCCTTTGGATCCATTAGTCCCGGTAGTATACGACTAGGAGTAGAGTGCACTTTTTTAATAACTCCTTTTCCATAATATAGGTACAGATTAACCAATATAATATTTGGTTAAAAAACAAAAAAGACAAGGAGTAAAAGTAAGCATAGGAGTAAATTAGCAAACATAGTACTGATTGAAAAAAAAAGGGATAATTTCAAAAACCTCCCCTAAGATTTCTGACAATTTCATTGAGCTCCCCTAAAGTTTAGAAAATTACACATATCTCCCTTGATTTGAAAGTAATATTGACTTGGTCAAATTTTTAAATGAATACACAAAAATGCCCTTGTGTAATGAGTTTTAATTTACTTCCCTATAAAATTATAAGATTATTTAATGTAATTATAAGGAAAATGTGCCAAATTTTTAGGTCTATACCTACTATTTGATAAACAACTATAATAATAATTTTAATAATAGGATACTTTTGATGGTATTTTATAATGGATTTAGATTTACAAGATAGAAAATAAAATATTGAAATAATTGATTCAGAATTTATGAATTTTTTGAGTAGTGGGATTATCGCAACAACTAATCATGTTGAACAAGAAATTGATATGCTAACCTTCTTTATTTTCTAAGAATTTTGTCAAAGAAGTGTGTCAAACTTCTTTCAGAACAATTTCTTTTTACACTATTGCTCAAGAAAATTCAGGAAATTTGCTTACTTGCTCTAAAATTAATTGATTGCCAAAGAAATTTCTAAAACTTCTTTACAAACAATTTCTTTCCAACTATTGCTCAAGAAAGTTAACAAAATCTGAGTTTAATATATTTTTTATTTCTAAAGTAAAAACTCATTCTTGCTGTTACATTGAATTACATAAATAACCACAATTATCATAAATAATGCAAAGCTAAAAAAACAACTTTGCATACCGAGGGTACTATCGGAATATGAGATCTAATGCACTACTCCGCTAATCTAAACTCTTGCTCTTAATATATTATAAATAAGTTGTACCTCTATAAGCATTTAATTAGAGCAACATGCTAGCCACAATATTTCTTGATTGATTTACAATATGATTCAAATTAGACAATTAATTTGAAAACTTGAAAGCCATAAGCCAGCAATTGTTTAAGAACAATATTGAAATTAATGCAGACACCATTACATGAATGTTGTCATCTAATTGCTGATGTGACTGCAAAAAGTGACCAAATTGGTACAGGCATGGCCCACCAATAAAGCACCAGATTCGGAGGAATCTTTGTTTGGCGCTACACTGAAGTTGCTGGGAAAGTATGGTCGAACTTATTCAACTTTTTGTCTTCTGTGAACAAGATAGTGTCTTGTTTATTCAACTTATTGAATCGTGAGCCCTGATTTTTTTTCATTTTTCCCATCTTTTTTTTTTAAAAAAAATTGAACCTAAAATTTTAAACATAATAAAACTTATTAGTAGAATCTTTTGTTCCAAACCCTAATTTCTAAAAAAGTAATCAAACGCTCTATATTTCTCAGTCTCAAACTCAAAGATTGTCGTTTTCTTTTGTAGTTCTATTAGATTTTGTTTAATTTCAAAAATCTCAATGCATTTTGTTTAATTTTAGAATATGGTTGTGGTTTGTATGGGATTTAAGATTTTTACCAAGTCGGTACAATTGAGATAAATTTATTTGGTTGAATTTACAATTTAAAAAATTTATTTGTGTTTTAGAATATTTAATTTTTTATCAAGTGATGTCTTAAATTAGTCTATGGGATAACAATCTAGACAATTGAAACAATTATTCTATGCACAAGTGTGTGTGTGTTTATGTGTATGTATGTGTGTGTATTTATATATATGTATGTATGTGTGTGTGTATATATATATATAAAATATCATCGAACCAGGGTTGAATCGGTTTGACCTATTGAATCTCGACCCAGTTACTTTACTGGTTTAATTAATGGTCCAAGTTTCAAAACATTTTGGGAAACACCTTATTCTGAAGTGAACATATTGCTCAAAACTCAACTCTTGTCTGCTTGCACCATGGAGTTGAAGAGGGTTAAAAAGAAAAAAGAAGAGCAATATTATGCGCCATAAATGATATACGATTTTTGATGAAAAATTAAAGTAGCCATTGAGAACCTTTATATTCTTCGTTTTTGGGATGATCAATAACGGAGGTTAGCATATATATATATTATATATATATATATATATATATATATATATATATATATTTACATGAAGACAAGGAACCACTTAGATGCTTTTTGTGCTGTCATGGTAAGTCAATTATTAAACGTTTTGTAGATGCTCTTTAATGCTGAAAATCATTTCACTATTATTTTATAGAAATGATAGGTGAAATGTATTTTGTAGTTTGATGCCTCATTCATTGGACTGACAATGAAAAGTTAAATGAGTATGTTTAGTAATACACCAAAAGGGACCAAGTCCCTCTTTGACCTGTAGGTTAGAGGTTTCAACCTTACCTACAGTAACAAAATCTAAAGGAGGTGTCTGAGCACCACTTTACTCTAGTCAGGTCTGTATATCTGCTAGTTCCTTACCCACTAAATTAGGTTATACAAATGTTATCGTTGCCGGAAAAAAAGACAGTATGTTGAGTAATACAAGCCTAAATTTTTATAATTGAACATTGAATTAAAGTTAATTTTGAAATAAAGAAAGAAGTTTTAGAAGCAAGAAAATAAAGAAAGATGAGATGAGAGTCAGAAAAGTAGTCTTCGTATTGGACAGGCTTTGGAAGGAGGATTCGGGGGATCATAGCTAAATAAGTCGACTAATATATAAAGAAAGATTCTAGTAGGAAAAAATGTTCTCAATGTATCTTTACACCAAGATTTTGAAGGAACAGATAAAAGTGTTTGTCCTAAAATTGAACAGAACATCAATTAACAATTGTTTACAACCGGTAATATTTACTTTGATGATTTGGCTAACGAGCTTAAGTTGTTTTTGTAGGTTGACTACATTTGTTGCCACTTTCTAGGCTTCTTTTTTTTTTTTTGACGACACATCGGGTATCGGGACCTTTGGCCTAACTAATCCCCCTGTGGTCCGGGAGAGGGCGCCCCAACCCACTCTAAGCACGATAACCACGGAACTCGAATACTTGTCAATGTTTTAAAGAAAGACTACATGATCGGCCGAGCTATCCCGTGGGGGGTTCGCTTTCTGGGCTTCAGCTAGCCTATAACAAGATGGAGCACAAAGTGAAGTGAATTTTACATGAGTAATCTAAGTTATTCCAGAAATTCTTTTACACAATTGTTAAATTGCTTATAGTTTACGTTAAGTGATTGGGATTTTCTGTCCTAATTACTATATGAAAATATTAAATTGCTTATCGTGTACCTTAAATAAATTGATTAATATGTTATCCAAAAAAAAAACCAAAAAGATGATCAAATCTATCTATCTCTCTCTCTCTCTCTCTCTCTCTCTCTCTCTCTCTCTCTCTCTCTCTCTCTCTCTTATTTTTTTTAAACGTTTCATCTTTACACAGGAACAAGCTTTTTCATTCTCCAACTTAGCAATGTTTTCACAAGTCTAATGAAAGTAAACTGTCTAAACTTTTTCTTTGCTGTTCATCTTATCTTTTCCCTGCTAAGTGCTACAATTAATAGTTTAGGATGGTGCAAACCAAAAATTGATGACACTTCGAGGGTGAAAATTGCAAATCCCTTCTAATTTTTTGTCCACTCTAATAGATGAGCTTGGAAATTTTCGCTTTATTCAGATTGATTCAATGCAAGAAAGTAATTTTGTTATGTTGAGTTCAACAACTTTAAACGATATATTTGACATCTTAACAGCGTAACTTTAAATTCTAACTAAATACTTTCAAGTCTGCATGTCTTTGAGCCCTTCCTGAGTTTTATCTTTATAGTAAGCTAACTATTTGGAAGTTGGCACTGGAAGAAAACAATGAAACACAGAAATAATTGAGCTTGACTATGTAAGTATCTTGTTGGAATATATTTAGACCATAAGTATTGATCCAAATCCTGTGCTGCAGGCTCCAGATAAGCAAGAGCTAATATGTTCAGCAAAATTGAGAAGCGAAAAGAAAAAACTATTGAAGATAAAAAGCTCACATTGAAGACCACAGTCATTTGTTTTTTTGATTGATCTATTACTAATAGTATTTGGAGTTATTTCGAATCCAAATGTGCTGTATGATAGCACCAATAGGAGCAATTTGATTGATTGGATTGGAATTAATTTGAAAGGCAAATCTCTTGCTAAAACAAGGAAGAGTTTTGTTGGCTGCTGCTATTGAGTGCACTTGGAAAGAAACGAATGCAACACAATTTAGGAATGAATGCAGGGATACAAAAGATATTCGACAAGAATCCTTGAGATAGTTATGTGCAGATTGTCCTCTTTCAAGAAAGTCAAGAAGACGGATACTAATGGATGATTTGTTTTCACTTGCAAGAGTAGTTAGGGATTCCATAATCCTAAACACATTTTTATTGTTATTTTAACTACTTTTATTACATGTTAGTAGAGTAAATTTACGTGCTTTATTTGTGATCATCTAAACAATAGAGGAGTTCAAAAATCACATCAGTAATTGACAATCTTTTCTGTGGGATTGATACCTAATATCTTGTACTCAATAAATCATTTGTATATTTACAGAAAATGGAGTATTTATGTTTTTAAAATTTGGTGCAATGGAAAAGTCCGATCACTAGGGCCAAGAATATATGAAAATTGGTGAGGCACTCACAACACCCGAGGTGTTGAACGAGTTTGGCAGATCCAGCGGAGAAGAGATCTTTGCTGGTCTATCACCAATACAACCACCAGCACTAGAAAATTTTCACACAAAGGCTAAATTGATTGAAACTTACATCGTTTGGTAGGGCACCATACAAATTACTCTCGAAACTGACTAGGGTTCTGAGTTTGAGTAGTCATAATATTTTTTTATTTAATTTTATTAGAATTATAACTGTTGTCATTAGTTGTATTTGTGTTGACAAGGGAAAGAAGAGAAGAAATTGATGCCAACTTCGTACCGAAGATCTATGAGCAGATCTGTAGTTGCCTATCTTGAATCGTAACCATTGCCCTCTATCTAAAATATGCTCTCTGGATCCATGGTCTTCACTAATGCCTAATGGTTTCAAATCCTCTGTCTCCAAACTTCCCCCGTCCTTATGGATTCTTCTTTCTCACAGAATAATAGAAATAGGTAAATCATCCTCATCCTCACAAATCAGGATGGCCTTGTACTTGCAGCATGGCAAGAATTATGTTGTTTGGACAATTGACCTATGTCACAAGTGAAAGAGCAGCAAATTCACTATAAATAAGAGAGTACAAAATCATAAGTTTTAGAGTACTAAATACTAAAAACACAAAAAAAAGCCTAAATAAAACAAAAGGCTCAACAACCTGAAAGGTCCAAATAAGCCACTAACTAGCACTTTGGTTGGCACTTCTCAAAAATCTCTCTTAAACTGGGGCGTAGGGCCTCTCGAATCTCTGAGATATACTAAGCTCCAGCTGTTTGATAACCTAATTCAGTACTTAAATTTAATGGATTCAGATCTTAACATGTGTAGATGCGTTTGATAACTAAAAATTGAACATCTGAATTAATTAAGTGGCACTAAATTTTTCACGCAAAACTTGCTCCCAAAAATAAATTATAAGTTACTTACTTATCACTGAATATGATATATATTCAAATGTATTAAATTTAATACTTAACAATTTAATAGTTTAATGGATTCAAATTTCAATTTTCATACTTCAGTTTTATCAAACGCACCCTAACTATTGGTCCAAGCTTGCTATTAGTATCTTTTCACAAGAAGTCCAATAAAGAGTTTGGTTAGTGGAGACTTGCTAGCAATAATATCTTTTCTGTTGCATTTTTACATTATCTTAAGCTCTACGTTCAGTCCCAGTAGAGTTTGGATTTGGTTTGGTCATTTACCTATATTTTCTTGTTGAGGGTAGAAGACTAGAAGAGTTGTCCAAATTAGCTAGAGGATTTGGTTTATTTTGTCGTGTTGCCTCGCTAAGCCGAGAAACAACACAATTGGAGAAAGAAAACAAATCACAAAAAGTTTTCCAATATGACACAAATAAACATCTAAACTACCTTTTCATACCTTTTCTATCTTATCAGGTCTTCCATTTGCAACAAGTTCTCTTTATTACAGTCCATGAATCCTCCTCTTTCCTGGTTTCAACCCATTTCTTTTATTTTGGTACTCTGGTAGAATGCAAACTTAAATGTATGCAGCAAGATGTATTATTGCTTTTTAATATGTATTACCGGAAAAAGGGGAAAAGAAAGCAGAACCAAGAGATAAAGAAATAGGATAGAGGACACAAATTTATGACTAAACGGGTGGGAATCCTAAGTTTGACAAATTTTTATCAGAAGTGGTCATAAAGTTAACAACGCCCGGATGATCTATACCTTTCTTTGTTCCTTTGATAAAGTAACACCCATTGTCTTGGTTGCTGGAAACTGTGGTCTAACTTTTTTTTTTTTTTTTAACTGTGGTCTAACTTATTTGGCCTTTTTGTCTTTTTTTTGCCCAAATTACTACTGCACTTTATCTTTTGTGGAAAGAGAACAAGATAGCCTATAAACAAGATGACATCTTGAATTTTCTTGTTCCTTTCCTGTATTCCAGAAGGAATATTCAAATATGCCAACATAGTTGAGGGTTAAATAGTTGATTTGGTGGTTACTGCTCGCGGGAATATTATATCTAACCAAAAAAGAGGGTAAAAGGAGAAAAACTTGTGTTAAAAATAGGCATAGCCTCGTTGATTCTCAGCTAAAACAATCCTATTACTTTTAAGATTGGATAATCTCTCTGTTTGCCTACAAATTTTTAAGTATTTTAAAAACAACACATTACAAAAAGGAGCAAATAAATTTCAGTTATTAGTAGAACATGATTTTCCTTTTTGAAGCACAAAATCATTTTCTTGAATTGCATTCAACATTTTTTAAACTAGCTTGAGAGAACATACATAGCACATTGTATGTCTCATTTCCTGTAACTCTTAATAGTGGTTGTTGTTTTCTTGGAAAATTGATAACGTGAATGAGGAAAAAAGTCCAAATCTTTGTTTGAATACATGTAAAAGGTTCGTTTTATTTGTTTGGACTTTTATTCAGTTTTTTTTTTTTTTTTGTAAATTACTTTTCGATACATATTCTTGGTTCAAAGCACTATTATTGAGCCAAATCATCAGCAATGCATTTAATCAAACTACATTGAGACATAACCTATATTAATGCATTTAATCAACTACATTGAGATTTAGCCTATCATAATCAAACTTTAAGCAAATCAAACAATCCAAACTCACACTCTGATACCAATCAAAATATGCCCACCGACCTCAAATTGAAACTTGTTTAGTTAGGAGTTCACAATCCTTTGCAAGAACAACAACCAAAAGTTTGGGCCTTGTGTCTCTGCATTCCTCAAATGGACGGTTAAGTGTAGATATCCTACATTTATATCAACAGGAAAAAATATAAAACTCAAAAAAAAAAAAACCAATTGACTAATAATTTTATAAATACATAGAAATTGTTTGCTGTATATTTTCTTAGCTTTCTTGTTTTTGTTAGTGCTAATTCTCAGTTAGAGGCTAGATGCTTATATAAGTATCAAGCATACTTAGAGGTATGGCAAAAGATCTATCACGGTTGAAACTCCTTTAGATTTTCACTTAGAAAAAGCCAAATTTAATGAACATCATAACACAGCAAATTTGGTAATTGAAATACATATTTTTTAATTTGAGAAACTAATAAAAACCCATGAAATGGCAAACTTAAGTGCCACCTATTGATTATGAAAGGACCCTGTTGGCTAAAATTGATTTTTTTTTTTTCTGTATTCCTTGTGCTTTTCTTAAACAGATACTTTCTGAAGAGTTGGTTTCAACTTGCAACGCCTTGCTTTTATTTCCTATTAAGTCAATAAACAATTAAACACGTGCCTATTAATCTCCATATATCATTATTTCTAGTGTTAAATGCATGAAATGATTTACTTTCATGATTACTAAGGGAAAAATATTCCAAAAGGAATTAGCTTGATTAATAATTCTTCCAAGTTACCAATTATTTTTTAATAACATTAGGTGGTAATTATATTGAAATGACTGGAATTAATTTGAATTACAATTAAAATTTTTTTTATTAGAAAGCATCTAAGAAAATATTTTCACCTTCATATGACACATCGATCGCTATTCATTTTTCTATATTTTGATTTGTGAATGACTTTGGCGCTCCATAATCTTCTTGTTAACTCAACTGATCTAAATGATCATGCCCCAGAGAATATTTTAGCCAGAGAATAGTTATTTTTTGGATTGCTTTAAAATGCTCAACATCTCAACAAAGAGTAATAGAATTGATTAGAAAAGACAAAATTTAGATAATTGCATAAAGATTTTATAATTCTTAAATCATATAATCTCTCCACTATGTCAAATCAACATTTTGAGTTGGAAATGCATCAAATTAGTGGTCATGACATGCAATTACTAACTCTTCTCACATAGATATGTCACAAGGGATATATCTATATCCACTAGCAGGTTTTGACAAAAAGAAAACAAATCCACTAGCAGGAATGATACTCATGTTTCCTTGCAAGCATTCTGTCTTCAACTCAAAATTGCATGTAGGAATCCTTGCTGCTCTTTCTTATTTTACTAATGATTGCTATCTTCTCCTGTTAGTTTCTTTAATTAAATATAACTCGACATTTCATTTTTTGTAGAAAGGATCCACAATAGTTTTCTATTTACCCTCTTGAATATTCGAATATGTAACCTAGTTACAGGTGAAGTGTTAATTACCAAGTGAAAATTGTGCTTCATTATTGATAACTTGCCGTTGCATGTTGTAGCTTTTTCTTTTTTATTTTAATTTCTCAAATAAATGAAAGAGATAATAGGAAAGAAAAGATCACATTGAGTGCCTAACATCTCTGAAAAATGTAAGGAAGTATTTAGTATTGGATTTCCTTTTAAAAAAAAAGAAATAAAAGAACGAAAACATTTGTTACAAATAGCTAGATAGATAAATATACCATTGTTTTGCTCCAAATTAATTGCTTTTCTATAAAGAAATTTATGTCAACAACATTCTATTCCTAAATGTAGCCTCAAGGTTAATATTTTAGCTAAGTTTAGTTCTACAAAGTTTAAGCAATTAGCAAATTGAGCTTTTCCTAAAGGCTTAAGTTTAATTTCATTTTTATGCCTTCACATTATGGGGCCCCAAGAATCACATTACTTGGTGTAATTGGGTTCCAAGGTAGCCAGTTGATTTTGGGTTCTCACGTTCATCTAGCATGGCAAGAAATTTTCTTCTAAATGTAGCATCAGTTAACTTCTAAAATCCATCCATAAGAACTTGTTTTGGCTTATGTCATGGATCCAACAGTGATAGTATATACACTATCAGTATATATAAGATTTACTCTTTTTGTATGGATTAATTTTTCATATACTGACGATATATACATCAGCAGGCTTCCATTAATAATAATTATGCAAACTTTAAATTTGAAATTCAACTTTTACACATGTGTCATAGATCTAACAGTGATAGTATATATACTGTCAGTGTTTACTTTTTTTGTATGGATTAATCTTTCCTACACTGACAGTGATACACTATTAGTCTTAGATGAATAACAATAATGCAAAATTTGAATTTGAAATTCAATTTTTATATATATGTCATAGATGTAATAGTGATAGTGTATATATATTGTCAGTATATATAAGATTTACTCGTTTTATTTTAATCCCTTTCCTCAAGTATTTCCTTCATTCATAATTTTATTCCTTAAAAGTTTTTAGATATTCTTCTTTAGTTTCCAAAAGTTTCTCCAGGAGAGTTTTCTTAATATCGCAACAATTAATCATGTTGAACAAGAAATTCATATGCTAATCTTCTTTAGTTTCCAAAAATATTGGCAAAGAAATTTGTTAAACTTCTTTCCGAACAATTTCTCTCCAACTATTGCTCAAGAAAGTTAACAAAATCTGAGTTTTATATTTCTAAAGTAAAAACTCATTCTTGCTGTTACATTGAATTACATAAATAGCCACAATTATCATAAATAATGCAAAGCTAAAAAAACAACATTGCATACCGAGGGTATTATCGGAATACGAGATCTAATGCACTAATCCGCTAATTTAAACTCTTGCTCTTAATATATTATAGATAAGTTGTACCTCTATAAGCATTTAATTAGAGCTACACGCTAGCCACAATATTGTAGCAGGAAGACTCTGGCTATTTCTTGATTGATTTACACTATGATTCAAATTAGACAATTAGTTTGAAAACTTGAAAGCCATAAGCCAGCAATTGTTTAAGAACAATATTGAAATTAATGCAGAAACCATTGAATGTTGTAATCTAATTGCTGATGTGACTGCAAATTTGAGCTCGAAATGGGAGGAATCTTACTTCAATTTGCTCATAAAACAAGTGACCAAATTGGTACACGCATGGCCACCAACAAAGCAGCTGTCTTTTCTTTTTTTTTTTCTTTGCAAAATCGAATTTTTTGTCTCCTTCTTTCCTATCTCTTTTTCTTTTCCTAGTATTAATAAGTGTGAAAAAATTTTGAGAAAACCCTTTTATTTTTATATTTTTTGATCTCTTAAAGTGAAAAAAAAGAATAATTATTCTAACTTTTTTATTTTTAATTATATTTGTAAAAGGATAAATATATTTAAAATTTTTTTACCATATTAGTTAGATTAATGATGAAGTAAAATGCCTAGAAAATAATGTTAGAAATTAAATCGATTATATCATTATAATTTAAACGAATAAAGTAATAATAACAATATAGTAATGCTCTATAATAAAAGGGTATTTTTGTCCAAAATTTCTTAACATGTTGAGTTAAATTACTTATGGGGGTGAAGTGACTAAAAGATAACTTTAGGGGGTAAACTGATAGTAATGATATAGTTTAAGGGAGTAAAGTGATAATAACCTTATATATATATATGATTGAAACTCATGAAAATTGTCAATCTTCTTTTTTTTTTTTTGGGCCTTGAAGGCGTCCAATCTAGACTTTCTGTAACACTTCATCGTTAAGGTTGTCCATTGCATGGTTAGTAAATGCACATATTATATCCATATAATATATGTTCCTATGTATCATTCAAAAAAAAGTCGTCGTTCTTTTGCTTTTGCTAGGTAAGAAGTCGTTGTTCTTTTGCGTGTGTCAATGCATTTTCCTTTTGACGTGCGCGGGGTATACATATACAATTTAGCTCATCCACAATTAAGTTTTACATTTATAATTCCTAAATACCCCACAAGCGATTTATCGCAAGTATACGAATCGTGAACGAGTATAGGGTATTAAGGGTCGATCCCACAGGGAAGATTGCAATTACTGGTGTTTTCGAACTCCTTTATTATCTAGACTACCATAAACATATAAAAGTAATGAAAATTAGCACTAGAAAGTTCCTAGAGATACGGAATTCCTTACTACTCTTGCAAATGAGATTACCAGTTAAGTGAATGCTATTATCTTGGCTAGTTATAGCGTAATTTCCTAATGTATGTGAAACCTACTCTCTTAGTGAATCAACTATACTTATAGCTAAACCATACCTACTCTCGTGATTATGAATTAACTACAAGTTCATTCCTTCTATGAAATTACATGAAACAAGTCATTTAAGCCACATAGGTGCACCTCTACTCTCGTGAGTGTACTCCCTAGGTTTATCATTTCCTTGAACTAGTGTTAAATTCCAATTCTCATTACAAACTTAACACCTTTAGATAATCACAACTAATGGCCGGTTAATCATGATTGGAAAAGCAAAAGTGATAAATAACTTGCTCAAAATAATATCATCAAATTACCAAGTAAACATCACAAACAAGATATAGCAAGTTCAACCATAACTCTAGGCAAAAATTTTAACTAAACATGATAAAAACACAAAACCAAACTTGTATTATAGTTAAACACAAAATCAAATACAAAAGAGAAAGTGATAGGAGAGAAGTCACCCTTGTCACATGAGCTTCAAACTCTCCATCTTCGCTCATCCAATCTTCATCCAAATCTAACTACAAATACAAGAATGAAAAACTACATTACCTATACTATACTACTCTAACTAATGAACTAAGGAAACTCTAGTGAAAGTTACATTTTTGGTGAGTTTCTCTAACCTTCCAAAGTTGTCAAAATGTTCTCCAAAGGCCTCTATTTATAGAGGAATTCAATCTCAAGATAAGTTGTTTCTAGTTGGCAAAATTGACTCTTGAAACTCTCTTGAGTTGTTTCTCCAACTTTCCAGTCTTTTCTTGGTCAGATACAGCCGGAATTGCTAGTTGGAATTGAGTTGGAAAAGTTGTGTGAAAGCAAGGCAAGTTGACGAGCAAGTTACAGAAAACAGGTGAGAATACGCGACTCAAGCCACGTATTCAATGAGTCGCATTTTCCCTTCTGTGCCACTTCAACTGCTCTTTTCTCTATGATGGATGCCGAAATAGCTCTTGTGCAAAGCATGAAAGTTGTAACCCTTTGAGTTAGCTTTCCAATACCTCAAGAATCATCCAATTTGGAGCTCTATGGACTGAGATATAATCAAAATACCAAAGACTGGTCAGAGCTCTGTTCCAGCTTACGACCACAGAATTTGCGCTTCTGTATTTCGACTTTTTGACAATGAGAACGACTGAACTGGATTTTGATGTTTTCATACCAAATGTAGATATGTATCTTAGCTTCAAAATGGTTCAAGAATCACCTCAATCCAATGCTTGTAACTCAAGATATAGCCAAAATACCATAAGGTGTCAAAGCTATGAAACTTGCATTCTTTTGTTCTTGCTTGCATTTCCTCTTTTGCACTTCATATCTTCTTTTTTATCACTTTAAATCATCATCAATCATCAAATTATCTTGTCAAATCTCTCCCTTTGATGATTGAATCCTTAAACCTACAAAAACATGAAGTTTTTGCCGTAAAAGTTCATAAAAATGCAATTTTCACACTTTAAACCATAAAATGCATATTTTCACTAGAATCTTAGTTTATTAGCTATAAAACTAATTAAAACACACCAAAACTAACTAATAAAACATACTTAAAACACGTAAAATATCTACTTGTCACCTTTAAGAAATGAAACGCATAATTTCGTACATATAACAAAAACGCGTGCACTTGCGTGTGATTTCGTGCTTTTTATGTTTGGTTCTTTTTTTTTTTTAATATAATTGAAACTCATGAAAATTGTCTGATAGCTATGGAATGGGGATTGTCTGTTAAATTTTCTTAACTGATAAAAACTATGTCTGTTTGTATCTCTTGTATCTAGTATAGGTTTTCTTATGTACTTGAGAGCTTTTTCTCTTGTTCCGTTTGGATTGGGGATTTTTTTGAAAAAACAAGTTTTTCAACTATAACGTGACATTAATATACAAATAAAAATAACTTCAAAAACACCAAAAATAATTTCAAAAATACCAAAAAACAAAAAAATCTCAAAAATATAAAAAAATAACTTCAAAAACACATAAAAAAACAACACTAAAAAAATACAATAAAAACCTACAAAATAACCTTATCTACAGTAAAAGTTTTTCAACTATATTGTTATAGTAAAATATTTTACAAATACCCCCCAAAAACAGCTAATCCAAACAGAGTGCATAAACAAGAAAAAAATTTATAATAGCAAATTTAATATTTGTAAATTGAGGATTATCATATTTTCCTTTCTTAATCTGTTTAGCAACCATTTGTCTCCAAATCTTTTTCTTTATAATTCTTGAGATTTTTTTCATGAATATTTTGTTTCTTCTAGCTGTTGATTTCTTATTCTGATGGCTGGCTATTATTTTATTTGTTCTGCCAGAGCGATTTTTCTCAAAATGCCCAAGTTAGCCTTCACTAGTCAATCCCTTTTACCATTTCATCTAACTTTTTGTTCTGCCAGAGTCAAACTTGCAAGGCTGTTTCTGCTAACCATAGTCGGACAATCGAGTGGTCACATAGAAATTCAGAATGCTAAATTTAATGAACAGGAATACAAGTAGAACTTTTTAGATGTAAAGTTTGAAACAGAAGCTAAGAAAAGGATATTTCTTTTTTTTTTTTGAATTAGGCCAAGTTATGATTTTACAGATAAATTTCTGCGCTGCTATGGATTCTGTGATCACCGACACTACCATCAAATAAACCGCAAACAAGGTAACTTTCATATTCTTCCTGCAGTTTAATAAGTGAATAAGCAAGAAAAGAATTTGTCAAAAAAAAACAAAAGAATTAATTTTTACCATTTTTATTTAGATATTCAATAACCTCAAGAAATCTGTGAATACATGAATACCAAAGGTGAGATATATCTTATAAGAGGAACTTGCGACATGGATGATGGAGGCAAAGTAAAACGATGGAGGTGACAGAGTACTAATATGTAAATTCACCGTCAATATTTTCAATACTAAATAACATGCATTCTTATTGGGTTAATATTTATTTTTAGGGGAATTCTATAGTACCTTTTAGATCCTATATTGATGAAATTAAATTTATTATTGAATGAGAGTTATGAATTGTTAGATTATTTCAATAATTTGAATCATTTGACGATGTGGCAAAATGTAATTGGATTAAAATCATGATACAGTGTTCAATATTTTTAGCATTTTCAAGGATCCGCCGTCAATAGCTTTTTTTTTTCAATCCTATAGTAGTACGTATTCTTACTTAGGTTTCAAGGAAACATGGTAAGTTTTCTTTGGTTTCTCCTTTTTTTTATCTTTGTTCCTCTAAATTCCCTCTGTTGTCTACGTCTTACTAATCTTATAAATAATCGTGTGCACTTACCTTAGAGAAAATATTCTTTGCAATTGCACTCTGTGTTGGTGATTTCCATAAGAGAAATCCAACAAGGCATTTATATGTTGTCAAAGAATATTCTCGAGCAGAAAAAAATTTTTTTATTCCAACTTACAACTTACATGTGTGATGCATAGTTTGTTGAGACTTCTAAAATAGCATGGAAAATAATAGAATATCCAAGAACATTAGAGCACGGAAAATTAGAACTTATTTTCTCAAGAAAATAATTGCAAACATATGTTTCAAAAAGAAACTAAAACATACTTTCTTTTCGATGAAAACATACCATTTGGTTTTTCCACAGTTTTGTATATGTTTAAGGGTCTTAATTGGTCAGGGACTTTAGTGGAATAATTGATGTTTGTGAAGGCATTTTTGTACACGGAATTCGTAAGCATTTTTGTAGTTTGTCGAATTACAGCAATTGTGACGTACCTGACAACTATGGATTTCTTTAAATAATTGTATTAAATAGGATTTCTTTAAATAATTGTATTAAATAGGATTTGAACAAGAAATTGATATGCTAATCTTCTTTAGTTTCCAAAAATATTGTCAAAGAAATTTGTTAAACTTCTTTCCGAACAATTTCTTTGTACACTATTGCTCAAGAAAATTCAGGAAATCTGCTTACTTGCTCTAAAATTAATTGATTGCCAAAGAAATTTCTAAAACTTCTTTACGAACAATTTCTTTCCAACTATTGCTCAAGAAAGTTAACAAAATCTGAGTTTAATATATTTTATATTTCTAAAGTAAAAAACTCATTCTTGCTGTTACATTGAATTACATAAATAGCTACAATTATCATAAATAATGCAAAGCTAAAAAAACAACATTGCATACCGAGGGTATTATCGGAATACGAGATCTAATGCACTAATCCGCTAATTTAAACTCTTGCTCTTAATATATTATAGATAAGTTGTACCTCTATAAGCATTTAATTAGAGCTACACGCTAGCCACAATATTGTAGCAGGAAGACTCTGGCTATATTTCTTGATTGATTTACAATATGATTCAAATTAGACAATTAGTTTGAAAACTTGAAAGCCATAAAGCCAGCAATTGTTTAAGAACAATATTGAAATTAATGCAGGAACCATTAGATGAATGTTGTAATCTAATTGCTTATGTGACTGCAAAAAGTGACCAATTTGGTACACGCATTTTGGTCATAAAAAAAAGCGACCAAATTGGTACACGCATGGCCCACCAATAAAGCACCAGATTGGGAGGAATCTTTGTTTGGCGCTACACTGAAGTTGCTGGGAAAGTTCTGAAGCACCATATCTTCTATGAACAAGACTTGGGTTTGTTTGGACGGACTTGATTTCAAATAAAAAAATTTACTTTACAAATTTCAATCACTTTTTTATTTTTTCAATCATTTTTTTATCTCACATACATCACATCACAAAAAATGCTACAGTAATTATTTCAAACAAATCATCCAAATAAACTCTTATCCAAACAAACTCAGTCTGTGTTTTGCAAATATTTACACAAAAAGTGGGAAAAAAAAGGGGTCCAGCCTATTTTTTGTTGGCTATTGTTAGATGAGAAAGTTTTGGATCCTGAACTGATTTTATTGAGTAGCTGCTAAACCAGATAAAAATCTAATATCAGAGTGAAAAGAAGATATGATAATGGAGATCGCCTCCAGCAGTAACGCCAATTGCTTTGATTTTGCTTTATATGATTATCTGCAGTCGCATCACATCTCCTCCAGCACTAGCACTAGTTGCTTTGATCTTGCTTTGGATTTTCTAGCCAAGCTTGAGAATGATGACGAGTGGAAATTCAAGATCCTGAAGAAGAAGGTAAGATTAATGAAAACCTGTTTTCTGTATGTCAAAAAGTGTAGGCGGAGGAGGAACCACGAAGCGCTTTTGGAGCATGATCGCGAGGACAGGCGTAATATTATGTCTGAAATTTGAGACGTAGTATTATTTGCTTCAGAATTCAAGAAGTGGCTATCAGGATGATTCCTGATCTTCAGTCTGAAAACATTAAAAGTGCGTTTACCAGATCCGAGGAAAAGATCAAAATGTTTCTTGAGACGGATCTCAAGAAATCATGCGCTGCCATCTTCATCGACTATTACTCACCAGGAGATCCACGACTAGTTATGGATCTTATTATGTGCCTTTTAGAGAATCTGAATTGGGGTTTACGTGCTTGGGAGCTAAGGGATACAATTAGAAAAAGGCTAAAACTCTTAAGGAATCTCATTGGCTTTGTGACAATGCAAGGTCTTGAATGTTCGCAACTGACAGATCTCTTGACTTACACTTTAGTTGCAGCTGGAAGCCTGATTTCTATATGTCAGTTTCATGATGAACGAGTGGTCAATCAAATGGAATCTGAAATTTATCAGCTGATACACGAGAAGATCAATCTTCTTGATCTCCAAGTCCGAGAAACTTTTGTCCATGTCCTGACAGCTTCGAAGAGACAACCAAGATCATCATATGATTTAGCCCTTCAGAAGAATGAGGATCCAGTGGTAGGCCGGTTTATTGGTTCTCTCCGTGATTATCTTATGGATCTACTAGGATCTTATGCCAGTTTTCAGGTTCCAGTGAAGGATCAAATACTAAAACTCCATGAGGAAATAAGATGCCTGGGTATCCTTCTTAAACAGGAGGAGAAACTAGGTGATGAAATAAAGGATCTTATTGGAGTTTTGGTCTCTGATGTAGGAATTTTGACCTTCTCCCTTTCTGTCAATGAAATCAAAGAAGGCTTGCCCGAGGAAACAGATCTTGGGGTGTTTCATTTGCACAAAGTTCTCAAATATATGGTGGCAGAGGTTGCACACAATTATCCACTAAAATCACCATATTCATCATTTAATTATCCTAGACCCAATGAGTTGGGCTGTATGGATTCTTTGCTAGAAAATCTCAAGGAACTAGAAAGGTGTGATAAGGCTGATGATTCAATTGGTTTTCAACAGGATAGAATCCAAATGATCCAAAGAGATCTTGTATTCTTAAGATCTTTCCTGGAAAATATCAAGGAGCAGCGCTATCAGAATGAAAAACTTCAAGCTTTCTGGAGTCATGTTATGGAGGCTGCATACAAGGCAGAGTTACTGATTGACTTGGCACTTGTTGGTGATAAATGTGAAGATTCTTTGGATGCCGTTTCTAGAGATATCAATCTTTTGAAGATTGAGGCCCCAGAGATCCATAATGGTAAAACCCAAAGAGTTAACCAGACTTCCCTTCACATACCATCAGAACTTACTGACAAAGATCTGGTAGGTCTTGATGACGAGGTGGAAACTATTACTCATCGGCTTACGAAAGGGTCAAAGCAATTGGATGTTGTTCCCATTGTGGGTATGCCTGGCCTTGGGAAGACCACATTAGCCAATAAAGTTTATACTGCTCCTTCAGTTAGGTCACATTTCCATGTTCACGGTTGGTGTTGTGTTTCTCAAACATATAGCATACGCAATATGTTAGTTGAGCTTTTGTGTAGTAGTTCTTCTGAGAGTTCTAATGAATATCTTAAGATGGATGAAAATGATTTGGCCATGAAGCTAAGGCAGGTTTTGCTGAGAAGTAGGTATCTCCTCATTTTGGATGACTTGTGGGATGTTGAGGCTTGGAATTTGTTGGAAAACTCATTGCCGAATGATGTCAATGGAAGTAGGATTCTTTTCACCAGCAGATTCCAGGATTTGTCTTTGCAATTTAAACCTGGTAGCAAGCCTCACCATCTCCGCCATCTTACTGACAAAGAGAGTTGGACATTGCTGCAGAGAAAGCTATTTGGGACGGAAGATTGTCCTGCAGCACTAAGTGAAGTTGGATCTCAAATAGCAAAACTTTGTCGGGGCTTACCCCTCGCAGTTGTCCTTATTGCTGGAATTCTTGCTACTACTGCAAAAGATAGTTGGAAAGAAGTTGCAAAAAGTCTAAGTTCTATTGTCCTTGAGGATGAATACTGCATGAAGGCACTTGAGCTGAGTTATAGTCATTTACCAGATTATTTGAAGCCATGCCTTCTGTACTTTGGTGCATTTAAAGAAGATAAGGTTATTAATGTGCGAAGGTTGTTACGGCTTTGGATCTCTGAAAGATTCGTGCAGCAGACTGAAGGAAAGAGCTTAGAGGAAGTAGCTTATGACTCCTTGATGGCTCTAGTTAATAGAAGTTTAGTTATGGGTGTCGGACAAAGAACTGTGGGTGGTGCCAAAGCCTGTCTACTTCACGATTTGGTACACGAGTTTTGTGTGAAAAAAGCCAAAGAACAAAGTTTTCTATATGTTATTCATAGTTGGAACCCCCTTGGGCTTACTGGGCCAAGCAACCCCCATCGAGTTTGTGTTCCCAATACCAGAGAATTGAAGATTTCGGAGTTAACGCTTATTTTTCCCAATTTACGCTCTTTGATCTTGTTTGGAGAAGATGATTTAGAAGATGATTTTAAACATGAAGAGGAGGATTTGGGTATTTTGTTACCTAAACTTCTCAGAGTGTTGGATTTGGGGAATTTGGTCTTTCGTGATTCTTCCCAGTGGAAATAGTGTTGCTTGTTCACTTGAGATACCTGGCGCTCAAAGGGTAACATACATCCCCATCTGCGATAGCCAACCTCTCAAGGTTAGAAACTCTCCTCGTAGAATCTAAGGGTTCTGGGTATTGAGCTGCCAAGTACCATTTGGAACATTAAGACATTGAGTCATCTACGTGCTTTTAAATATCGAATATGGCCACAATTTTTTATTTTTCCAGTTGAAAATCTTGAAGCATCCCCAGATTTAGATCATTTAGACACTTTAAACCTTGCAATTGATCCCTCCCCTCAAAGCTTGCAAAAGATACTGAGAAAATTACCGAGCATTCGCAGGTTAAAATGTGAGGAAAAATTACGGACCAAGAAAAACTACCAGAAATTACAACGAGATTCTTGAGTTTGATAGTTTGAGTCAACTGGAATCACTTCATTTGTCTGGTTTTCGTGGATGTGGATTTAAATTCCCGTTGAATTTGAAAAAGTTGGCTATCACATATAATCATCGGCCATGGGGTGAAATTTCAACAATTGGAAAGTTGCCCAATCTTGAAGTTCTTAAATTATACCATTACTCCTTTCCGTAAACTCCGAGTCTTAAAATTGTCAAGGTTGGAATTTCGCAACTGGACTGCATTTTCTGATAATTTTTCCCATCTTGAGAAATTGGTCTTGCACAACTGTGAGAAGCTGGAAAAGGTCCCTTCCTGTTTAGGGGAGTGTGAGACTCTTGAAATGATTGAGGTGGGAGAGTGTCGTGAGTCTGTTGCAGATTCTGTAAGGCAAATTCAACAAGAGCAGATAGATATGGGAAATGAGGTTCTAAAGATCAAAATTTATACGTATGAATTTTTCTCAGATGAGATTTCTTCAGCAGGATTTCTAAAGATCAAGATTCTGTAAGGCCAATTCCCTTAGAAGCAGAGGAGATTTCTTCAGCAGGAGAGTCTATTTCCTCTCATCAAGCAGTTGCCAACTGTGAGAGTGAATGTACAGTGGGATTCCACTCATCAGGTCAGACAAAACTATATTTGCATATGTTGAATCAGATCAATTATTTAATGATTCATGTTTCTCCCAACAGTTTACGACGGCAAACCATTCATGTCTGTTTTTCATTTGTTTACATGTTGAATCAGTCCAATGATATGTTAATTCATGTGTATTTTGAAGCAATTTCTGGAGGCGTCTAAATTCAGATTGCAGTAGGAAACACATTCATGCACAATCTGTTTCTAAAATGTGTGACTTGCTTCTAATTTTTCCTCAATAAAAACCATAATTCATTTGATGGATATGTTGAAACATATAATCACAGTTTTGCAACAAATATTAAGTGGAGACAAAAATCCAAAACAAAAAAAAAACAATTATGGTTGTGTTACTTTTCAACAGAGGAAGGGCACAGGACTTAATATGTGTTTTTCTTCACTACAATATGCTGAAATACAAACATTTTCATTCTTTACTAGGCAACATTTTCGGAAGTCAAAAAGGAAGCAATTTTTTTTTTTTTGTTTGGTTTCATGTTTTATTTTGCTATTTTAAGTGGTTAATTGCTCAAGCTGAATCAAAATGGACAAATCCAAGAAACTAGATGGCCTATTTTGTTGGGTAATCTGTGGGCCTCTCCATTCAACTGATGTAGTACTGCCATTTTTCTTTCTTCCAGAGGAGGTTTCCTCAGAAGGAGAGTCCATTTCTTCTCATCGTCACATTAGACAATGGTGAAGACTGAAGCATTTATGTCTCTCCTTGATTTGGTGTGATCATTCCACTCATCAGGTCAGATATAATTGTATGTGTATGTTAATTCAGTTCAATGATATATAATTGCTCATGTCCCTTCTTCATCATCTGTACCAAATTACTTGGTTTGAACCTGATGCAGCTGTATTACTTTGTCATTGCAGGGGCAAGCACAGTCATGCATTCTATCAAGCCAACATTATCCATCATAATCTGTTTGTAAAATGTTCCTTTCTGGTTTGATGTTTAATAATTTATACTTTATGATCCATCATCATAATCTGTTTGTAAAATGTTGTCCATGTTCTTTCCTGATTTTGATGTTTAATAGGTTCATGATCCCAATTTTTCAAATATTCTTCAATCCTGCTACAGATTGAAATGATCCTTAAAACTAGCTGTTTGTAGATGTTCTCCATGTTCTTTTCTGATTTGATGTTTATTAGTGTTTATGATCCCAACTTTTGAAATCTTCTTCATTGCTACTTACGGATTGAAATTAATGATCAAATGATTCTTAAAACCAGCAGACAACAAGCATACATGCGGAGATTCACTTTTCTCTTCCTTTCATGTATTTCAGTAATACAAAAGATTTTGACTTGCTTCTGTTTTTTTCTCAATAAAACTCTCATGCAACAATTACTTAGTCTAGACCCAAAAAAAAAAAAGAGATCTAAATTGTGTTACTTTTCAATAGAGGTGGCAAAATGGGCGGGATGGGCGGGATTTGCTTGGGTTTGAAATGGAACCGAGTCATATGGGTTTGGGTCCAACCTTACCCATATGTGTTTTGGGACTAACTTGGGCGGGATCACTTTGGGATGGGTTTAGATTGATCCCGCCCAATACCCAAATCTATTTTCTACATATTTTTTCCTTTTAATTCATGTTTAATTTTTTATATAACTTTAATATTTTTAATTTATTAAATTTCTTTTAGTTTTATTAAATAAACATGCAAGTGCTTTATACTCAGGATTCTCACCAAAAATTGGATTAACAAATAAAGAAAAAGATAGATATACAGCCATATTCCAACATATATCAAGATGGCCAATGCACTTAGGGTGTTGAATATTTATGTTCATCATTGTTCAAGGATGACAGGTCTAAACTGACTGAAATGCTAGAAATTCTTGTGGATAATGACTAGAAAGACTGCTAAAAATTGTTAAAGATAATTTTTGAATCTAAGACTCCGTTTGGATTGGCTATTTTTTCAAAAAATAATTTTTTTCAAATACAATGTTATAATAATATACAATAACTCAAAAACATTCCATCCATATTAGTATATCAAATATTTCAAAAAAATTTTATAGCAAAAATTTTTCATATACATTACTACAATACAATATTTCAAAAATACCACAAAAAATAATTAATCCAAACGGAGCCCTTACTATTTGAGCCCAATGGATACCCAAGTATTTCCCAAAATTTCCCATCAATTAATGGGTACAATTGGGATTGGTCCCATTTTAAAACCCAATATCAAATTCTAGTACCCATCCCGCCCAAAATCTCCATGGGCATGGGTAACCCATTGGGACTTGGGACAAATTGCCACCTCTACTTTTCAATAGAGAAAGTGCATAGGAACAAAATGGTAAATTTTGCATCAACATGATTATATTTTCATGTATAACAATATTTTGGCAAACGCATACAATAAAAGAGGCTATTTAGTAGCCACCTGCATTTCTTTGCGTTCTTCAACGTTGTAAAAGTCTAAAGGGTGTAACTTTTCTTAAACTTTTTTCTATGCTATTTCATCTTTTATTTTCTGATCAATGTGATTAATTGTTCAATGTTCAACCTAGTAAAATTGACAAATTAAAGAAGCTGAATGACATTTTTGCTGAACAATCTATATACTTCTTCATCTAACTTGACATCTCATTGTGATATTCTATACCAGGTAACTTATTTAATACAAGAATACTTATAAAATAGAGAAAACCATTAGCTGGCAATCATCTAAGGACAATATTAACGTTGCCGAGGAAACCATTGCATAATTAGACGTTGGTCCAATGGACTGAACATCAAGTGGTGCTGAATCAGCACATGATTTTTTTCCCCTTCTCGAATAACGTGTGGCCGGTCACGTGAGGCCCAGGATGCTCGGCCCACTTAAATATGTCGGTCAAATTACAAAGCCAATTACAGCAACTCACTGCTTTGACCAATTTTACGGAGACTCGCTTAGTACTACTGCCATGCTGGTAGTGCTGCCTGCGGCTGCATTACTTGTTGATGGTCAATCGGCTGATAATTTCGGTCCTCCCTTTGATGCCTAATTACCTCGATTCAACGCCTAATGGGCGTTCGGGCAAAAGCGCTTGGTCAGGGTATTGTGGTAATTGCACACATCCGGCCATTCGTTTTGGAAATCTCTTTCTATTTCCTTTCTATATATATATATATATTACCTTTTAAATTTTGCCGCACCAAAATATTACTAGCAGTACAGTAGTATTTGTTTATGAGAATTTAAAATTTACTTTTTTTACAGCTGCAAATAACTTGTGCCGCCATTTGTAATTCGGTAATGTACGGCTCTATGGGGCTTACCTTTCTCTCGAATTCCTACTCTCGAGACAGGCAACACCACGCGACCTTATGCAATGTGTCCGGGACTCTCTCGAGGCCGCTGGGATTGATAGGGACAAATCTTTACGCTGTTTACAAGCTCGCGGAGTCTTCATGGATGGACTACTACTGAAGCATCACAAAACATAATTAGTTCATTTAATTACTTTATCAAATCTCAGTGGTCAAGAAAGGGTTCTTAGAGTCTTTTTCATTATCAAACTCAAGATTCAAATCATTTATATGGCAATTGGAATTAAAAAGAGGTACATGATATACCTCTATCAAGCAATTTAAATTTAAAAAAGATTTGTATTTTACCTCTATTCACGTGATATGACCTCAAAATCTAAAACCTCTATTTAAATTTGTATTTACTCTCAAATATTTAATTTTTGTTAAATACAAACCTACCAGTTTTCTTTCCATAAAAATATTAATGTAACACTTTTTCAATTTTAGTTACAACCATTTATGTATTTAACATAAATTAAATGATTCAGAATAAAATGCCTATAAAGAGCCAATACTTTACTCACGTAATGGATGAAAACTACAAAGAATTAATATTATATGGCCATTTCTTTTTTTAAAAATATTTAATTTATATTAAATAGATAACTTACCGACTTCCTTTTTGTAAAAATATTACTGTAACACTTTTTGAACTTTACTTACAAACATTGATATATTTATCATAAATTAAATGTTTGAGAGTAAAATGCTCATAACGAATCGGTACTTTAAATAGGGAATGCGCATTTGCCTATAAACTACACGCCTTAAAGTTTATTAATTGTTAATTGATTTATAGTACTTTGTCATTCATTTGCTAATACTACTTGACATGTAGCACAAAGGGCAAATTTGGTACAAACTTCTCATTTCACTCCCTAAAACAATATTTTAATCACTTGGACTGAATTTGCAGAAAATTAGTAAGTTCAGGGGAGGTCAGTGCAATTTTTCAAACCATAGAAGAGATCAATGCAAGTGTTAAAAACCTCAGGGGAAATTTTTGCAATTTTCCCTACATTAAAATGATTGAATTGATGGTTCAGATGTTTGAAACTGATAAAGTCCAAAACCAATCACTCATTATGTTCATCACTGATCAGCGTTTCAAAACATTTTTAACTGCTAAAGCTGTTCAAAATGTGGAATACTTTTTTAAAAAATAAATCCTCCGCTGAAGTTTCTAGTAATATCATTTAGCGTCCCCATAGTTCTAAAAGTATCACCTACCTTCCCCACAAGTGAAATGTGATAAAAATGCACCATTGCAGCATGCAAAGTGAAAGTATTACCCTTACAATGTAAGATTATTTGTTCTAAAAGATTTTGGAAAAAAAGTATATAAATTGGCAAATTAGAATGTCTATCTTAACAATTTTTGGCACTTAAACCTTTATGCTTTTTTAGTCCTTCTATGCCAGTGATATATTACATTGTCCTGAATATTCTAATAATAATTTAGACAAAATCTTAAAAAAAAAATTAGACAAATAAAGATAATTTCCATTTAGGAGTTAATTTTTCACTTAAACCCCCTTTCCTACACTCCAATTGTTTTTAAAAAGTCCTTATATGCCAACTTCATATTAAAATACCCTCACTACTCTAACAATTATTTGAAAAACAATTTAGTAGATTAAGTACCAAAAATTTATAAAACTAAAAATTTGACATTCTAAAAATTATATTTTCACTTAAACACCCCTTTGATCCACTTTGAAAACTCTAATGACACTCTTATATTAAATACCCCTTGCCATTCTAACGACTTTAAAAAAAAAACAAAAAAAACAAAACCCATCAAAGAATGGTCATCTTAACAATTATTTTTTACTTAGACTATCCCTTCCCCCAACTTTTAGTTCTCCTGTGCCAACTTTATATTAACTGACCTCTACTATTCTAACAATTGTTTGTGCAAAAAAGAATTAAATGCACTTGAGAATCTTCTGAATTAAATGCAAATCCAGGGATTCGATCACCTAAAATACAAACTAATAAAGAATTTAAGGTAATATTATACACTCTAATAGAGTGACATGTATCATTAGTAGTGCATTTAATCCAGAAGCTGCTCAAGAGCACTCTTCTTGCCACCCATTTTCCATTGAACCTTCAGTCCAGCAGATCTAATCCCCTAGCTTACATTTAATTTAAAGGGTACTCAACTATACTTTTTTGGCCATACCTTACTTCACATAGTGTTGGATTAGGATTAGGAGTAGATTAGCTAATATTGTATCAACAAAAGAAAAAAAAAGGAAAATAAAAAACAAAGATAACCTAGATCCTTTGGATCCACTAGTCCCGGTGGCATTCGACTAGGAGTAGAGTGCACTTTTTTAATTACTCCTTTTCCATAATATAGATACAGATTAACCAATATCATATTTGGTAAAAAAACAAAAAAGACAAAGACAACTTAGACCACTAAGATCCATGTATCCCACAGTGTAAGAGTAAGCATAGTACTGATTAAAAAAAAAAAAACACATTCATTTAACCATCACACCATGTCAAACGTTTATGACAATCCATTTTTTTTTTTCTAGAATTTTAAATTCTTAGAATCTGATGTTCCTAAAATGGTCTTTGATTGCTGTAAAGGGTTTACTACTTGGCCACCTTAAAGTTCCTTTTATTTTCATTTTGCTCTTTAAATATTTAGCTAGAAACCTTTACACGCTCTTCTTTCTAAGGTTGGCTTTTCAAGCCTTACAAAAGCAAAAGAAAAGAAGGGAAGGTTAGTTAGTTGAATTAAAAACCTTATGATTTTTTATTAATGTCTTCCAATTGGATCGAAGCTTGAGATTCTAATCTATTAATGTTCACATTATAAGGCTTTTTCTATATAATGTCGTAGGGCCGCACAATAAATAAACTAAAAATGGACGGTGGATCCATCCCTGTATTACAATACTATCGAAAAAAAGTGTCGGTACACAAAACACACAACGGAAGCATATTGGACACGTATAGAAACATGTGGAAGAAGAGGAGTTTAATAACCATAAACATATAAAGCATATCTGTTTCTCATATTGAGACTTGCGTGTATTCTAGCAGAATTGCCTTTACAACGACCACAACTCTTTAGTTTGCCTCTCAATGTTCTCAACTGGATACAATACTAAAATATTATATATATAGTCAACATGACTTGAAAATTAAAATTCTACTAAAATAAGAAACTATCATATAATTACTTCATACCCTAAATATCTAAATTGGTAACACTTTGGCTATACTTTTGTTTATAATTTTTTTTCCGGTAGGGAAAAGGCGAGACTTAAGAAGTAAAGAAGAAGCAGAGTGATTTAAACCTAAGGTCTCTAATTTCTAGAGTCTTAACCTTATCCATTAAACTGAGGTTTCTAGACAAAATTTAGCTATACTTGAATACTTCTAAACTAGAAATAGAAAACATCAACTATTAGGAAGTTCGGTTTAATTATGTCAACATTGCCTCTTTTAAACCAAACTTTTCATGAATATAGTTCTATTCTGTTGCCAACCAAAAAAAAATCTTCTAAGATATTTGTTCATTATAAATCAATTCTTGCCAATCACTTCACTTTCAATTTATTAGCCTCACTAGCTGATAACTGATATCAAGATTCTCAGTTTTGCAAGTCCATCACAAAAAAACACGACGGGATTCTTCCTCACATGTCTGTTCAATTAGGGTCAATTTTTTCCTAATTGTCAAGTAACTCAAGTACCCCAAGATTAATTTAGTGGCCCAATTTTTTCCGATGTTCAAGTACTCTAACTCATCAAAAAATTCACATTTCAAAATCTATCAACATCAACCTTGTAATCTTAAGTTTACAAGCATCCCAAGATCAAAAGGCAGGGCTCTAATACCACTTTAGTGTATAAAAAATGCGTACAAGAGGTTACTGGCATAGTACAAATATGTAGGAGAAGAGGAGTTTTAGAGCCATAAATACATAAAGCACATCTGATTCACATATTGAGATTGGCATAAATTCTAGGCAGAATTGCTTTTACAACAACCGCAACTCTCTTTAATTTTTTTCTCGCCCTTTTCAACTCAATATAATGTTAAATACCCTGTATATAGTTAACATAGTAATTAAGAAACAACTGCAACAAGAAACTACCACATAATTAACCCTAAACAACTAAATTACTGAAACTTGGCTATACTTTGAATACGTCTAAACTAGAAATAGGAAACATCATCTATTAGGAAGTTTGGTCTAATTATGCCCAAAACAAGACATATTCATTTGACCATCACACCATGTCAAAACGTGCATGGGTTTCGTTGATTTTAGCAATGATAACTGTTCCACATAAAGCAATGGCAACATGCATGGATTTAGGAAAATTTCATAAGTTAATTTTGTAGATACTGATAGCGTATATACTAACAACAATAAATGAATGCCACCTAAACTTGATATAGTGATAGTGTATAATTTGAATTTTGTTCCTTGTACATGTAGCTTGCAATATTATGGGATAATTTTAGAAATCTCCTCTAATGCTCCGCAACTTTTGGAAGTCTCACATACTCCTAGCAGACAATTGGGACCTATTGATGACGAAAGGCGCGGCAAAATAATTAATATATCTTTAGTCTTTGGTGATCTTAACTAAACAATTTCTCACCTTCAAAGGTAATTTGCTAAAAATCAAGTCAAGTCTTATTTCCGCAGCTTTGTAATGCGATGTAAAACGAAAATATTAAACAAACAAAAATTATTCTCACCCTTGATTCTACTGCACCTTTTACAAGGAAAAAGAAGCTGTTCTCTAATTTTCTATGGTTACTTATACTTGCAGCTGCTGGACAAACTAGGGGACAAGAAAGTGGTAGATGCTCCAAGTTAACTAATAAGAAACCCATGAGGTCCAAAAGCAGGGTCTGTTTCTTAATCTAATTACTATGAGCTTGGTGATTCACCATATTCTTTTACAATTTTCCCAAGTCGAAAGTTATTCTGAGGCTTTAATTCTTTTGTTTATTACCCGCAAAACTTGAGAATTCGGCTTTACATGAATCTCTTTGTTTTGACAATAGTTCCAATTTTTTATTATGTTTGGAACCTGTTATGACATCTAAAGCAGAGATTGGAACCTATTATGTTTTGCAGGTATAAATATCCTCTGTACCATGCCAGAATTATGTGCCTTTACCTGCCAAATATGAACATCCTGATTCTCAAATTTGTTGATCTTATAATAGTTTCTGCTATCAAATCGAGTTCCACAAGGAGCAGAGTGCTATTTCGAGGATAAAACGTAAACAAAGTTAATCCACAAAATACTGGAGAATGCACTGATAACTTTGTACTACAGGGAAGCAGATTTTTTTTTCCGGGGGCAGGGAGAAGGGGAATTATGTGAAGCAAAAAGATTTAAGGTTATAGCCTTCTCAGTTTGATGGATAATTCTGTAATTTGAGATTCAAGTATCCTGTAAGGCTACAAAGATGTAAGCCTTTTATGTTGCTAGAACGTGTATCCATCCACCAATTGCTATTCCAGATCATGTCCGCAAGAGGAGCTGGCTGGCTTGCTTGCCACCATCATCATCAATACCTCGAAAATTCTGAACCACTCACTTTCTAACACTATGCCACGGATCACAGGGCTCCTGTAAGCCGATCGTAAAGCATAATCAGCACACTAAGATGGGAATTGAAGAAGTTTGATGAAGAAAGGTATTGCATTTCCATCTTATGCCACAGCGACTTGATATTGGGTTTTGTCTGAGACAGTGAAAGCAGAGATATTATTGTCGATGGGAAGATCAAAGTCATTTGTTAAATTGGTCCTGAGTGTGTAGTTATTAGCGATGATTAACCAAGGATTGAGATAATGTACTACAGATGATCACCAAATTGATGACACTTTTAAAGCCTGCGTATAGACTCTTTGTTCTTTTCCAAGAATAGCAACCTTCAGACTTGAAAGACATTTGGAGCACCTTAACATGGGAACATATGTTCTTCCATTCCCCAGTCCTTTTCTTCTTTCAATTCGTCCATTTGCAAGAAATTCTCTTCATTACACCCCTCATAACATTTAATCCTCCTCTTTCCTGCTATCGACCCTTTTCTTTTGCTTTGGTACTTTGGTTGAATGCAGCAAGCCAAACTATTGTCAGTCAATATGTTAAACATCAGGAAAAAAAAAAAAAAAGAAAACGGAATCAAGAAATGAAGAAATAGGATAGAGGTCGACTCAATTTTGACCAAAACAAGTGAAAGTTTAGAGTCTAACAAGCTTTTACCAGAAGTGGTCCTAAAGTTTTGAGACACCAGATTGGTCTTTACCATGTTAATGAGGGGTAAAACAACTACTTTGATAGAGTGATTCCTTGATTAGAAACACCTATTGTCTAGGTCTTGCTCTTGGGCTCTTGAGTAGAAGTCTTCGTCTTTGCGTGGTGCATGGTAAGCAGGGCCTCTTTCTTAATGTAGTTAACTGATAAGAAAATGGGGGACAGCTAGAATGCCAAATCCTGAACAAACTAGGGGAAAGAAATTGGTGGATACTCCAAGTTAACTGATAAGAAAGCCATGAGCAGGGCCTCTTTATTTACTATTAAGCATGTAATTCATTTCCCAAGTAGGCGGTTATTGTTTCTCTGTTTAATTACCTATAAAATTTGACAATTCAGAATCTGCCATCAGACATCTAAGATTTGATTGCGCAAGTTTTGATTAATGAAAATTGCATCTGGCATCTAAAAAGGCAGAGGTATCAATATGCTTTAGGGTTAATAGCAAAATGCACCTTCAAACTATCTTTGGATTGTAGGTTGCATCTTAAACTATGAATTGTAGCACTATAATACCTTCATCTATTGATTTTTAGCACCTTACCTCAATCGATTATAAATCAGTCAAGAAAAACTTTCATGACTATTTTGCCCCATTGTGAGTAACCAAAATCCCTATGGTGACCATTTCCTATGCTCACATTCTTTTGTCTCTCCCTATGAGATACACTCCACTCTCCAATCTCTGGAACAACCCCAATCCATTTCCATTCCCTTTTCTTCACTGATTTTTTGTCCTCAAACAAATCCCTTATCCATAGAGCTCGAGGGTGAGTTCTTTTTTGAACGGCAGAGTTTATTACAAAACAAGGAATCCGGAGTTCAGGAAATTCATTGTTTGTATCAATAAATTACCCAAGAAACTTATTAAGGTTCTTAATTTGGGTACTCGTAATAGGTTTATTAGTTTTTTTTATTTAATTTTATTAGAATTATAACTATTACCATTAGTTGTACTTGTGTTGGCAAGGGAAAGAAAAGAAAAGAAACCGATGCCAACACCACACTAAAGATCTGTGAGCGGATCCACAGTTGCCTATCGTGGATCGTAATCGGAGCGATCTATCTCGGATCTACTCCCTAGATCCGTGGTGTTCATGAACCAATCCATCTGGGGATTCTCAATGCATCCAAATACATAGTTGAATTTGTTTAGGTTACGTTTGAATTGAGAGATTTGACTAGATATTTAAAATTCTCTCAAATCCTTCTAATTGTTTAGATTATTTAGAAAGTATTTAAATTTGCAAATCATAAACTATTATAGTGTTTAAATGTATTTTGATAATTATAAATTATAAATTTAAAGATCTATTAAATAATCCAAACAACCAGAGCGATTTAATTTAGGCGGATTTCAAAATCTTTATCAAATTCCACAATCCAAATGAACCTTAGGGTTTTTCACATATTTTTATTTTCATTTTAGAGTAGGACTTTCTAGCCATAAATAAGCATATTCTAGAACTATTATATTCAGACTATTATCAATCTTTTATCAAATGTTAATTGATATGATCCTAATATGGACCTTGCCAGCACTCAATAATTGAAAATGCAAGAATGCACATGTGAGCCACCCATTGTAAGATACTTTAGCTCTTTACTAGAATTTGCCCGTGCCTTTGCATGTTTTTTTTTAATTTATTGTGAATTTATACAAATATAAATAATTTAAATATTGAAAATTAACAACAATCCTACATGTCCATTCATATTAACTTTAAAAAATTAATGTATTCTAAAATGCTCAATTATTTACTAATTTTTAAAAAATTTGTTTATATACTTTCACATATAATATGATAGTATACATCAAATAATGTATCCCATATCAAAACTTGGTGGATATTCTTTTTTTTTATATATAAATATTCTTTTAGATAATTTTAATTTTTATAATGACCATAAACCTAGAACTATATATTCACATTTAATTAAGTAGAAAAGATCCAGCAATTTGCTTTTTGTCATCAATACATGTTTAGTTTTCAATAATATTGGTAATTCTATCAATGTAATAATTAATTCTCTTTTTTACGCTAAGTTAATTCAAAAATTAAGGAAAGAAATGATGAACAATTTGAATACTAATCAACGATATGGTGATGAAAGGAAGTAATTCATGGAAAATATAAATTTTAATAATTGTAATTTGAAAAAGACTTTACTATAGTTTGTGTAATAATTTGATAGAAAGTAAATATCATTAAGATAAGATTAGTTATTTTTAAAATTTATTTTAAAATTAGGGATAATTTTAAACATGTAATATAATATTCAATTAGACATACCACATAGGAGTGAGAACACTCTAATTAAAATAGCTTACTTTCATATAATATATATATATACTGAAAATAAACACCTGAGTGAGATATACCATATCTCATTCAATTTTATTCTCATCCTAAAAGAAAAAATCCTCAAAAATGACATTGAGATTTTGCAAGAACTTAGCAAGTTGACTCACTTACTGAGTCATCAAGGCAAGTTAGTTACTTAGTTGGAGATAATTGAATGCTAACTCAGCAAGACAAGTTAGTTACAATTAGTCCACTGAGTCAATTGTGTGCAGTTAGGTAGAGTTTGCAAGTTACCGTTGGTTTGAAACGGGTGTTAATTGGATGAGTAAATGATGCATCAATTAAGGGGACTACTAAGGCAGGAACGTCAGTCTAGATTTTTGTCCAAACTTTTTTTTTTTCAAGTTCTGTGGGTCCAATTTTATCTCAGTTCACCTTCTTTCCCTATGATTTTTTAATTGTATTGTCTGTTTCAATTTACAAGTCCCGATAAAACCAGTTTTTGTAAGGCCTGATTCTAAAAAATTTGACGACATGGTTTTTGACAACCCCAAAAGAAAATAATAAAGCAAAAATAAACGTAAAAGAGAGACATAAGAATTACCATAAACTTGACCAATTAACTTATGTCCAATTCATTATAGATAAGAGAGTACACAAAAAAAGAGTATAAAACTCTAGGAAAGAAAATTCAAGATCAAAAGTAGTAAATACTAACAGCAACAAGAGAATCTAAATATAACAATAGGGTTAATGGCTTAAAAGGTACAAATAACCCACTAAACTCATTCTCTTGATTTGATGCTTTTTAAAACTTCTCTCATGAAATGGGATTTAGGGTCCCCAAACTTCTCTTGACTAGTATTTTAGTTCCTTTGAACACATTAAATCCACTATACTTACATTTACCAAGAAGACTAACCTCTTTGTAAGATTCTCGATATGATATACAAAGACAAATTCAACAAACTTTCATCTTGATCTGTATTCAAATTGACAAATAATAAGCATGCTTCACCTTGTTCACAAAAGTCTCAATGGATTCCAATAGACCAAAATCAGAAAACCCACAACTAATCCTAATGGGTCAAAGCCACAAAAGATCCCAATGGGCTAAATCAGAAAAGCCTCAACAAATCTCAAGGGCCAAAGCCACAAAAACCTCAATGGATCTCAATGGACCAAAATCGCAAAAGTTTCAACGGATCTCAATAGGTCAAAATTATGAATATAGTAATCTTGCCTCACTTTTTCCATGAAAGTCAATTGACCGACATCCACAAGTGAAGAAGCAACAAATTCACTATAAAGAAGAGAATACAAAATCCTAAGAAAGAAATCTTAAGTCTAAAAGCCACTAAATACTAAAATACAAGAGTGTCTAAATATAACAAAGCTAGCTTAGAAATTATTGGTATTATTTTTTAAAAAATATTATGCCAGCAATAAGAGTAAGTGGCCAATTATTTTCTCTACATGTATTTTTCAGTCTAAAATACTAAACTTGATCTATAATTGTCTTGTATTGATAAATCTATGTGGGAAACAAGCTAACAATTGGTTATCCCATTTTGTGAACCCTGAGGGGGACATGTTATTGATTAAATAACTACCTGTGTCATGGCTTATTGTCATCTTTGTCTGATTTTTAGTTCTTAATGCTGTTATTAGGTTAATTTGGAATTGCATCAATGGCTAGATTGTCTAATAATTAGAATACAATTTGAATGCATCATTCTAATTATTGAATTCAGAGAATTTGAGAATTTACGAGTTATTACTGGCGTTCGGGATAACTTAGGCCAAATAGTTAATTAAAGATTGAATCTTTAGGAGTTGATGATCAATCGAAAAAAGATCTTCATGTCCTTGATTTGGCTCATTGTTTATTATTTTTTTCTTCTATTTTTATTATTATTGTCTAGTTCTAGTTATAGTTTCAATCATGTCAATTTACTTTTCATTATCTTAACAAAGGAAATCAAGAGTTTCAACAGCTCCTCATGCATTCGACTCGAACTCCCAATATTAGAAATTTGGGTTTTTGATAATTAATTTTTTGACACTCGTGACAAGTGATCCAAATTTTAGCACCAATGCCGTGGAATGGTGTTAACTTTTGTTTTTCTTTGTTAATTTTTACTTATTTTTGTTTCTAATTTTATTATTTTTATTGTCCACAATTTTTAGGTGCATTCGATCTTTCCTACAAAGGTAGTTGAAAGAAGCAATAGTTGGTGCTTTAAATTTGAAAGGGATCCTTTCTAATTTGGCCTCTATGCAGGGCCAAAACTAAGACCCCACAGTAAGTAGAGTCAAATTTTAGTATAGTGAAATTTAATTTTTAAAAATAAAAACAATTAAAATAATATACAGGTTATAATTGTACCCTACGAGTACTCTTTTTTTTTCAAATGTTGTAAAATCAATTCATTATCAATTTTGTTAAATACATCATTTTCAATGTAAGTAACTGAATCTCTTGAATTTTTCAAAATAATCTATGAATCACCATCAACTTTATCTTTTACAGGTTTTTTTTTTTATAAAATTTATCTTTACCCTATTATAAATAAAAAATCTTAATAACTTAATTTCCTATTATAATAAAAGTTAATTTCCTATTATAATAAAAAGTTTACCATCCACTTGAATTATTCTTGCTTTTGAAGATTTTGAAATTTGAAAAACAATTATTTGGAGAATTGGTATTCTCACTCCACTCAAGAAAGGTTAACCCTTGTGTTTGGAAATTTAGATGAATTTATTCTTGAACTAACTTCCATAGATAATTTGAAATAAATTCAAAATTATTGTGATGGTAAGAATTATGAATTTTTCAATTTTTTGGGGTCAATGTATATAGGAAAGAGAATTTGATAAAATATAGTGGAGTCAAATAAGATGCAATTTTAAAATTTTCTAGATTTCCTAAGAACTAATTTTTCAAAGTTAAGTGGGGTCAATTGACCCTGCTTGCTTGTATGTGGCTCCGCCACTGCCTCTATGGTTTAGCAATTACCATAGATGAATATGCAGGTAGTAGAGGTTTGTGGATTTTGTTCATTAGGGACATATTCTACAGACATGTGCCCACGACTTCAATAAGACCTATATGAGTATGTTCAATTTAGTGAAATGGATGTGTGATCCACTTCAAATGAGATACAACCCTTATCCATATGCAAACAATTGGGAGTGGAAAGTATATCCTACCTATAGCTACGGAGGTAAACAACTGGAACTCCTTACCAATATCACCCGTTCAAACATCAATAATCAATTCATCCACAAGTGCTAGATTATTCAATTCTTAATGTTGGTACATCTTGGAGGATATGGTTGAAGTCAATAGTCAGTTCAACTTCACAATTTAGCAAGAAACAATACAATTTAAGCGTGAAACCTCACAATGTTCAACCCAAGCGAGTATTCACAATTTGGAGACCAAATAGGCAAGCTAACCATTATAGCTGACCTAAAAGCTTAGAACTCACTAGATTTGTGATAGGTTTTACATATGTGTGCAAGTTTAACTCCAAAATACACTCGTTTTACTGTAAGTATATAGGCCAAATTACTAGTTTAGGGTATATTCGGGTCAACCCACGAGAAGCTAATATATAAGTACTAGATCCTTAACTTACCTTATTATTTAGACTAATATCAACTAAAAGCAAAAAAAAGCAACTAAATTACTTACAAAATCTATAACTAATAAACTTATAGAGAGAAACTGTGAGAACCCGAAAAATTTCCACATTTTTCAAGTATTATTTTATTCTTTGCCTACATTTTATACTGTCCTTTGAAAATATTAAATGTTTTATGCATTTTACAAGTCAGTACAATTTTAAATCATTTTCCTAGTATAAGTTAGTGTACGTGAATTTGAAGTGCATTTTTCAATGTGGGACCCGCTAGTGCGATATAATTTTTGCCGATTAGGTGACGAAATATTAAGTGCTATTATTTTTTCATGGTATTAGGAGATAATTAGAGGTTAATTAGCCAAATGAATTATTGGAGGAGAGAAGATAAGCTTGGAACCTTCAAGATGCCAAGTGTCATGCTTCCATTGGATGTTGGACTTTTGACCCAAGATATTAACCTTTACTAAAACAAATTTTGACCAAAAATTCATTCCATTTTGCACCCTCTTGGTCAGCCTTTGGTGAAGAAAAACAAGAGAGAGCTCTTCCAATTTTAGCTTCCAAACTCACTTGAATCTTGAGTTTTAACCAACCAAATTTGAAACCCTTCCATACAAGTGATCACTAAGGAGGACTAAGGGCTTTGGTGGAGTTGATTTGGAGGAGGAAGGACTAAGCTACTACTTTCTTTGAGGTTCTAAGTAAACTTGCTAAAGAACATCCTTCCTTTGCTTCTAATAGATGGAAATTAATGGCTTGTGGTTGCTACTTTGGTAGTTTTTGTGCAATATTTCTTGGTTAGAAGTGATGATGTGTAGATTTCAGTTTTTTAGAAAATTTTCTGCTTTGTTCTGACCAGTGTTATTCGGCCATGATGGAGGCTGAATTGGCCTTAGCTCAAAACATGAAAGTTTTAGGGAATTGAGTGTAGATTATGCCTGTAAAATTTCAGCTCAATCGGAGCACTGTAGCATGTGACATGACTATTTTACCCCTGCTGCCCTGTTTCTGCCAAAACTGGAAATCAGCATCTGTAATTGGCTCGTTGGATGGGAAGATGAATAAATTAGCTTTTGATGCATTCTTAAGATTGTAGCCTTGTATTCTAGCTTTCGAATGGCTTTGGAATCAACTAAATCTGAGTTGTGTGTGCTGAGATATGATTGAATAAGTCAGGACTGCTAGATGACTTTTACAGTGAGCTTCGAACTGGAAAATCTGGAGCGGTTTTGGGTAAATGGGACTAGGTTAGGTTGAGAACTGGGTTGAAGATGTCTTCATAAGAATTGTAGCCCTATGTGTTAGCTTTCTAACGCCTCTAAAAACACCCAAAACGGAGTTGTGTAGCCTGAGTTATTGCCGGTTAAAGTCAGTGCTGACAACCAGACTGATCATGAACTTTTGGAGCTGTGATTGGAAAATTCGACTTAGATAAACTATAAATTAGGTTAAGTGGCCTTCCATGAAAGTTGTTCCCCCCTGTCTTAGCTTCGAAATGGTATAAGTTTCACCCCCGATTCGATAACCAATAGCTCCAGTTATGACTAAAATACTATGAGATGCCAAATCTGCCATTTAGCTTTTGTCTTCAAAATTGATATTTGCTTGTACTATTGCACTTGTGTTGTACTTGGATGATTTTGGAGCCTAATGGAAGGGCTATTGTGGGTAACCTTACTTGTGTGTGTTGTGGGGCTGAATTAAGTAAAAGAAGGAAGCCATAAATGGCTGGAAATTTGGTAAACACAAAGGGCATGCCGCCCAAATTTGTACTTGAGGTTTAACTAGAATTACGCTTATCTTGAGTAAGATTTTGAGGACGAATCTAACTCGATTTGTCTAGGTTATTCAAGTTTCCTTTTGTGGAGGTATATAAAGTGAATTTCAGCCGAAACTTGTACCCCTTGGAATTTACAACTAATGGAAATATGTTTTCTTCATTTCTTTGACCCAAATGGCATTTTTCACATATAATGGCTTTAAATTTCACCCGTTTGGAAAGTGAGCAAGGGTTTTACGAATAGTCCCTAAATAAGTTTCAATTACTTGATTCTCGTTAAACGAAATGTTTAAGTTTCGAGCTTAGTTATCTTTCAATGCTCTTAAATAATATTTTCTTATGATTATTCTTAGGGTTTCTTGGTGATTAGGAGTGTTACCCGGAAGGAATTTTGGACGTTATTTTGCTTATATAGGTGAGTGTTCTATATACAATTTGTTTCTAATGACTATGTTGAACTATTGTGACTATTTGGATTGTTGTTTTAATACGTGATTGAAAGTATATTATGTTTCCAATATTTTCAGAATGATTTTTGCTAGGCGAGTGTGTACTTTATCGCACTCGACCTAAATGAACGTGAAATTTCAATGATTGAATGATTAAATGTTACTTGTGCATGAATGTAAGTCTTCTGGCTGAACTGGGCCCTTGCCCTTTGTTACCTGGTCGACTCGAGCCAGAAGCGGACTCGGTCGGACGATTAGTGACCCTGGGTGAATGTTTGGTATACTCGAGTATTACCGACGAAGTCTGGAGAGGACTGGCCAGTGCGCTGGCTAGAATGGGGAGAACTAAATGAATGAATGAATGACAAGATTGACGGAGAGGTTTTCAATTGCAAATGAAATTTTTCCTAAACGATTGAAGGAATAAGGAGATGGTCGATGAACGAATGAACGAATGAACGAATGGCTCCATGTATCCTTTTAATGAATGTGTTACTATCGCTTTCATTTCATAAATGTTTCAGGATTACTTGTTATTATCTGATAAATATCCTTGCTTAATTATTTGATTGAGTATATAGAATCTCGCTGGCTTTTAGCTCATACCACGCCTTTTGTTTTCCTTACAAGGGTGGCAAGCACGAGCGAGAGGCTTGTATAGAATAGAATAGTCTAAATTTTGTTTTGAATTGTTTTGTTTTGGCTTTTGCACTCGCTCTAGTGCTTGGATAGAGTTGGTTGTATTGAGAAAGTTAGAGCTTTGGTTACATTTGGGACTGTACTTCTGGTTGAGATTGGGATGAATGTAAATATATGTTTCCAGTTTGGGGTTTGTTTTTTTTTGTTTTCCTCGAAATTGTATCTTATTTTGTTCGGAGAGAGTGATCGAGTCCTGGCAAGAGTTGGGCAGGCGGTCCGCTGAACCCTTTGGTTCGCCTTAGGGGAAGGTGGAGCTGTCACAGAAACACTTGGAGAAAATGCACTAAATACTTAGGTTCTAGTGTAGAAACCACTAATGGTACAAAAATACAAGTAAATGAATTTATCTCTTGTTACTACTCTTATTTAACTAGGGATTCATTTCCATATTACCAAAATTTATTCTTATGATGTAGTGACATAAACTAGCTCAGCCGTCCCTATTCTTATGGTGGAGAACCAAATATAGTCATTGTGATAGCCCCACTTCTCCTTAGGGCGAACCCTAAGAATTATTGAACTGCCTGTCCAACTCTCGTCGGGACTTAGTCGACTAATGAACCAGCAACCCAAGAAAACTAATGAAATATCTTCAAAGTAAATGGTACAAACTATAATGGAAATATAATCACCAAACTTATAACTCCAAACTTAATTTATATAGTATGCAACAAACTTACAAATTCAAGCTTACAAGAGTCAAAGGTAAAGTCGTCTAAACAGAAGGTTACAATCCAAAGTACAAGTTCAAGATAAGAGTTAAGACTATGAAAGTTCTTGACCAAAGTTCCATCCCAGATCTGCTAAAGAAAACAAAAGGAGTGGGGTGACTTAAAGATCAGTGAGGTTTCAAATAAACATATAAGCACATAACCAATTAGAGACGTAGTATAAACGAGTGAACGCAGTACAATACTAGAACAAATTAATCACAATTCAATTCAAGGATACGAGTGGCTTCCAAAAGCCAAATCCACTTAAACTTGATTGTATCGAAAATCCGTTGACTCTCCGTCAATGTTTGCATCCAAGGATTTAATGTCCGTAGAACACCACTTACTCAAATTTCTGTCTACCAGTCAACCCCCTTACCGGGCCCGAACACCTCGAATAGTATAGTTAGGTAATACTCGAGTATACCAGCCTCCAGATTTTAGCAAACAGTCCTCAGGATTCATCGGCCTTCTTGACCAAGTCTTTATTGGCTCGATACAACCGACTCACCTATGAGGTTGGGTACCCAAACAGTCACAGTAGTCGATGGGATATCACCCAAACGACACATATAGTCAAATATAAAGAAATCATATCTTATAATATCAGTATACAGAGTCTCAATGGAATTGAAGAAGGTCGAGTGTGATAAAGTACACGCTCACCTCAAATTTGTCAACACAAATGTTTAGATCAACCAGTCACGGATCAAGTATTCAGATATTTCACATAAACAGGTAATAGGCAATGGAACACTCACCCGTTAAGAAATTCAGAACTTATACGTCAAGTTCCTTGGTTACACTCACCTCCGCTTCCCAATCCTAGGGCAACGAGTGAAAATCGTTAGCAAACTAGGTTCATTTTCCAACCCAAACGTAAGTTTAATAGGTGACAAAATGGGGTGTTAATCGGCTCAATTTACCATACAAGTTAGACCAAAAATGTAGTAAAAGGTCATAAGAAAAGGAGTTTTGACAAGTGCAAGAATTTGAGCAAAAGAAAAATCTCATTCAAGTTCAAAAGAGTCTTCGCGGGTAAAACAGTCGCACAAGCGCAGTCTCGGGAAAATGGCCATATCTCACTGTAGGAAAGTCGAAATCATGTGCCGTTTGCGGCGTTGGAAATTAAACTTGAAGGGCTTTCTAATGGTATAAAATGAAAACTCTAGTTCCTCTCCTATCAATACCAGTAGTTCAGGGAAGATGACTGATTTTCCTGTTTTGCTCAGCTCAATACAATGACAAAGTTTACCCCATTCCTCCTTTCTAACCTCATTCATTTTGGCTCAAATTCATCCAATTCAATCCCTTAAATTTCATAATACAGGGGTCAAGTTAAATAGCACCATTTAAGCTTTAAATTCAACACACAAATGAGGAAATGGACCAAGACAGTCCAGCCAACAAAGAAGAACCAAAACAGTCCGCTATCTTGTCCAAAACAACTACTTTACTTGCTCCATTTCACCTCAACTCACACATAAGTTTAGACCAATGTTTAACCAAGTTTTTGTAAGCTTAATTAAGATTCAATAAGTTACAAGGATCAAGGAAAAACCTCCGCTCCATGGCTGGACAGCAAAGGGAAAAGAAAACAGTCCCCGAGTTCACATTCAACTCCAACCTCCATCCTTTCATTATTGTTAACTTAAATAACATTCCAAGAGTTATCTCTAACTTTAAGAGAGTTCATAACATGTTAATACATCAAGAAAAACTGTAAACAAAGCCTAAACAAAGAATCAAACACATGGCATGCCATACAACCAACCCTACTTCCACTTGTTTAGCTCAAGGAGTTTAACCACAAATAACATCCACTTAACTTCTAGTTTGTTATCAAAACCTCAAACACTTGATATAACACAATAAAACTAAGATTTAAGGATCATTTACCTTAAACAAGGAATCAAACACATGGCATGCCATACAACCAACCCTACTTCCACTTGTTTAGCTCAAGGAGTTTAACCACAAATAACATCCACTCAACTTCTAGTTTGTTATCAAAACCTCAAACACTTGATATAACGCAATAAAAACTAAGATTTAAGGATCATTTACTTTTCTTAAGTGAAGCTTGAATCACCCAAAGGTCCACCAAACAAGAGCTCCAAGCTTGAATCACACACAAGCGTTGAAGATAGTTCACTCAACTAACTTGGATTCCTTTTCTTTTGGTTTTTGCTCAAAGTTCAAGCTAGGGTTTTTAAGCAAGAAAATGGAGTTTTTCTTCTTCTCTTGGAAGCTTGAGAGGGCCGGCCATAAGAGGAGAAAAATGGAGCCAAATGGTTTAAAATTTTGTTCAAATGAGTTGAATAGTTAGGGCATTGCCACTTATCTCAATCTTAGCCATTCTTCCTTTAAACTTTGCCAAATCATGTTTCTTTCCTTCAAGTGTTAGAAATGTCTAATTAACACTCTTAAACTCTCACATAAGATCTCAAATAAAATTAAAAGGTATTTGGTCCTAATACATAAAGTGAAATAAAATGATACCACTTCAAGGAGATGTTACAATTCATGTAGAATTCAATGCAATGTAATGCAAGGAAATGTTATAATTTATTTAATCTTAGGGCAATGCAAGTAACTTAGGAGAATTTATATTTTTAAGTGAGGGTTCTTACACTCTCTCCCCCTTAAAAGAATTTCGTTCTTGAAAATCTACCTTGATTACTAAATAGCTCAGGATACTTTGCGCGAATGTCCTCTTCCACTTCCCAAGTAGTTTCTTCTATCTCATGATTTCTCTCCAAAATCTTTATCAAGGGTATCCACTTAATCCTTAATTCCTTTATTTTTCGATCTAAGATCTGTACCAATCTTTCTTCATAAGTCAGAGATCCATCAAGGTCAATTTCTTCTGACTTCAATACATGAGTGAGGTCTGGATGATACTTCTTCAACATAGAAATGTGAAATACGTTATGAATCCTAGATAGACTCGCTGGTAACTCTCGGTTGAAGCTTCTTTCCTTTTTCCACTGCGAAACTTTGTAGTGGTGCAAATTTTAGAAATACTTTATGTAGAATTCAATGCAATGCAATGCAAGAAAATATTATAATTTATTTAATCTTAGGGCAATGCAAGTAATTTAGGAGAATTTATATTTTTAAATGAGGGTTCTCACACTCTCTCCCCCTTAAAAGAATTTCGTTCTCGAAAATCTCACCTTGATTATTGAATAGCTCAGAATACTTTGCACGAATGTCCTCTTCCACTTCCCAAGTAACTTCTTCTACCTCATGATTTCTCCCCAAAATCTTATCAAGGGTATCCGCTTAGTTCTTAATTCCTTTACTTTTCAATCTAAGATCCGTACCAATCTTTCTTCATAAGTCAGAGATTCATCAAGGTCAATTTCTTCTGGTTTTCAATTATATGAGTAGAGTCTGGATGATACTTCTTTAACATAGAAATGTAAATACGTCATGAATTTTGGATAGACTCGCTGGTAACTCTAACCGATATGCCACATTCCCTACTCGTTGAAAAAATTTGAAGGGCCCTACGTATCTCGGTTGAAATTTCTTTCCTTTTCCCACTGTGAAACTTTGTAATGGTGTAACCTTTAGAAATACTTTATCCCTAATTTCAAACTCCAAATCCTTTCGTCGATTATCTGCGTAACTCTTCTGTCGGCTTTGCGCTGTCTAAAGTCTCTGACATATCACTTTCACCTTCTCATAAGCATTCTCGATCCATGGTACTGCAATTGGGTCTAAATGTGACGCCCCACTTCTCCCAAGGGCGAACCCAAGGGTATCGGTGGGACGTCTGTCCAACTCTCGTCAGAATTCGACACAATTCCAATTCAAATTTAAGAATAACGATCAATATTAAAAGTCGAAGATATGAAGAAAGTCGTTTCCTTAAATAAATATTCAATCTTACAACATAAGTTCTCAAAAGTACATCACTTTATCCAAAAAGTACAATCACTAGAAGTCGGCTAATCAAAAACAATCCAAAATACTAATCAAAAGTAATCAAACCGATTTCTCCCAAAATTCTTTCCATTTCAAACTCCTATAAGGAAAACAAAACTAATGGGGTGAGCGAATGCTTTTTAGCTCTTGAAAACTTTTCTCACACTTCGGGCTCCATATAAATTTCTTATTTTTCTTAATCAACTCAGTCATGGGTTCAGCAATCTTAGAAAAATTCTTGATAAACCTCCGATAATGCCCTGCTAACCCTATAAAATTTTGAATTTCAATAGGATTTTCTAGTTGCTTCCACTTCGCAACTACTTCAATTTGACTGGATCCACCTTAATTCCGTCTTTCGAAATTATATGACCTAAGAAAGTCATTTCTTTCAATCAGAATTCACATTTGCTAAACTTAGCATACAACTGATGTTCCCTCAAAATTTGTAAAATAATTCTCAAATGCTTTTCATGATCCTCCAGAGTTTTAGAGTACACCAGTATATCATCGATTAACATTACCACAAACTGGTCCAGATAAAACTTAAAGATTCTGTGCATCAAATCTATAAAAGCGGCAGGTGCATTAATCAATCCAAACGACATTACTGCAAAGTCAAAGTATCCATATCTCGAGTTAAAGGCAGTTTTGGATATATCCTTCTCCAAAATTCTCAACTGATAATAACCTTGCTTGAGGGTCCAACTTTGAAAATACCACCGCCCCTTGTAATTGGTCAAATAACTCATTTATGTAGGACAAAGGGTACTATTTCTTAATAGTGACATCGTTCAAGTTTCGGTAGTTTATACACAGTGTTAAACTCCCATCTTTCTTTTTTAACGAATAATACCGGGGCTCTCCACGGTGAATCACTTTCTTTGATAAAATCTTGTTCTAATAATCTTGCAACTGTAATTTCAACTATTTCAATTCAACTGGAGCCATTCTATGCGTTTTGGAGATAGGTGCCATCCCTAGCGTCACATCAATCTTAAAAGTTATCTCCATTTCGGAGGCAAAGACTCTAATTATTCAGGAAAAACATCCGAATACTCTTTCACTACAGGCATATCTTCCAACTTCACTTTATCACTAGGAGTATTTATAAGAAAGGCCAAATATCCTTGAACTGCCTTACTCAACATCTTTTTAACTCGAATTTCTGAAATAAGAGCAGACGAGACTAATCTACCCCTCACATCCAATTTTAGAATTGCCTCTCCAGAATGCAGAATTCCTATCGTTTTCTTCTTACAATTCAATTGAGCATGATAATGAGCTAACCAGCCCATTCCTTAGGATGACATCATACCCCTTAATAGCTAAAATCATCAAATCGGCTAGCAATTTTCGCTTTTCAACCCATATCTCACAAATCTTTATATACCAAATTAGCAATTAAATTTTGATCCCCAGTAGGTGTTCTAACCTCCAACTCAAAAGGTAGTTTAATTGGTTTTGCATCTATTCCACTCATAAAATTAGGGTTTACAAAAGAATGTGTCGCACCCGAATCAGTTAAAACCTTAGTTAAACGGTGAAAAATAGGGATTGTACCTTCGACTACTTCAATAGAATCGGGAACTTGTTGAGAATCCAATACGTAACCCTAATCGACACTTTAAGTCGACTCCCTCCACCACTAGTTTGCTTAGATGTCGATTTTTCTGGTCGTTGAGTATTACCTCATACTTTTAGTGCAATCGGGACAACTTGAAAGTTGGCACTCAATACTACCACAGTACATGCATTTTTTCGATTTTCTCCAACAATCGTTTTCCACATGATTGGATTTGCCACAGAAATCACAGCTAACTTGAGGGGTCACTGACTGACCACCAAAGGGTGCCCCTCTCGCTTGACCTTATCCACTACAACCTCCTATTGATAAAGCCCCTCTTGGGATTCCAGTGGTCCTTACTCCTCTCGTTCCTCTTCCTATCTTGGGAGGTGGGGCACTTTTACTGGTTTGTCCAGAAGAATAACTAGAAATGTTCCTTTTCTTAGTATGAAAATTCCTAACTTGCAACCTTGTGCTCTCAACTCTCTGCGTTTTCTTTAGAACTTCAGTGAACGTAGAGATTTGGGCAACTGCCAACCCCTCCTGAATCTCCACATTAAGTCCTTGGCACAAAATGTCTCATCCTTTTTCGATTATTAACCACCAACTCTGGAACGTACCTAGAAAGATTAGTGAATTTTCCTTCATACTCGGCCACGCTAAAAGTTCCCTGTCTCAACTTTATAAATTCATCTTCCCGCTTCTCTTGGATCAACGGCGGAAGAAATTTCTCATTAAACTCCCTCGTGAAGTTTTTCCAAATCCAAGAGATTTGCGCTCTTTCCTACTTTCCCCTTATCACGTCCCACCAAAACACTGCAACGCCTTCAAACTGAAAGGCAGCAAAATTCACTCACATCTCTTCTGCATAATCTAAAATGGCGAAAATATTAGTCATCCGTTCTAACCAGTTCTCCGCTAATTCGGGATTAGGTCCCCCAATGAATTTAGACGAAATAAATTTTAAAAACCTCTCTAAACTTTATCCTGGATCTCGGGTTGGTTAATTGGCCCTAGGCCCTGTCCCTCCGCTAATCGTTCTAGAATATCAGTCATCCGATTAATAGCAGTAGCCACTTGGTTATCCTCTACATTTTATTGTCCCTGAGTCGGCCCAATTGCCGATCCCTGATCATCCATTTGAGGTTGGATTTGCCTAGTCCTACGCCCACGATCTCGACCACTCCTTCGTCCGTCCATAATTCTAGTTATACCTAATGCAATAAATAAAATAATTACGCGGGAAAATGTTTAAAAATAAGAGCCAACATGAAAACATTGAAAATAGCAATAATTAACATATATTAACACTTTAAGGTGTATACAATTAGTAAGTCATGAGACATTTACAAAATATAGTACACAGATACCTCAAAGTGCAATTAGTCATGCACGTCAAAAGTAGATTTAGGTGCCTCAAAAGTAGACCACACAGTCAAGCAAAATACAATAGCCTCTGAACTAGCACCACCCCAACTAATCTTAACTGTACAAGTCAAAAGATTTATCCTTCTAGTCTAATCCTCAGTAGGACTATCAGGCGAAACCTCCTCCTCAGAGTCCTCCTCGACAGGCTCATCCTTAGTGCCCTCCTGAATCGGACTCTCCATAACATCCATCACCTTATCGATCAACATAGTGGTATCTGTCAAGATCCCAAAAGTTCGATCCCGGATCTCCTCGCCTACCCTAATCAATCGAGCTCTAACCTTCTGAATCTCATAACGAGCGGCTTCAATCTTAGTCATCTTGTCCACTACAGTCCCCTCTAACTCTGCAATTCGATCACCCTGAGCGTTTACCATAAGATTCAACTCCTCGACCTCCTGAAGTAAAGTTCGATTGATATTCACTAACTAATGACGCTCGTCGTCAAGGGACAATATTAGGTCATTAGGGTAAACATATGTCGCCTTACATGGACATTGAAAAAACCTAGTAGAAGGCGAGTAACGCACACGAGTTCCTCTACCAAGAGTTCGAAAGTAAATAGGTCTAAGACGCTCCACGTGGCCATTAGCATGATCATTACCATTAGCAGCGTGTCCTCCATTTTCATTCTCCATTATTGCAAAACAACCACAATTTTCAGGTTAGAAACTTAAAGTCACTAATTCCCTCAAATATCAACTTAAGTCTATCTAAGTTATCTCATTCCTATTCTCGAGGGTAAAGTTTTCAATATATCTCCCAAATAGATCTCTAACTTAATACTCTGATACCAACTGTGACGCCCCCACTTATCCCAAGGGCAAATCCAAGGGTATCGGTGGAACGCCTGCCCAACTCTCGCCAGGATTCGATACAATTCCAATTCAAACTTAAGGATAACGATCAATACTAAAAGTCGAAAATATGAAGAAAGTCGTTTCCTTAAATAAATATTCAATCTTACAATACAAGTTCTTAAAAGTACATCACTTTATCCAAAAGTACAATCACTAGAAGTCGGCTAATCAAATACAACCCAAAATACTAATCAAAAGTAATCAAATCGGCTTCTCCAAAATTCTTTTCATTTCAAGCTCCTGTAAGGAAAACAAAACTAATGGGGTGAGCAAATGCTCGCGAGACCAAAAAACACACATGCAAACACGTAATCAAATAGCATTAGCACTTATGCGAGAAATAAAACTATAACATTCAAATAGTTAACAATTTAACATAAAACACACTCAATAAGGATACAGGAAATTTCAGGAGCTAAATTTCATTTGCTTTGCCAATGCTCGATCCACTACCTCCACGTGATGACACTCCGTCAATCGGGTAGGTTATAAGTCCGTAGAATCCCGTTTATTTCGTACTCCCGATCACCGTTACATCCCCTGCTCCGGACCCGCAATTTTTTTATATAAGGCGATACTACTCGAGTATGCCAAGTGAGATCTCTCAAATAAATCAAGCTTATAAATTTATCTCATGGTTCACCAAGCTTCACGACCAACCCCATGCCCGCTCGAGTCGCAATGTTGACCGATGAGTTTGGGTATCCCCCACTATTATTATTATAAGTCGAGGAGATTCACTCCAATCGATATTGATTCAACTATAGTATAATTCACTATTGCAATACTTCACTTTATTCACTTAGCAATTCACTTCATACAATTCAAATATAATTCACTTAAGAGAGAACGAGTGCGATAAAATACACACTCGACTCAACATTTTCAAAATATTCAATTAATGAGAACAATTAAGAACGTAGCAATACTTCATACACTTGACACTCACCAAGTCAAAACAAAAGTGAGTGAGTGAGCAATTAAGCCTTTAGGCGTCCGTTTCGAGATTCTTTTGAAAATCTCCTTGAGCGCCTGAACAAATAACAAGTAACTTTCACTCACAACCATGTATTAACCAAGAAAGAAGGTACACTTATTTAGACTAAATCAATATCTCAAAAGAGAACCTTAATCACTCAAAAATCGAGATTTGAAAGCAAGAATTTAAAATTCCAAAGGAGACTTGTATTCTTCATGAAATCGGGTCCAAAACGCTTTATCAATATCGAGATAAAATGTTGAGTTCTCAAAACTCATTTCTCAAGAAATAAAAAAATTTCAGTTTGGCACATCAAATTTAGAAAAACCAGAGCTTGCACTCAGTAGGTCAAAAAATGGAAAATTTTATACCGTTGGAATTTTGGAGTACTAAAAATTCCTAGAAGACATTTTTTGAAGATTCTACACGAAAAGCACTCATTTTTTCACTCAAAGTTTCAGTTCTTAGAAGACAGGTTTGAACCAGTTTTGATTTTCAGCAATTTTTGGAAATTCGGCATAATTCAAAAAGTGAATCAGCTCTTGAAATTTGAAACACAATAAGAGTTCTAAACAAGATTTCAAACACGACAAATGGAACTAAATTCGGAGTTTTGAACATCGAGATATAGCAGGTTAAAATTGGCTGAAATTGGAACACTGATTAGAACTTTCTAGATTTGAAGAGTCATCTTTGGAGAGTTATTTGGGTATCGAAATGATATTAAAATTTCACAAAATTTGGCACACTTAAACTTCTATATATGGATTACCTCCCTATCAAATTTCACGCAAAAACTTACGTGAAAAGGCAGTTAACAAAACGACCAATATTCGTAAAATGTTTCAAGGCTAATCTACCCTCTTATTTTTTTTTCTTTTCCAAACGTTTTGCACAATGAAATCAGCCCCAATTCAGTCCATTTTTGAAACCAAGGTTCTATAAACATTTAATAAGCAATTAATGGTCAATTGACATCAAAATTTTCGAAGCAAAGCACCCCACAACAAACTTGACCATTCGGCCAGCAAGAAGGGAAAAACTTTCCAATTTTCCAACTTTATTGTACTTTAGAAATCAGACCACATCTCACTCAATACAAGTTTAAATTAAGAATGGTTGGTGGCATTGGAAATTAGGTTCAAAATGATTCAATTCATTAGAAGGAAACATTTCCAAAATCAGTTCACAAGTAGTTCAAATTTAAGTCACAAGTTGTAACTTCTCATTTCCATTCGAATGGAACAGGCAGAACAGAACAGCCGACTTTATTAATTCACTACGGTTTACTCAATTCGAACTAGAAAGTGATTTTTTATACCGTTAGAAAGTTACGGATGTATAATTTTGAATGCCACTAACGGCACTCAATTTTGACTTTTGTACAAAGAAATATGTTCGAACAAAGAGATACTGTTCGGCTACCCAGATTACCATTTCCAGATTTCTTTCTTTTTCGAAAACTCTAGTTTTGAGCAACCAATTGAATCGATTTTTGATAGACACTTTGTGCACACAATATACAATATATATCACTCAATTTCACAGTCAAATAAGTATAAAAAATTTGAAATGCAGGCAAGATAAAAGTAGGACAGTTTCGACCAGCTGGCACCTCCGTTCTTCCTTCGATTTTTCCTTCACTTTCTAACCGCATTCATCTCAAATAATACATAAACAACATCAATCAACCAGTAAATCGTCAAGGCAGCTACCTAAAGGTCTCATCAAATCCACTAGCCTAGTGATTAAAACAAGAAATGAAACTCCTCAAGTCTTCTAACCTAATTTCTTGCTTAGGGTTTCAAACCCGTGAAGTCTAAACTTTATTCTTGAAGAATTTAGAAAGATTTGAGGAAGGTGAAGGGTTATCTCTTAACCCTTGATGAAACCAGAAATTTTCACCATAAAACTTCCCAAAAAAATTCCACAACATGATGTCTTCCTTCAAACTAAGATGAATCTCTAAAAGTTTTGAAGTTGGGTGCAAATTTGGAAGTGAAATGGAGCAAGATGAAGTGAAACTTTTTCTTCTCTTCTTTGAGAGAGAGTGTCGGCCGAGAGAGGTATGAGAGAGGGGAGGGTTTGAGTTGTATGAATCTTCCTTTGGAAACTTGAAGAATTTGTGGTCAAAAGCTATGCAAAGGTCAATTATAAATAGTGCGCGAATAGTGTCCCGTATTGCCACTTTTCTCTCTTGTTTGTTTCACTTGTGTACTAATCCTCAAATATAATTCCTTAACACTATAATTATTCACTCTTAATAGTCTAATATAAATTTTTCAAATCTCCACTTAGTCGTTTCGACGCAAAATACGCGAACTTTCGATTCGCGCACGATAAAGCAAAATTTAAAAGAAATTCATATAACGATAATATATTTAACTAATACTAAGGTAAATAATTATAAAAATAATTATTTTAAGAATAAAAACATGAGTTCTTACACTAAAACCCTTCTTTCCCCTATTTCATTCCAATATATTGGTGATCAGCACTTTTTTCCATAGAGAGTTTCGTACGGTGCTATTTGTATGAAAGAATGATTACTATTATTGTATGCAAATTCGACTAACGGCATATACTGTCCCCAACTTTTACCAAAATCCAAAATACAAGTCTTTAGCATGTTCTCAAGTGTTTGAATGGTTCTCTCAAACTGTCCATCAGTTTGGGGATGATAAGTAGTACTAAAGTTCGATTTGGTTCCCAAGACTTCCTATAACTGTTGCAAAAAATGAGACACAAACCGCGAATCTCTATCGAAAACAATGCTTACTGGGATCTCATGCAATCTCAGTATCTCATCCATGTACAGTTGAGCCAATTTTTTCAAAGAGTATCTCATATTTATAGGTAAGAAATGACCAGATTTCATCAACCTGTCAACTATTACCTAAATTGCATCATGACCTTTCTGAGTACAGGGTAATCCTGACATAAAATCCATCATAATATGTTCCCATTTTCACTCAGGGATTTCAAGAGATTGTAGAAGACTTGAGGATTTCTGATGTTCTACTTTTATTTGTTAACACACTAAATATTTTTGAACAAATTGAGTAATTTTCTTTTTCATGTTAGCCCACCAATATGGTCCCTTCAAATTCTGATACATTTTACTACTTCTGAGATGTACTGTATATTTAGATCGATGTGTTTTTCTCAAAATGTTTATTTTTAACACTTCATCTTGTAGCACCACTATCCGATCATAAAATTTCAAAATACTCTCGGAACTCATATTAAAGTCTGATATTTTCCCTTTTTGCACTTTTTCTACCCATTCTTCTGATCTTCTTTTATTCAGTTCAACAAATCAGATTTTACCGTGATATTTCTCAAGATCACACTTTGTCAATTCAGTCGCGGATTCCATTCACTCATTTTTTCCGACAACTTCTATTACTTAATCATTAATCCAGCGACCTGAACTTTTCGACTTAAAACATCTGCCACAACGTTGACCTTTCTCGAATGGTAGTTAATTGTACAGTCATAATTCTCGAGAAATTTTACTCACCGACGCTGTCTCAAGTTTAGTTCCTTCTGAAAGAATAGATATTTCAGACTCTTATTGTCGGTATAAATTTCAAAAGTCACTCCATATAAGTAATGCCTCCACTTCTTTAGGATAAAAACTACAGCGGTCAATTTCAAATTATGAGTTGGGTAATTCCACTCATGAGATTTTAATTTTCTAGAGGCATAGGCAATTACACTTCTATTCTGCATTAAAACATATCCCAATCCTTCTTTGGATGCGTCAGTATATACAGAGAAACTGTCTATTCCATTTAGTAAGGCTAAAACTGGCGCCGAAATTAACCGTTTATTTAATTTTTGAAAACTAGTTTCACACTTAGAATCTCAGACAAATTGACCATGTTTTTTTGTCAAATCGGTTAAAGGCCCTGCTAATTTGGAGAAGTTCTTGATGAACCGACGGCAATACCCGACTAAACCTAGGAAACTACAAATCTCAATTGGTGTTTCTGGTTGTTTCCATTCAGATACGGTTTCTACTTTCATTGGATCCACAGAAATGTTATTTTTAGATATTACATGCTTTAGAAAAAAAATTTGCTCCAACCAAAACTCACATTTGCTAAATTTGGCATATAACCGATATTCTCTCAAGGTCTGTAAAACTATCCTCAAATACCGTTCATGATTTTCTCGAGTCTTAAATTATACCAAGATATCATCTATGAATACCACGACCAATTGGTCCAAATAAGGTTTAAAGACTCGATGCATCAAATCCATAAATGCAGCCGGAACATTTGTTAAATCAAACGGCATTACTGCAAATTCGAAATGCCCATATCTGAAATTAAAAGTAATTTTCGGTATATTCTCCTGTTTAATTGTAACTGATAATAATCTTGCCTCAAGTCCAATTTAGAGAAAATCACTGCTTCTTGCAACTGATCAAACAACCCGTCAATATGCGGCAAAAGATATTTATTTTTCACCGTGACATTATTTAAGTTGTGATAGTCTATACAGAGTCTCAAAGTGATTCACTTTTTTGAATAAACTCGCACTCTAACAAATCCTGTAACTACAGTTTTAGTTCCTTAAATTCAGTAGGGGTCATTCGGTATGGTACTTTCGCAATAAGAGTGGTTCCAAGCATCAAATCAATTTTAAATTCTATTTCCCTCTCTGGCGGTATCGACTTCAACTCGTCAAGAAAAATATCAAGAAATTTATTTACTACTAAACACATCCTCCAGTTTCACCTTATTTCCAAGGGTATTAATTAAGAAAGTTAAGTAATTCTGCGCCCCTTTATTCAATAACTTCTTAGCTCGAATTCCCGATATAAGTGCAGATGAGGCTAGTCTATCTCTCACATTCAATTTTAGAGTTGTCTCTCCTAGTATATAGAGTTCCACCACCTTAGTCTTGCAAATCAACTGAGCATTATAATGAGCCAACCAATCCATTCCTATAATCACATCATACCCCTTGAGATCTAAACTTATCAAATCTACTATCAACTTCCGTTCTCCTACCCAAACCTCACAATTTTTATAAACCATGTTGGTAATTAGGCTTTGATCCCCCGTAGGTGTTCTAACTTCCAAATTATAGGATAATTTAACAGGATTTATATCAATACTGCACATGAAGGCAGGATTTACAAAAGAATGGGTTACCCCAAGTAAATTAAAAGGTTAACTAAGCGGTGGAATACAGGGACCATACCTTCCACCACTTTAGCTGACTCAGGAGCTTGCTGATGATTCAAGGCATAGACCCTCGCAGAAACTTTCAGTCTACACCCACTAGCAGTAGGTTGTTTAGGGTTTCACTTCTCTGATTGCAAAATCTCATTTTCTTCACGGGTTTTAACAGGACAGGCAGCGATCTGATACTCGGAACTTCCACAACGGAGACATTTCTTCATCTTTTGCCAGCAAGTATCCTTGGTGTAGTTTGTCTTACCACAATATCTACAACTTACTCGAGGAACTAATGCCGAACCTCCTTGGGAGATAGTTCTCTGTTGTTCTCTTCCATTTTGATCCCCTCTGGATGGAGCTCCTCTCGGTGTCCCTGAGATTCGAACTCTACCCGTACCTCTTCCAAATTTAGGAGACGGTACATTTTGATCACTTTGCCTAGTGGTACTACTAGATGTACCACGTCTCTTTACTTGAAAATTTTGAATCTGAAATCAGGCTTGCTCCACTCGTTGAACTTTTTCAAGAGCATTTTTAAACGTATCAATTTGAGTTACAGTTAAGTCTTTTTGGATTTTCACATTCAAACCCTGTACAAATCACTTTATGCGTTTCTGCTCAATAACCATTAGTTCCGGAGCAAATTTAGAGAATCTGGTGAAAAGGGTCCCATATTCCGCCACACTTGAAGTGCCTTGACGTAATTTGATAAAGTTATCCTCTCTTTTTCTCTTGAATTAAAGATGGAAGAAATTTCTCATTAAATTTCTTAGTGAAATTAAACCATGTACGTAGAGTTTGCTCCCTGTACCATTTTGTCCTTACTACATTCCACCAGAAACAGGCCGTGCCTTCCAATTGGAAAACGGCCGAAAGTCACTTGCCTTTACTCGGTGTAGTGTAATGCAGCAAATATATCTACTATTCTTTCAAACAAATTCTCGACAATTTCGAGATCTGATCTTTCAAGAAATTTAGGAGGAGAAAACTTTAAAAACCGTTCCAGGGCTCTATCTTCACATATTTTAGGGTCCTTTTGCTGAGTACCAGGCAACTGACCTTGCTGGTCAACCAATCGAGCTAATAAATCAGTTATATGATTGATAGTTTTAGCTATCTGGTCCCCTTCTTCACCTCTAGATCCTTAGTTCTGATTTGCTACAAATCCTTGTTCCTCTTTTTGATCCTGAACTTGCCTGGGTCTACGCCCACGGCCCCGACCACGTTGTCGTCTACCCTCAATTATTTCTCACTAGTTTAGGGTCCAAATATTATAACTAATGGGGTAAGTATTTATATTTAATAGATACTTATCCATAATAAAAAATAAAAGGAAAATAAAGTCAGAACCACGATAGGCAAGTAAAAACATAAATCATTTAAATACCAAAATTGAGATAAAGTCAAAATCAAAGTTAATATGCATTCAAGGGCTAATATTAGTTATTTACAAGCTAACAAGGCTAAAATATCAAGCACAAGCCCCAAAAGTACAGGCATAGTTCATCAAGCCATGTCACACAACCACCGAGTCAAAAGAAAACTATATAACTACCGAGTCACCACATTCCCTACCCTTTCTATGTACAATGGTCAAAATCATCCAAAATGGTAACCTAACAGTCAAGACTTAGTCCGCCGCGGGACTAGGTGACCTCCCATCCTGGGCAGGTTCAGATCCTGCATCGTCTCCTATGTTAGAAGGCTCATCATCTAAGTCCTCAAGTAGATCTTCACAAACATTCAGGATAGATTCAGCTCTAGACCTCACATTCATTGTTCTCCTAATCAGTTGCTCCTGGGCTTCTCCAAGTTGCACACAGAGATCATCAGTCCTTTCTTGACCCTCAATCACATCATCCTCAAGTTCCTTAATCCGATCAGCTTGCATTTTAATAGTTTCCCTTAATTGATTCAATTCAACTTCAACCCTAGCATTATTCTTCGCTAGCGCCTTCCTTTCCTCCACTATAGCAAAACTATTGGGTTGGAATAGGCGTAAGTACATCGACACTCGCAATGCCGATGGCGGTTAGTTGGACTCCAATATACGGCAGCTCATCCTAGCCTGATTTGGTACCTAATCATCGGTAATGGATCACGAGACTGCCCGCCAACCTGACTACCACCAGGTCTCTCAATCCCACACGAAGTATAGAGAAAAACTTAAGTACTCTTAAGGAAAAATGATTACATATAATCTTAAGGTCGAAAATTTCTAATACGCCCAATCCAATTCAAACATAGATTCTAATATCACCTGTGACAGCCCCACTTCTTCTCAGGGCACACCCTAAGGATTAGCGTACTACCTGCCCAACTCTCGTCGGAACTCAGTCAACTAATGAACTAGCAACCCAAGAAAACTAATGAAATATCTTCAAAGTAAAGGATACAAACTATAATGAAAATATAATCACCACTCTAACTACCCAAATTTAGAATATAGAGTTTAAAGTCAAATTTATAACTCCAAACTTAATTTACATAGTATGCGACAAACATACAAATTCAAGCCTACAAGAGTCAAAGGTAAAGTTTTCTAAACAAAAGGTTACAATCCAAAGTATAATTTCAAAATAAGAGTTAAGGCTATGAAAGTTCTTGACCACAGTTCCATCCCAAATCTGCTAAGGAAAACAAAAGGAGTGGGGCGAGCTAAAATTCAGTGAGATTCCAAATAAACATGTAAGTACATAACCAATTAGAGACATAATATAAACGAGTGAACGCAGTACAATACTAGAATAAGTTAATCACAATTCAATTCAAGGATACAGATGGCTTCCAAAAGCCAAATCCACTTAAGATTGATTGTATCGAAAATCTATTGACTCTCCGTCAATATTTGCATCCAAGGATTTAATGTCCATAGAACACCATTTACTTCAATTTTCGTCCACCAGTCAACCCCCTTACCGGGTCCAAACACGTCAAACAGTATAGTTAGGTAATACTCGAGTATACCAGTCTCCAGATTTCAGTAAAACAGTCCTTAGGGTTCATCGGCCTTCTCGACCAAGTTCTTGTTGGTTCGATACAACCAACTCACCTATGAAGTTTGGGTACCCAAATAGTCATAGTAATCGATGGGAATATCACCCAAATGACACATATAGTCAAATATAAAGAAATCATATCTTATAATATCAGTATATAGAGTCTCAATGGAATCGAATGAGGTCGAGTGTGATAAAGCACACGCTCGCCTCAAATTTGTCAACACAAATGTTTAGATCAACCAGTCACGGATCAAGTATTAAGATATTTTACATAGACAGGTAACAAGCAATGGAACACTCACCCATTAAGAAATTCAGAACTTATACGTCAAGTTCCTTGGTTACGCTCATCTCCGCTTGCCAGCCTAGGGCAACGAGTGAAAATCGTTAACAATCTAGATTCATTTTCCAACCCAAACATAAGTTTAATAGGTGACCAAATGGGGTGTTAATCGCCTCAATTTACCACGTAAGTTAGACCAAAAATGTAGTAAAAGATCATAAGAAAAGGAGTTTGACAAGTGCAAGAAAGTTGAGCAAAAGAAATATCTCATTCAAATTCAAAAGAGTCTTCGCGGGTAAAACAGTCACGCACGTACAGTCTCGAAAAAATGGCCATATCTCACTGTAGGAAAGTCGAAATCATTTGCTGTTAGTAGCATTGGAAACTAAACTCGAAAGGCTTTCCAAAGATATAAAATGCAAACTCTAGTTCCTCTCCTATCAATACTAGTAGTTCAGGGAAAATGACTGATTTTCCTGTTCTGGCTCAGCTCAATACAATGAAAAAGTTTACCCTATTCCTCCTTTCTAATCTCATTCATTTTGATTCAAATTCATCCAATTCAATCCCTTAAAATTCATAATACAGGGGTCAAGTTAAATGGCACCATTTAAGCTTTAAATTCAACACACAAATGAGGAAATGAACCAAGACCTGTCCAACCAACAAGGAAGAACCAAAACAGTCCGCTATCTTGTCCAAAACAACTACTTTACTTGCTCCATTTCGCCTCAACTCACACATAAGTTTAGACCAATGTTTTAACCAAGTTTTTTTAAGCTTAATTAATATTCAATAAGTCACAAGGATCAAGGAAAAACCTCCACTCCATGGCTGGACAGCAAATGGAAAGAAAACGGTCCCCGAGTTCACATTCAATTCCAACCTCCATCCTTCCATTATTGTTAACTTGTATAACATTCCAAGAGTTATCTCTAACTTTAATAGGGTTCATAACATGTTAATACATCAAGAAAAACCGTAAACAAAGCCTAAACAAAGAATCAAACACATTGCATGCCATACAACCAACCCTACATTCAAGGAGTTTAACCACAAATAACATCCATTCAACTTCTAGTTTGTCATCAAAATCTCAAACAGTTGATATAACACAATAAAGCTAAGATTTAAGGATCATTTACCTTTCTTAAGTGAAGCTTGAATCACCCAAAGGTCCATCAAACAAGAGCTCCAAGTTTGAATCACACACAAGTCTTGAAGATAGTTCACTCAACTAATTTGGGTTCCTTTTCTTTTGGTTTTTGCTCAAAATTCAAGCTAGGGTTTTTAAGCAAGAAAATGGAGTTTTTCTTCAGCTCTTGGAAGCTTGAGAGGGCCGGCCATAAGAGGAGAAAAATGGAGCCAAATGGTTTAAATTTTGTTCAAATGAGTTGAATGGTTAGGGCATTGCCACTTGTCTCAATCTTGGCCATTCTTCCTTTGAACTTTGCCAAATCATGTTTCTTTCCTCCAAGTGTTACAAATGTCTAATTAATACCCTTAAACTCTCACATAAGATTTCAAACACAATTAAAAGGTATTTGGTCCTAATGCATAAAGTGAAATAAAATGATACCACTTCAAATCATGTGAGTTAATTTATGTCCTCACCAAGAACTACCCATTGGGCCAATTTTGGAGCAAATCTTATGTTACCTTAAAGGAGCTCCAAGACGTGGTATACTATATGGTAATCATGGCCATTGTCATGTTGAATGCTTCTCAGATGCGGATTGGGCAGGTTCTACAACTAGATATTGTGTTTTCGTTGGAGGTAATTTGGTATCGTGAAAAAGTAAGAAACAAAATGTAGTATCTCGTTCTAGTACAAAGTCTGAATACCGGTCTATGGCACAATCCATTTGTGAGCTTATATGGATACATCAATTATTGTGTGAGGTGGGAATCAATAATTCACTTCCAATGAAGTTATGGTGTGACAATCAAGATGCCTTCATATAGCATCAAATCCAGTTTTTTCATGAGAGAACAAAGCATATCGAAGTTGATTGCCACTTTATTCGTGAAAAAATTCAGTAAAACCTGATCTGAACCAGTCATGTGAGAAATGGAGAGCAGTTAGCTGATATTTTCACTAAGCCACTAAATGGTCCGAGAATTAATTATATTTGTGGTAAGATGGGCGTGATTAACATCTATGCTCCATCTTGAGGGGGAGTGTTGAAGATATGTGATCTGATATTATAGAAATATTTAATATTGTAAATATTAGAAAAGAATAGATTTGATTTGTTATGATTATAGTATCAGATATTAATTAGATAATAGATTGATTTAGATTAGCATGATTTTAGGATCTAAATTAGATTACATTTGTGTATATATTTGTACATTGTGTAGTCCAAAGGAATATGAAGAAGAGTATTTTCTCTCCCTTTTTTTTCTTAGTTTTCACTAGGCAATATTTTCGGAAGTAAAAAATGAAGCAATTTTTTCTTAAACCTTTTTTTTTGGTGTGGTTTCATGTTTTATTTTGCTGTTTTAAGTGGTTAATTGCTCAAACTCGTCAAAATGACAAATCAAAGAAACCAGATGACCTATTTTGTTGGGTAATCTGTATACCTCTTCATTCAACTGATGTAGTACTGCAATTATCCCTTCTTCCAGAGTAGGTTTCCTCCGAAGGAGAGTCCATTTCTTCTCATCATCACATTAGACAATGGTGAAGACTGAAGCATTTAGGTCTCTCCTTGATTTGGTGCGATCATTCCACTCATCAGGTTAGATATAATTGTATGTGTATGTTAATTCAGTTCAATGATATATAATTACTCATGTCCCTTCTTCATCATCTGTACCAAAATATTTGGTTTGAACCTAATGCAGCAGTATTACTTTGTTATTGAACCTAATGCAGCAGTCTATCAAGCCAACATTATCCATCATAATCTGTTTGTAAAATGTTTCCATGTTTATTTCTAGTTTGATGTTTAATAGTGTTTATGATCCATCACAATCTGTTTGTAAAATATTCTCCAAGTTCTTTCTTGATTTTGATGTTTAATAGTGTTCATGATCCCAATTTTTCAAATATTCTTCAACACTGCTACAGATTGAAATGATCCTTAAAACTAGCTGTTTGTAGAATGTTCTCCATGTTCGTTTCTGATTTGATGTTTATTAGTGAGTGTGTTTGGATTGTAAATTATTTGAGATAATTTTATGAAAAAAGTACTGTAGCACTTTTTTGATATGATGTATGTGAGATAAAAAGGTGATTAGAAAATGTGTTGATGATACAAGCAAATCAGTGTGTATAAATAAGGTATAAATAAAGTGTAAATTTTTACAATCCAGACACATTCAGTGTTTATGAGCCCAATTTTTGAAATCTTCTTCATTGCTACTACGGATTGATATGATCAAATGATCCTCAAAACCAGCAGACAATTAACAAGCATACATGCGAGATTCATTTTTCTCTTCCTTTTCGTGTATTATTTCAGTAATATAAAAGATTTTGACTTGCTTCTGTTTTTTCCTCAATAAAACTCTCATGCAACAATTAACTTAGTATAGACGAAAAAAGAAAAAAAAGATCTAAATTGTGTTACTTTTCAATAGAGAAAGTGCATAGGAACAAATGGTAAATTTTTACATCAACATGATTATATTTTCATGTATAACAATATTTTGGCGAACACATACACTAACAAAATAGAAAATTATATTAAAAAACAAAACTTATTAATTTACATATGCATGTATAGACGCAGTTTACAAACTCACGGAGTCCTCATGGATGGACCACTATTAAAGCATCACAAAACATAATTAGTTCTTTTAATAGCCATTTAATTACTTTATCAAATCTCATCCCAATGATCAAAAAGTGTTCTTAGATTCTTTTTCATACCAAATTCGAGGTTCGAATCATGTACTTGACAATTCAAATTAAAAAACAATTCAAATCATGTACTTGACAGTGGAGTGTAAAATGCATGTGAGAAGGGATGGGAGGACTATTAAAAAAAAAAGAAGAGTCTCTTCTTGTCTATATACAATAGTGTTCCTCTACGTAGCTTGTATAATTGACTAGACAACAAAGACAAGACTTCTAATGATCAAATCACTCTACGTTAAGCTTTTAGGGTTCACTCCACTTGCACCTTTAAAGTTCTTTCTATTTTCATTTTGCTCAATCTTGGTTACAAAACTTTACATCTTATGTTTCAAAACAAATTTTAAATCTTACAAAGGGCTTAAATATTGAATGAAAAACCTTATATTCACCTTTTTTTTTGTCAAATATTCACCTAGTTAATACTACTCTAAGCTGAACTAGGGCATGAGAGCGCAATCTACAATTGTTAATGCCATGCATCCAAGGGGTGCTGATGGAGGCCGTGTTTTGAAAGTTTTAATTCATGGTGTGTAAATATGGGTGTAAAACAAAGTTAGTCCCCCTAATTTTCATAATTTTAGTTTATATTATGATATATATATATATATATGATTTAGCCACCTTTGAATTAATTTTTTCTTCAAAAGAAAGTTATTTATTTTTTATTGTGCTAGTTATTTAACTTTTAAAAAAGAAAACATACAATAACACATAGTAAATTGACCCAATTTGATACATTATAATAAATGACCCAATTCATAATTATCAATGGGTTAAAACAAAAGCAATTACTTATTTGGCTAATATATAAATATACAATTTAGCCTAATTGATTAGACTCGTTCTCACTCTTGCTGTATCAACTGTAACTATAAAACGGATATTTTCAATTATAAAGATATCAAGATAGTTATGTACAAGATGGAAGATAATTTCTTGTATAATTGCCTAATTGTGTACATAGAAAAGAAAGTTATTGCAAAATTTAGCACTGATTCAATCATAGATAAATTTCATACCTCTATCGATCAATTTAAATTTAAACTTGTATTTTACCTCTATTCACGTGATATGACCTCAAAATCTGAAAACTTTATTTAAATTTGTATTTACTCTCAAATATTTAATTTTTATTAAATACAAAACCTACCAGTTTTCCTTCCATAAAAATATTAATGTAACACTTTTTCAAGTTTAGTTACAAATATTTATGTATTTAACATAAATTAAATGATTCAGAATAAAATGCCCATAAAGAGCCAATACTTTACTCATGTAATGGATGAAAGTCATAAAAAATTAATATTTTATGGGCTATTTCTTTTTTTAAAAATATTTAATTTATATTAAATAGATAACCTGGCGATTTTCTTTTTCTAAGAATATTACTATAACACTTTTTGAATTTTACTTACAAACATTGAGATATTTATCATAAATTAAATGTTTGAGAGTAAAATGCCCATAAAGAACCGATATTTTATATAGGTAATGTGTATTGTTCATAAACTACACCCCTTAAAGTTTATTAATTGTTAATTGATTTGTAGTACTTTATCATTCATTTGCTAATACTACTTCACATGTAGTATAAAGGGCAAATCTGGTGCAAACTTCTCATTTCATTCCCTAAAATAATGTTTTAATCGCTTGGACTGAATTTGTAAAGAATTAGTAAGTTCAGGAGAGGTCAGTACAATTTTTCAAATCACAGGAGGGATCAGTGCAAGTATCAGAAACCTCAGGGGAGGTTTCTGCAATTTTCCCTACATTAAAATGATTGAATTGATGGTTCAGATGTTTGAACTGATAAAGTCAAAACCAATCACTCATTTTGTTCATCACTGGTCCGCGTTTCAAAATATTTTTAACTGTTAAAATTGTTCAAAATGTGGAATACTTTGAAAAAAAAATCCTCCTTGAATTTTCAGGTAAAATGATTTAGCGCCCCTATAGTTCTAAAAGTATCACTTACCTTCCCCACAAGTGAAATGTGACAAAAATTCACAAATACAATAATCTTGTTTCATCTTCTCCACAAAACCCTCAATGGACTTTTTTCAATTCCCTGTAGCATTAAATTAACTCCCGCAAAAACTAAAAATAGCCTCCATCTTGAGTTGTCATCTGGAAAATTGATGAAAGAGTTTTTGGCAACTTCAAAATACAATAATAAAGCAAAATTAAATATAACATACAAGAATCATGTTGTTTGGCCTATTGACCTGTGCCACAAGTGAAAGAGTGGCAAGTTCACTGTAAAGAAGAGGGTACAAAATCATAAGTTTTAAAGTACTAAATACTAAAAATACAAAAAAGTCTAGATATAACAAAAGGCTCAACAACCTAAAAGCGGTCCAAATAAGCTTCTCTAGCCCTTTCGGTTGGCACTTCTCAAAAATCTGTCTCTTAAATTGGGGCCTGGGGCCTCCCGAATCTCTCTTGATATGCTAACTAACGGTCCAAGCTTGCTATTAGTATCTTTTCACAAGAAAGTCCAACAAAGAGTTTGGCACTACCTTTTCTTACCTTTTCTATCTTATCAGGTCTTCCATTTGCAACGAGTTCTCTTTATTACACCCCATAACTCCTCCTTTTTCCTGATTTCAACCCATTTCTTTTATTTTGGTGCTCTGGTAGAATGCAAACTTAAATGTATGCAACAAGATGTATTATTGCTTTTCAATAGACATTACACAAAAAAGGGGAAAAGAAAGCGGAACCAAGAGATGAAGAAATAGGATAGAGGACTCAAATTTATGACCAAACGGGTGGGAATCCTAAGTTTGACAAATTTTTATCAGAAGTGGTCATAAAGTTAGCAACGCCTGGATGATCTATACCTTTCTTTATTCCTTTGATAAAGTAGCATCTATTGTCTTGTTTGCTAGAAACTGTGGTCTAACTTTTTAGCCTTTTTGTTTTGCCCAAATTACTACTACACTTTATCTTTTGTGGAAAGAGAACAAGATAGCGAAATGGATGGTAAGCGTAGACATATAAGGGCAAAAAGTCCCAGTGGCCCTCAAACTATTAATCGGATGAAGTTTTGGCCCCCAAACAATTAAAAGCAAACTTTTGGCCCCCGATCTATCTAAAGTACAAAATGTTAAACCTTCTATCAAATTCAGCAGTTAATACCGACGGAATCTACGACCACGTCAGAAGCACGCCGAAATACGAAGGGCATTTTTGTCCATAAAGAGTTGTCTTCTACTTGGTAAAATGGGACTTCTTCCTGAACTTGAACAAAGTAAAACCCCATTGCAGCCAAAGAAGTTGCTCAACTGGAAGCATGCGACAAATCAACAATCCGCCTTTCCCATTGTGCAGGTGTGAGAAAATGTCGAGGATCATAACTTCGTGGACCCCTAGAAATCCCGGGCGGAGATTTGCGGTGTGCACGGATGGTGGTTGCAGATTTTGGCAGTGGATTGACAAGGAGATATGCAACCCGATCAACGGAGATCATACCTGGACTTCTGAAAAGAATTAATGTAGCTGAACAGCAAAGAGATGCGTATGAAGAAGAAGTAAGAAGACAAGAAAGGAAAGTCGCAAAGTTGAAGGTCAAAGTGAAAGAACTAGAAAAAGAAATCCATAGCAAAAAGTGGGTGAACAAGTGTCTGGTGAGATTGTTTTTGTTAACATGGACTTACAACTATAATCTTAGTTAGTTGGAGCAAAAAAAATGGAAATCTCATTGTTTTTTAGGCAAATAGAAGGAGCAGTATGAAGATGAATGAAGTGGGTGCACGTTACCGTTTCTGTATTCTGTAATGATTGTATCGGTAGATCTGCAATGAAATCTAAGTTTTGATTTGTTTAATGAAAAATCAGGCATGCTTTGTTGGAAAAAAATCAGACTATATTTGCAAGGTTTTGTTGTTTCACTTGTTTGTTCAAGTACTCTATAATGTTGTTTCACTTGTTTGTTGAAATACAAATGCCCATCTTGAAAGGAATGACACAGTGAAGCTCAATTGAGTCCCAGTGGCCCTCAATATGATGACTCAGTACAATTCCATTAACTAGATATACTAACTAGACAAAGACATGAAAATTTGCAAAAGTGGGGTAAGCAAATATAAAGACCATTATATTATATTGACCCTACATAACCAATACTGCTATCAATGGTCTACAAAAATATAGCCAAAATACAAAACATAATCAGCACTAAAAAAAGTTGATTGGAATTCATCCACTAACATCCAACGAGATTGGAGATTGTAAGACAAAAAACAGTTGGCAAAAAATGTGATGTGGTCCCTCTTCAATTAGCTCTTGACTGTTGCCCCTCTTTAATTAGCTCTTCCCTGTCCCTTGTCTTTTCTGGTTTGTCTTCCTCTCCCTCTACCTCTTCCACTCCACTTTCCTCTCCAAGAACCAACTGTGTACGGTGGCTCCTTACCCAAATATACATAGTTAGCATTTGTGGCTCCTTTTTCTGCATCAATGAGTGGTTTCCTAGTTGAAGTTTTCCTGGTACGGGTTGGTGGACAAGTCCTTTCACTCGGGCCTGGGGTAGATGTTTGTTTGCTGTTGTTGTGGTTGGTAGTGCCCAGGTTCATGATCATGGACTTTATGTGGCTGTTGCTGGCCTTGTTGTTGGCCTTGTGGCTGCTCATGCGATCTTGTTGTTGGTCTTCTTGCTGGCCTTGTTTGTTGCTGTTGCTGGCGTTGTTGCTGTTGTGGCTGCTCATGTGCAGCTTCATCAACCTGCTGTTGCTGTGGTATTTCTAACTGCACAACCTGCAAAGTTTCATGAACCATGTTAGCTGCTAAACAGGGAAAATTAAAAGAGAATGTTGTTGGTTGTACTTACTGTTTGTCTCCTCCTTCTGGCACTTGATTGCTGCCTCACAGGTTCAGTTGAGGTTTCTTGCTGCCCTTGTTCATTGGTTGGCTGCTTGCCTGTTGTTGCATTATGACCACCTCCCCACATTTGTGACAATGAATGATGATCCTTCTTCTTAGTCTTCTACCGTGATTTTTGCCTTCAGTTATGTCCCTTTTCCTAGCTTTTCTAGGCCTTCCAAGTTGAGTTACTGATACGGGAGGCTCCAATTCAGGCATTGTTGATAGGGACTAATGATTCTCACCACTAATTAGTTGTAACACATTTTCATAAAGCTTCAAGAACAGCCCCCTACTATAACAAACATTCAAGTACTGTCGTGGGTCTTCATTCCTCAAAAGAATGGCAGCAATGGCGTGACAACATGGAATGCCACTAATCTCCCATAACCTGCAACTGCAATTCCTTTCTCCATATCTACGGCAAATTGGGCCCCTCTTGGTCCTTTCACCTGGTAGCCATGTAGTGCATTCCAAATAGGCATCCACTGACTTGCAATTTTTACCCTATTTTCAATAATTTCGTTAATTAGAGGTCCAGTTGGGCTATCATATCTTTCCATTGCTGATTTTCTCTTCTGGATCCTATCCATAAGGTACTCCCTGATCATTTCCAGCATTGTTATAATTGGCTGGTCTCTAGCCTCAAGAATATGTGCATTAAAAGACTCACACAAGTTGTTGACCAGCATGTCACTCTTTGTGTGAGTCGGAAAGAAGGCCTTGCACCAATGCTGTTGTTATCAAAATCTTTGAGTTCTGCCATTGCTTTATTGTAGAGTTCCTCTGTTGTGCTGTTGGCAATGTTCCACAGTCTATCCTTAAGAGGCAAACCTAGATGTTTCTTCTTGAAGTTTCGATACATATGTTGGACACAATACTTATGCTCACAATTTGGAAGAACTTCAGCTAATGCTCTATCCAATCCCTGTAAAGGAAGAAACAAAATATCAGTGGAGGTTACTATGTATATATATACACATACATACACATGTCCACATTATTGCAAAGTGTATATGTATGTACCTTTTGTTGGTCAGAAATAAAGGTATAATGAAATTGATTTTCAATTTCCAAATCATCACTGAGGTATTTCAAGAACCACGCCCACTGCTCTGTAGCTTCTCTCTCTACAACTGCCCAGGCAATAGGCCACCATCCATTATTAGGGTCAGCTGCAATGGCAGTCAATAACTGCTCTCTATAAGTCCCCTTCAAATGGCACCCATCCAATACTATTATTGGCCTCAAATCATCCTTAAATCCTTTCTTCAATGGCCCTAAACAGCAGTAGAGTCTCATAAATTTTGGGTTGCCCCTAGGCCTTCTAAATGGAGTAAACATCACCTCCATTGTGCTGTCCTTATGTGTCTTTTTTATCTCAGCACAATACTCTCAAATTCTCTTATACTGTTGTTTAGCCAATCCCTTTATCATTTCAAGTGCCAGTTTCCTTGCTTTGGCTGCTATCCATCTGAAAATTTGAACTTGGTACTCCTCATTCACAGTTTGCCGGATCTCCCTAACTGGGATTCGAGAGTTCGACTTAATCCTCTCCATGTATCTGTTAGACAACCACTTAGCCTTCAGGTTTTTATTTTTCCAGGCGTGATTACAATTTTCATGCTTGTCATTCATGCTTTTAACTACCAAATCAGTACTCCCAAGTGCTTTTTCAATTGAGGCAAACACAAACCATTGGCATGGGGCCTTGCACTTGGCTCTCACCCTTTTACTCTCATTCCTCTTGGTGTATACTGGCCTCCCCATCTTGATACCATATTCTTGAACACCTGCCTTAAACTGGGCTCTTGAACTAAATTTCATACCCAACTCAAATCTGGTATCAATCTTGAACTTCTCCATACAAAAATCTTTGTACCTCCTTTGGAATTGGTCACCATCTTCTTCTTCTGATGAGCTTCCATCAGTGCTAAGGTGGTCTGGGATTGCATCTTCAGCCAATGTATTAGAAAGCTTCTGGTTCATTTCCAGTTTGTTGCTACTATGCTTGTATATTTTCCTTCTCCTGACCTGTTTTTTTTTTCTGTTGTGGCTGCTGTTGTGACGAGAATGTGCCTGTTGCTTCATCATTTTGTTGTGAATCAGGCTGTGGTGAATGTGTCTGTGGCTCATCACACTGCTGCTCTAAAGTTCCACATCCCGTTGTCTCAAACAACAAACCATCTAGTAGTGCTTCATCGCCACAGTAGTCACCAGTGCTAAATCTGTCAGAGTCAAGCTCTGATTATGATTCTTCAACATCTTCTATAACTCTTTCCTCTGCAATAGGTTGTTCACTGCTATGATGGCCAATAGGTTGCTGGATAGTAGAAGCTTCGAATGTGCCTTGTTGCTAGTATGTTGAAGCAGAGGCAGCACCTCGTTATGGATCTAGTTCAGTAGGTTGCTCATGCTGGATAGTAGAAGCAGAGGCAGCACCTTGTTCGAATGTGCCTTTATGCTAGTCTGTTGAAGCAGAGGTAGTAGCTCTCCTTTCTGGATCTAGTGCACTAGCAAGCTACTAGATGCTCTGCCCATGTACAGCACTAGGAGGCTATTCTGATGACCCAATTTGAATCTGCTGTAAACCTGAGTTCTGTAACACATTTTGATTGACTTTTGTACCAATATTTTCCTCAAACAACAGACCCATTCTAAAACCTTTTTCAGAACATGGTTCCCCTATTATTCTTCCTTGCTCATCCAATTCCTCAATCACAACACCACAACATTTTTTTCTACTTGTTTAACAATCAAAGGAGACCTAAATTTTTCAATTTCTTTAGGTGTCAGGTGGTTACAAAATACCTCCATCACCTTAAACTTGTAAGTCCATTCTGAAAATTTGTTAACATCCTCATCAGTGCATAACTCTCTTAAACCATTGGATAGATCTTTGTTTGGTTCAACATAGTAATACAATATAGCAGTTTTACGATGTCCCAATTTTTCCACCATCTTATTCAGTTCAAGAATGGACATTCTCTCGATGTCGCAAAGATCTATATGATCTACAACTCCATCAGCATACCCCACAAATTGTCCCCAATTAATTTTCCCCCATGATACAAACGTATAGTAAACCATTCAGAATCAGCCTCTGCAACAATAATTTTAGCCTCAGGTAAACACAATACTTAAAATAGGAAGAATAAATTATCTCACAAATTATGAGTCAAAACAGTTGCATTAGGCCAATAAACTACTATTTCAGTAGCCCTTTTTGTTGGACATGGTCAATAGGTAAAATAAAAAACAATGCAGGACCACTAAGGCGAATATAAATTTCTACAGTAGAAGATACCAACATATAGGACCACCAATCTTCCCGACAAACTAAAAATTTGACTAATACCCTTTTTTTAAACATTATTGACGACGATTTGGCGCTTTCATATACAAACCATTACTGCTAAAACGGAAATCGAAAAAAAATAGGGTCAGACTACTTACCGTAAACAAGAAATGGATCAAAGTACACGTCTTGCATCCTTATTTGCCACTCCATTTCGCATCAATGTCTACTTCCACGGTGCTGGTAGTATTGCTTGTAGTCGAAAAGTTGCAGCAAGAACCGTTAATGGCAGACAGAGGGAGAGATAGTGGAGAAAGTAAACCGTTTGGTCAAAATCATTTTTCGCTCCATTTTACCAAGTGAAAGACAGCTCTTTGTGGACAAAAATGCCCTTCGTATTTCGGCGTGCTTCTTACGTGGTCGTAGATTCCGTCGGTATTAACTGTTGAATTTGACAGAAGATCTAACATTTTGTACTTTGGATAGATCGGGGGCCAAAACTTTACTTTTAATTGTTTGGGGGCTAAAATTTCATCCGGTTAATAGTTTGAGAGCCACTGGGACTTTTTGCCCGACATATAAATACATATAAATTTTAACCAAAAACCAATTGACTAATAATTTTATAAATACATATAAATTGTTTGCTCTATATTTTCTTAGCTTTCTTGTTTTTATTGGTGCTAATTCTCAGTTAGAGGCTAGATACTTATATAAGCATTATGCATACTTAGAGGTGTGGCAAAAGAAAAACTTCTATCACGGTTGAAACTCCTTTAGATTTTCACATAGAATGAACCAAATTTAATGATCATAACACAGCAAATTTGGCAATTGAAATACATATTTTTTTAATTTGAGAAACTAATAAAAACCCATGAAATGGCAAACTTAAGTGCCACCTATTGATTTTGAAAGGAACCTGTTAGCTAAAATTGTTTTTTTCCTGTATTCCTTGTGCTTTTTCTAAAACAGATATTAGCTCCTTATTTAGTTGATTTGAAATAGTGTTTGTTATTCTTCTGAAGAGTTGGTTTCAACTTGCAACACCTTGCTTTTAATTTCCGATCAAGTCAATAAACAATTAAACACGTGCATATTAACCTCCATATATCATTATTTCTAGTGTTAAATGCATGAAATGATTTACTTTCAAGATTACTAAGAGAAAATATTCCAAAAGGAATTAGCTTGATTAATAATTCTTCCAAGTTACCAATTATATTTTAATAACATTAGGTGGTAATTATATTGAAATGACTGAATTAATTTGAATTACAATTAAAATTTTTTTATTAGAAAGCATCTAAGAAAATATTTTCACCTTCATATGACACATCGATCGCTATTCATTTTTCTATATTTTGATTTGTGAATGACTTTGGCACTGCATAATCTTCTTGTTAACTCAATTGATCTGAATGATCATGCCCCAGCATAGTAGACAAATTTGATGAACATATTGCTAAATTATATATAATAATGTCTTATGGAATATTTTTAGCCAAAGAATAGTTATTTTTTGGATTGCTTTAAAAAGTTCAACATCTCAACAAAGAGTAATAGAATAGATTAGAAAAGTCAAAATTTAGATAATTGCATAAAGATTTTATAATTCTTAAATCATATAATCTCACCACTACATCAAATTAGTGGTCATGACATGCAAATACTAACTCTTCTCACATAGATATGTGACAAGGGATACATCTATATCCACTAGCAGGTTTTGACAATATATATATATATATATATATATATATATATATCTACTAGCAGGAATGATATTCATGTTTCATTGCAAGCATTCCGTCTTCAACTCAAAACTGCATGTAGGAATCCTTGCCGTTCTTTCTTATTTCACTACTGATTGCAATCTTCTCCTGTTAGTTTATTTAAATAAATATAACTTGATATTTCATTTTTTGTAGAAAGGATCCACAATAGTTTTCTATTTACCCTCCTGAATATTCGAATATGCAACCTAGTTACAGGTGAAGTGTTAACTACCAAGTAAAAATTGTGCTTCATTATTGATAACTTGCAGTTGCATGTTGTAGCTTTTTCTTTTTTCTTTTAATTTCACAAATAAATGAAAGAGATAATAGGAAAGAAAAGGTCACATTGAGTGCCTAGCATCTCTGAAAAATGTAAGAGCGTATTTAGTATTGGATTTCCTTTAATAAAAAAAAAGAGATAAAAGAATAAAACATTTTTTTACAAATAGCCAGATAGATAAATATACCATTGTTTTGCTCCAAATTAATTGCTTTTCTATAAAGAAATTTATGTCAACAACATTCTATTACTAAATATAGCCTCAAGGTTAATATTTTAGCTAAGTTTAGTTCTACAAAGTTTAAGCAATTAGCAAATTGAGCTCTTCCTAAAGGCTTGAGTTTAATTTCATTTTTATGCCTTCACATTATGGGCTCCAAGAATCACATTACTTGGTGTAATTGGGTTCCAAAGTAGCCAGTTGATTTTGAGTTCTCACGTTCATCTAGCATGGCAAGAAATTTTCTTCTAAATGTAGCATCAGTTAACTTCTAAAATCCATCCACAAGAGTTTATTTTGGCTTATGTCATGGATCCAACAGTGATAGTATATACACTATCAGTAACTTCTAAGAAATTTTCTTCTAAATGTAGCATCAGTTAACTTCTAAAATCCATCCACAAGAGCTTATTTTGGCTTATGTCATGGATCCAACAGTGATAGTATATACAATATCAGTATATATAAGATTACTCTTTTTGTATGGATTAAGTTTTCATGCACTGACGATGTATACATTAACAGGCTTTGATTAATAATAATTATGCAAACTTTAAATTTGAAATTCAACTTTTACACATGTGTCATAGATCTAACAATGATAGTGTATATACTATCAGTATTTACTCTTTTTGTATGGATTAATGTTTTCTACACTGACAGTGATACACTATTAGTCTTAGATGAATGAAAATAATGCAAAATTTGAATTTGAAATTCAATTTTTGTACATATGTCATAGATCTAATAGTGATAGTGTATATATATATATATATTGTCAGTATATATAAGATTTACTCATTTTATTTTAATCCCTTTCCTAAAGTATTTCATTCATTCATAATTTTATTCCTTAAAATTTTTTAGATATTCTTCTTTAGTTTCCAAAAGTTTCTCCAGGAAAGTTTTTTTTAATATCGCAACAATTAGCCATGTTGAACAAGAAGTTGATATGCTAATCTTCTTTAGTTTCCAAAAGTATTGTCCAAGAAATTTGTTAAACTTCTTTCCGAACAAAAATTTTTTTTTTTGCACTATTGCTCAAGGAAATTAAGGAAATCTGCTTACTTGCTCACAATTAATTGATTGCCAAAGAAATTTCTAAAACTTCTTTACAAACAATTTCTTTCCAACTATTGCTCAAGAAAGTTGACAAAATTTGAGTTTAATATATTTTATATTTCTAAAGTAAAAACCCATTCTTGCTGTTACATTGAATTACATAAATAGCCACAATTATCATAAATAATGCAAAGCTAAAAAAACAACATCGCATACCAAGGGTATTATCGGAATATGACATCTAATGCACTAATCCGCTAATTTTAAACTCTTGCTCTTAATATATTATAGATAAGTTGTACCTCTATAAGCGTTTAATTAGAGCTACAAGCTAGCCATAATGGGTTTGTTTGGATTATAAGTTATTTGAGATATTTTTACTGTAATATTTTTTGTGATGTGATGTATGTGAGATAAAAAATAATTAAAAAAATAAAAAAATATATTGAAAATTATAATAATGACATAAGCAAATATATTTGAAAAAATAATCAGCTGTCCAAACAAACCCATTGTATCAGGAAGACTCTGGCTATTTCTTTATTGATTTACGTCATGAATGTTGTAATCTAATTGCTGATGTGACTGCAAAAAGTGACCCATTTGGTACGCGCATTTGGTCATAAAAAAAGTGGCCAAATTGGTACACGCATGGCCCACCAATAAAGCACCAGATTTGGAGGAATCTTTGTTTGGCGCTACATTGAAGTTGCTGGGAAAGTATGGTCGAACTTATTCAACTTTTTACTACTTCTGCAGTTCTGAAGCACCATATCTTCTGTGAACAGCACAGTGTCTTGCAATATTTAAACAAAAAGTGGGGAAAAAAATGGTCCAGCCTATTGTTAGATCCTGAACTGATTTTATTGAGAGCTGCTAAACCAGATAAAAATCTAATATCAGAGTGAAAAGAAGATATGATAATGGAGATCCCCTCCAGCAGAGACGCCAATTGCTTTGATTTTGCTTTACGTGATTATTTGCAGTCGCATCACATCTCCTCCAGCACTAGCACAAGTTGCTTTGATCTTGCTTTAGATTTTCTAGCCAAGCTTGAAAAAGTGCCCGTATTTGGCTGGGACTTCAAGAACCTGAAGAAGAGGGTAAGATTAATGAAAACCTGTTTTCTGTATGTCAAAAAGTGTAGGAGGAGGAGGAACCACGAAGCACTTTTGGAGCATGATCGAGAGGACAGGTGTAATATTATGCCTGAAAATTTGAGACGTAGTATTATTTGCTTCAGAATTCAAGATGTGGCCATCAGGATGATTCCGGATCTTCAGTCTGCTTATTTTAAATATATTCATTCTCCTTTCGACATAGATGTTGAAAACATTTCAAGTGCGATTACCAGATCCAAGGACAAGATCAAAATTTTTCTTGAGACGGATCTCAAGAAATCATGCGCCGCCATCTTCATCGACTATTACTCACCAGGAGATCCACGACTAGTTATGGATCTTATTATGTGCCTTTTAGAGACTTTGGATTGGGTTTTACGTGATAGGGAGCTAAGGGATACAATTAGACACAAGCTAAAACTCTTGAGGAATCTCATTGGCTTTGTGACAATGCAAGGTTTTGAATGTGCACAACTGACAGATCTCTTGACTCACACTGTAGTTGCAGCTGGAGGCCTGATTTCTATATGTCTGCTTGACTATGATGAAAATCGAATGGAATCTGAAATTTATCAGCTGCAGCTGATACACAAGAAGTTCAATCTTCTTGATCTCCAAGTCCGAGAAACTTTTGTCCATGTCCTGACAGCTTCAAAGAAACAACCGAGATCATCATATGATAAGAATAAGGATCCAGTGGTAGGCCAGTTTATTGGTTCTCTCCGCGATTATCTTATAGATCTACTAGGATCTTATGCCAGTTTTCAGGTTCCAGTGAAGGGTCAAATACTAAAACTCCATGAGGAAATAAGATGCCTGGCTATCCTTCTTAAACAGGAGGAGAAACTAGGTGATGAAATAAAGGATCTTATTGGAGTTGTGGTCCCTGATGTAGGAATTTTGACCTTCTCCCTTTCTGTCAATGAAATCAAGGAAGGCTTGCCTGAGGAAACAGAACTTGGGGTGTTTCATTTGCACAAAGTTCTCAAATATATGGTGGCAGAGGTTGCACACAATTATCCACTAAAATCACCATATTCATCATTTAATTATCCTAGACCCAATGAGTTGGGCTGTATGGATTCTTTCCTAGAAAATCTCAAGGAACTAGCAAGGTGTGATGAGGCTGATGATTCGATTGGTTTTCAACAGGATAGAATCCAAATGATCCAAAGAGATATTGTATTCTTAAGATCTTTCCTGGAAAATATCAAGGAGCAGCGCTATCAGAATAGAAAACTTCAAGCTTTCTGGAGTCATGTTATGGAGGCTGCTTACAAGGCAGAGTTACTGATTGACTTGGCACTTGTTGGTGATAAATGTGAAGATTCTTTGGATGCTGTTTCTAGAGATATCAATCTTTTGAAGATTGAGGCCCCAGAGATCCATAATGGTCAAACCCAAAGAGTTAACAAGACTTCCCTTCACATACCATCACAACTTACTATCGCCATGCATGATGAAGATCTGGTAGGTCTTGACGACAAGGTGGAAACTATTACTCATCGGCTTACGAGAGGATCAAAGCAATTGGATGTTATTCCCATTGTGGGTATTCCTGGCCTTGGTAAGACCACATTAGCCAATAAAGTTTATACTGCTCCTTCAGTTAGGTCACATTTCGATGTTCATGGTTGGTGTTGTGTTTCTCAAACATATAGCATACGCAGTATGTTAGTTGAGCTTTTGTGTAGTAGTTCTTCTGAGAGTTCTAATGAATATCTTAAGATGGATGAAAATGATTTGGCCTTGAAGCTAAGGCAGGTTTTGCTGAGAAGTAGGTATCTCCTTGTTTTGGATGACTTGTGGGACGTTGAGGCATGGAATTTGTTGAAAAAATTACTGCCAAATGATGCCAATGGAAGCAGGATTCTCTTCACGAGTAGATGCCAGGATTTATCTTTGCATTTCGAACTTAATAGCGAGCCTCACCATCTCCGCCATCTTACCGACGAAGAGAGTTGGAAATTGCTGCAGAGAAAGTTATTTGGCACGGAAGATTGTCCTCCAGCACTAAGTAAAGTTGGATCTCAAATAGCAAAACTTTGTCGGGGCTTACCCCTCACAATTGTCCTTGTTGCTGGAATTCTTGCTACTACTGCAAAAGATAGTTGGAAAGAAGTTGCAAAAAGTCTAAGTTCTATTGTCCTTGGGGATGCATATTGCAAGAAGACACTTGAGCTGAGTTATAGTCATTTACCTGATTGTTTGAAGCCATGCCTTCTGTACTTTGGTGTATTTCAAGAAGATGAGATTATTAATGTGCGAAGGTTGTTACGGCTTTGGATCACTGAAAGATTCGTGCACCAGGCTGAAGGAAAGAGCTTAGAGGAAGCAGCTTATGACTACTTGATGGCTCTAATTAATAGAAGTTTAGTTATGGTTATCGGACAAAACATTGTGGGTGGTGCCAAAGCCTGTCTACTTCACGATTTGGTACGCGAGTTTTTGTGTGGAAAAAGCCAAAGAAGAAAGTTTTCTATATGTTATTCATAGTTGGAAAGCCCCTCTTAGTCTTAGTGGGCCAAGCAACCCCCACCGAGTTTGTGTTCCCAATACCGGAGAATTGAAGATTTGGGAGTTAATGCTTATTTTTCCCAATTTACGCTCTTTGATCTTGTTTGGACATGTTATTAAACATCAAGAGGAGGATTTGGGCATTTTGTTACATAAACTTCTCAGAGTGTTGGATTTTGGGTATTTGGACTTTGGTTATTCTTTTCCGATGGAAGTAGTATTGCTTGTTCACTTGAGATACCTGGCGCTCAACGGAATAAAATACATCCCATCTGCGATAGCCAACCTCTCAAGGTTAGAAACTCTTATCGTAGAAGATCCGCGTTTTGATATTGAGCTGCCAAGTACAATTTGGAACATTAAGACATTGAGTTATCTACGTGTTTTAAATTATCATGGAGGATGGCCACAAGGTTTTATTTTTCCAGTTGAAAATCTACGTGTTTTAGATCGTTTAGACACATTAGACCTTGCGGTTGATCCCTCCCCTCAAAGCTTGCAAAAGATACTGAGTAACTTACCAAGCATTCGCAGGTTAAAATGTATGGAATGCTACAACATATCAAGAGAAAATACCAGAAATTGCAACGAGATTCTTGAGTTTGATAGTTTGAGTCAACTGGAATCACTTCATTTGTCTGGTTTTCATGGATGTGGATTTAAATTCCCGTTGAATTTGAAAAAGTTGACTCTCTCACGTAATTATCAGCCATGGAGTGAAATTTCAACAATTGGAAAGTTGCCCAATCTTGAAGTGCTTAAATTACTAGATAACTGCTTTGTTGGGGAAGAATGGGTAATTAAAGAAGGGCAGTTCCCTAAACTCCGAGTCTTAAAATTGTCATGGTTGGAATTTCGCAACTGGACTGCATTTTCTGATAATTTTTCCCGCCTTGAGAAATTGGTCTTGCACTGGTGTCCGAAGCTGGAAAAGGTCCCTTCCTGTTTAGGGGAGTGTGAGACTCTTGAAATGATTGAGGTGGATAGGTGTCGTGAGTCTGTTGTAGATTCTGTAAAGCAAATTCATCAAGAACAGAAAGATATGGGAAATGAGGTTCTAAGGATCGAAATTCATTCCATTTCCTCATAAGAAGAGTCTACAGAAGCAGAGTCAACTCCCTCAGAAGCAGAGGAGATTTCTTCAGAAAGAGAGTCTATTTCCTCTCATCACGCAGTTGACAATTGCGAGAGTGAATGTACAGCCGGATTCCACTCATCAGGTCAGATAAAACTATATTTGCATATGTTGAATCAGTTCGATTATCTAATGATTCACGTTTCTCTCAACAGTTTACGACGGCAAACCATTCATGTCTCTTTTTCATCTGTTTATATGTTGAATCAGTCCAATGATATGTTAATTCATGTGTCTTTTGAAGCAATTTCTGGAGGCGTCTAAATTCTTTATCTGTTTAAAGAAAACACATTGATGCACAATCTGTTTCTAAAATCTTCTTCTTGTCATTTTCTGGTTCAGTGTTGAGTAATTCTTATGTAAGGATTTATAATCCCAATTTCCGAAATCTTCTTCCTTGTTGCTACATATTGATATGATACTCAAAACCTGATACACTTATCTGTTCCCAATTTCTGTATGCAAATAAGAGGAATACAGAAAAGTGTGACTTGCTTCTATTTTTCCTCAATAAAAACCATATCTCAATTGATTGATATGTTGAAACATACAATCACAGTTTTGCATACAAATATTAAGTGGAGACGAAAAACCCCAAAAAAAAAAACCTATGGTTGTGTTACTTTTCAACAGAGGAAGGGCATAGGACTTAATATGTGTTTTTCTTCACTACAATATGCTGAAATACAAACATTTTCATTCTTTACTAGGCAATTTTTTCTTCAACTTTTTTTTTTGTGTGTGGTTTCATGTTTTATTTTGCTATTTTAAGTGGTTTATTGCTCAAACTGATCAAAATGACAAATCAAAGAAACCAGATGACCTATTTTGTTGGGTAATCTGTATACCTCTTCATTCAACTGATGTAGTACTGCAATTATTCCTTCTTCCAGAGTAGATTTCCTCGGAAGGAGAGTCCATTTCTTCTGATCATCACATTAGACAATGGTGAAGACTGAAGCATTTATGTCTCTTCTTGACTTTGTGTGATCATTCCACTCATCAGGTCAGATATAATTGTATGTGTATGTTAATTCAGTCCCTTCTTCATCTGTACCAAATTATTTGATTTGAACCTGATGCAGCTGTATTACTTTGTCATTGCAGGGGCAAGCACAGTCATGCATTCTATCAAGCCAATATTATCCATCATAATCTGTTTGTAAAATGTTCCTTTCTGGTTTGATGTTTAATAATTTACACTTTATGATCCATCATAATCTGTTTGTAAAATGTTCTCCATGTGCTTTTCTGATTTGATGTTTAACAGTGTTTATGATTTTTTGAGTGGATAATGAAACAAAACTGCGGCTTTGGAACTATGAAAACGAAAAGAAGAGAGATTCAGGCACTTGTTCTTTGCATGCTTTTTTTTTTTTTTTTGAGATAAGAAGTAGGCCTGTCAATTGACTTGGGCTTACCCAAGTTCAACCCGATCAACCTCAAACGCAGTAGGTTGTGCCTTATGCAATGCGAGCTGAGTTGATGTGGACTAAACTATTTTGCCCGATTTAAATGTGAACTGAATTTCAGTTGTACTGAATTTAGTCCACTTAATTCTCAGTCCGAATAATATGTATACTAGAGCTCATAGTGGGAATTAAGAAGATTTATTTCTCTAAATCCAGACAAATATTTGAAATTTAGATGCCTAATTTTATGATAAATTGTTCCTTTTCAATTTCTAGTTGATAGATTTATGGATGTTATGGTAAACAATATTATTTTTTGTTATAAAATTTAAACTTTTAGAACATCTATGGATTAGTTGGCTGTTTGGTTTAATTAGATTTTGTGAACATTAAAAGTACATGGCATGAATTTGCACCTATCCGAATTAGGCCAAGTGCCCTACTTTTATTTTGAGTCGAGCATGAGTTACAAAAATGAGATTCTAGTTGAGTAGAATTTGGATTCAAAAAAATGATATTTTATGTCAACTGAGTTTAAGCATGTTAAAACCCAACTCACATGGTCCAATTGATAGGATAAGAAGGCAACTAATTGAAATAGATTCAGCCAACGAAGGAATACTTTGTGATTAATCAATGGAAATTGCGTGAAAGTTTGTTGTTGTTTGATTAAGCAACGTTGTACATTAAAATATTTAGCTTTAAGTTCCGTCATTATGTCTTTAATGTCATGCATTCTATCAAATTCTTTAGTTTTCAATATAGTTGGGTACACATGAAAAAAAACTATTGTACTAACATTTATGCATATCCACCAAATTTTAGATCCATCTTAAAGAACACAAATCCCAATGTGGTAATAGTTAAGATTCCAAGAACGTAGGTGAGAAAAAATTGAGCAATAAATATCCTATAGCTTCAATTGTATTTATAATATCTATACAAGATCAATTTCTTTAAAATGACAGAAATTCTATTAGTAACAGTGAAAGATTTTGGCTTTTGATAATCAGCTATTGGGAACCATATGTCATTTAAATATTGAGAGTAACTTTTTCTAATGTTTTGATAGAATATACTCTATTAATTAAGTAATGGAAGCAAATATGAGTTAGATTACTCTATTAGTGTAAAAGAGTATCGATATAAGCATACAAATATGATTATTTCGGTGAAACTTAGGAAATATTGCTTTTTTTTTTATTATTGGATGTATCGCTAATTACTGAACTTTTGATTGATATAACTTCCAAAGCTACTCTTTTTAATGCTGTTTTCAGTGTCCTGTTGGAAGTATTAAATTTTTTGGATGATTTTCTTTTTCTGGGGAGGTTTTTGCTATCTTATTCAAATTCCTATATAATTTCTTGTTCAAGTGATACCAATAAGACAGTTCAAATTTCTGGATTGTGAATCACGTACTTTGCACGAAAATTCTGGATGACAATGTTTCATGCACATTTTAAGAGTAATTAAACATGGTTTCAAGAAAGATTAAAGTCCAAAATGCTTAGCACTTCCGGTCTTCAACACTAATGATCTCAAGATCTTGGAGTCAAGAATGTGCTCTTTTGATTCTGTAGTTTTCTGAATAGAAACGTAAACAAATCAGGAAATATCTTCAAAGTTGTTGTACCTACGAAATCAACCGTGGTAAATCTTCTCATATTGGACAGCAATAAGAGAAAAAGATCATGAATGACTGTCGTTTTAGTGTTGATATGGAAGATATGAATAAAAGTAGTTTGTGATTTTTCAAAATTGACAATGGATAGTGGACCAGGAAATTCTTATGGAAACCAAATGGGTAGGTTTGGAGCAAAGAGAGTCATTATTTCTGATAACCAACCTAGAAGTTTAAGGGAATTATCACAGTCAGAAATTCGAGATATGCTGATGGGAAAGGCTAGGATTAAAATCCACAAGAAGTTACCGGGATAGAATATGGCTGCTGTATAGAAGTCTTCAGGTAAAGAGGCAAGGGAGGAGCCAACTTCATCACTGCTCCGACAGAATCAGTTGGAAGTCAATTTCTTCTATTATAACTTTCTCAGACACAACTGCCACCATTAGTACCCTGAGCTAGATCATGCACTAGGGAGCTTGCCTTCTGCTTCAACCAATGGTCGAAACACGGAAGCTACTGATATTGTCACGCCTCGAGCCCGCACGTGCCAGTCACGTGACATTTGCCGTACCCTCAAGTCTCGCTCAAGAATACAAGGCAACATCATACTATACTAAACTTTAAAAGTACTAAATAATATAACTAGATAAAGTGCGGTACAAATCTCATATGAAGAACAGTCTACGAATATCCAATAAGTTCGTACATTTATTCTCTGGTTGAAACAGCAGAAATAAAAGTAAATAAAACTAATAACTAGAAGTAGCTAGCTTGCTAACTTCTGTTCACTTAAAAACTAATAAAAGTCATCCTCAGGGTCTTCTACGTAAATCAATTCATACTCTTCAGAATCTGCAAAGATGGTAAAAAGTGGGATAAGCGACAAATCGCTCAGTAGGTAATATTTACCCCTCTGTTGGACCATGCACTCGTAATTTTATAGATACATATATAGATATAAATTAAATCATTTGCACATCGTTCACATCCATAATCTTGAAAGTAACGTTGTTTATAAAACAATCAGTAGTAACGGGTGACGAGCAATTTAAAAGCATCTTATTGACAACTATACATGAAAAATCACAAAGTCATAAATCATTTCATATCCATTCATAAGTCTCTTCATATCAGTTCATAAATTACTTCATATCAATTCATAAGTCTCTTCATATCAGTTCATAAATCAATTCATATCAGCTCATAACAAGTACATGTAATGATCGGCTACTGAGTACTCAGTCTAGAGATTAAACCCCTTCTAAGTGGGCGATCAATAGGTTTCATGACTACCAATTGGTCTCATTACATACATGGGTCAATCGGTCGGACTTTATATCAGGCTACCATGATCTTGTCAATTGGTCGGACTCTATACTAGGTTATCATGACCATTAGATAGGACTATAGCCCCTAACGTCTATTCCATGACTGTTTTGAGTTTTACTTGTCATAAAATCATTTCACATGTCACATACATAGTTCTTTGATTTCATAAAAGATACAGCTCGTTTGGCATATAATAATATATCAAAATATTTCAAATAAGTCACATGGTCCATTTTCGTATAGTAAAAATATAACGTTTATAAATATCCAAGTAAAGCATTTAATCAAATACATTTCGAGTCAACACAACAAAATATGATTGACAACAAAAATTTCATTTTGCACCTTTGAAATCTCAGAAGGGTAAGTACCACCTACCTTTGTCTGGCTGTTCGAGTGATGCTACCTTAGGTCTTTTAAACTTGTGTCGTACCGATCAAATGCATAGGTTTCCTAATTAGTTGATATTTTCTATAGATGCATAAATATACAAACTCTGAGCGAGTCGAAAATTCATGTTTAAACCATTATTGACCCTAACAGCATTTTCCTAGATTGGATGATTTCTATTTTTGGAAAGTTTCCTAAATTGAAAAGTTTCTATTTTGAGAAAGTTTCTTAATTTGGAAAGTTCTCCTTTTTGTAAAGTTTCTGAATTTAAAAGAAAATAATTATTCATAATCATATTTATTATCTTGCCTATTATCTTACTATACATATTTATAATTTATAATTATTCATTATTATTATTATCGTCCTCGTCGTCGCTACTTTATTTTATTACCATTTTATATATTTGTTAATTAGTTACTATTATCTTTCGCTTTATTTCCACTTTGTGCATGTGTAGGTGTTATTATTATTTATGTATATATGTGTATATATATATTGACTTATTATTATAATTATTGTCTTAGTTTATTCTACTTGTGTTTATATTTTTATTTTCATTTATATCTTTAATTTACTTCATCTATATCTATATTGTCATTTTATTACTATTATTCTTCTTATTATTATTATTACCATTAGTGTTATCATTAGTATTATTATTATTATTATTACGATTTTATGTGTTCCGTTTAACAACTAGGACTTATCTTAAATTGTATAAATTACTCTAATAAAGTTAGATTAAGACGTTTTAAATTTCTATTTAAGTATCTTAGACTTAATCAATTAAGTATAAGCTTAAATGACTAAATCTTTAAACTCCGAAAATTATTATTTAGATTGAGTTTTGAAATTTAATTCCTATGTTAGTCCATAAAATGTGGACTAATTATACCTAAAATTTAACTGTTGGACAGTCACTAAACTCATAGTATATTTTTGTTCCCAAATATATATACTTGTCTTTTTTTTTTTCAAATTCTATTATTACTTTTATTATTCTACTTGTGCTGGCGACCTCCTTTTTTTTTGTTTCCCTTTGGTTGGCCTGTCGGCCAACCTTTCCACTTGGTTGCTGGCGACCTTTGCTTTGCCGTTTTTTTTTTTTTTTTTTTTTGGCGTTGAAGCTTCAGCAATTCACAACCACAACAGCAGCGGCAGCCGCTGCTGCTCTTCCCCTCTTTCTTTTTCCTTTTTTTTTAAAAATAACTTTCCAACAATTTGGTAAACCCTATTCATCCCATAATTAATATTCAATACCCTAATCCTACTAATCCAAATCTAAATCTTCCTAAATTTCTCATACAGGCATATATATATATATATAACATAATACATATCTGTAAAATCTTTAAAATGATTAATGCGACTAATAGAATTTAAAAGAGGAGTTTTCACGCGAATTTAGGACTTATGGGTTTAGGTGCCTAACTGCCTGATTGATCAACAGTGACACCTTCTTCTCCTCCTCTACTCTCTGACGGCTCTTGCTCTAAGGGGAGGCAGACAATGAAAGGTAAGAATGATGTTATTTTTTTTCTTTATTGTTTTGATAAGTGTGCTAAACCCTAGTAACCACCCACCATTTGGTGGTTTAGATAAGAGTTCTAATTATTGTGAACTTTTACCCTATCTTATCTCATTCCTATCCCCCAATTAACCCTTTAACCTATCTTATAATTATTTTTTTACTTTTACTCATGATAAATTACCATTTAATTAATTGGGCAAGGATAAAAAATTGATCCCAAAATCGTGGGTTTTACAGATATGTTCATGACGATGGACGTGGCTGATCCGGATTTGACAAAGACAGCCTTGTCTAGAAAGCCCTTTAAAGTTAGGATTAGCTGGTTGAACTCCAAAAGCAACGGCGAATTGAACTTGGTCCATTAAAGTGGTGTGAGTTGTCGTTTTGCTAAACTTGCAAAACCAATTGCCATAATGGTTGGTTCTGATTTTACAAAATTGAGAATTTTGATACCAATTGTGATATAGGGAAGTTCTTTTTTTTTTTTTAAATGAAGATAAAGTCGATGATAATAATTGAATTATCCAATTAAGTATGGAATTTTATGGTTAAATTCTAATTCAGTTTGGAGTCTGGAACAGATGAATTTGAAACTAAAAAGTGAGATATCGAGCTTTCAGTTATCCAAGGAAGCCGACTTGAAATTTACCAATCATTGTTTGATCAATTGTCTACGGGTGTGAAATGTTCAGGAATAGTGAGAGCCAAAAAGAAACTGATTGTTTGAGTTGGTGTTCGGTTTTGCCGAATTTGGAAGGAATGCATGAGCTATCACCCTACCAACTGCATAGGTTGTTTTCTTAAAACTCAATACTCCTCTCTTAGATTTTCCGTTTTTTATTTGAACCAATTCAAATCCACTTTTTCTTTCTTTATTTTTATCCCATAGATTCTGGAATTTAATTGCAAAGGAGGGATTTTAACACTGCTACCCATTATTCCAATTCTTGAAGCATCCGAGAAAACCCCTCAAGAAAAAATGTTTTCGGAGTGGATGATGAAACAAAGTTGCAGCTTTGAGGTCTACGAGTAGCATAGTAATAGACTTTTCGGTACTTCTTGTTGGGCTTTACTTGGTTAAGAAGGGCAACTATGCAACGGATTCAGCCGAGGAATGAAAACCTTTTGCAAAAACCTGTTGTTGAATGATTGAGCAACATTAAACCTTTAAATATGAGCTCCGGATGTAGCCGTTATGTCGTTAATTTCATGACAATCTATGTTGAATTTTTGTACCAAAGTTCTTTCGTGTGGCAATATCCTAAATAAAAATAAGGGTAAGTAACCTTTTACCCATTGTGTTAGGTTCTTAATCATATCATTCTTCTCCCTCGCTCCGCCTCTCCCCTACTCTTATGGTTTTAAAATTTATACATAACCTCCTCATAATTTAGGTTAAACTGTCACCATTAATTTTCTATTAAAATTAGCCGTCAATATTAAAAAAGTCAAAATCAAACCAATAAATTAATAAATTCACCATTTCTTAATTTTTTCCAAGTACAAAAGAGAAGAAAGAAAATTAAAGAAAAAGACAAATAAGAATTAGAAAATACAAAATCTTTAATAATTGCAAATATTTTAAACCAAATCTTTAATGATTGCAAATCTTTGATGGTATTTCCTATTTCTTATTTATATATTTTTATTTCCCTTTATTTTTTTGTATTTGGAAAAAATTAAGATTTAGTATGCCAACGTACAATTATTTCTAAATCATCTCTTCTTTTCCCAAAGGGAAAAAAGAAAAGACAAAAAAGGGAAAAAAAGAAAAAAGTTAGTGAAAAGCTATATTTGTCAATCCATTAGTTTTGGATTTGACTTTTTGATATTAATTGTTAGTTTTAACCAAAAAACTAACAATTATATTTTAACAAAAACTACAGAGGTTTTATGTGGTGAAACAACAAACTATATAAGGGGTAAAGGATAATTTACCCTTAAAATAATTTCTTTCAATTGGTTCAATAATTTACTATACGAAACAGTGGTAGAGCCACATTCAGTTGAAGGGGATATGCAATTGCACCCATTCAATTTTTTAGAAACTATAAAATAGCCCATAAATTTTAAAAAAAAAATAAGTATTGCCCCATTTTTGCTGTCCTGAATTTTGGTAGCATTTCCTTTAACCTCATAATTGCCCGCCAAAATTCGTCAAATCTTCAATAATTGTCTTCTCCATTTCCACAATGGTAAATCTTGAACTATAATATATTACATGATACTATTTTTCCCTTTCTATTAAATGTAATTTTTTGTAAGCAAATGTTATTTATTTAATATTTAGCTTTTCTTATATGTATATTTCATACAAATTACAAGCCAACCAAATATTCATTTTACAGTTCGATTGTGTGTAAATTATTTGCCAATTGTACATCTTAATTATAATACATATCTTGTATTCTTATGCATATTTTTATACCATTGGATGAGTTGAAAAATAATGAATCCCAAGTTGCATGTTTGCTATAATAAATATTTAGTCATTTCAAAAATCTACAAACCAACACGTTATAAGTCTAAATTAATATTATTACACCCCTTGAATAAAAGCTTTGGCTACGGCACTTCTACGAAGCCATGTAGCCAAACACAAGTTAGATTATCTCTATTAGTATATAGAAATATGTAAATAAATACTATTTTGGTGAAACTTGGAAATCATTAGAATTGTGAATAACACAAATTAGAAAATAAACACATCCAATCTTTCAAGTATTACGATTAAAATAGTTCAAGGATACATTAAAAAAGGGTAAGGCTATTAGAAGAGATTGTGAGGTTGTTTTGTGATTCCATTTGATAAGTTTAGGTACAGGAAAATTATAGACTTGACTGTGTTGGATGCATATAGTGTTTGTAACAAAGCTAGTAAAATTTTCAGACCCTTTTCGATAGTAAATTGGGCGTCGTCATTGGAAATCACTCTTTCGCACGATTCGTACCTATGGTTTTTCACAAGTTCCAGGTTTTGGAGACTTTTAGATTTCGTTTTTTTTTTCCTTGTTTTTTATGGAAAACTTGTTGAACTTTTATTAATAAGTGCGTCAATAATCTTTTGTTAGGATTGGTCCCATTCTCAAGAAATTAATCAACGAGAATAATAGGACTCTTGACAACTCAATAAAAACAATAACAAACAAATAAATCAAACAGGGAAATACCAAAGTTTACATAATTTAATGAAATGACTTGCATTCACGGGCAAAAGGGTGACAAATTTATTAAAACAGAAAGGATACAAACCCTAGAAAAGAGTTTCTATACCTAAAAGCACCCAATATCAAAAGCACAAGAAGAGAATTCAAAATCACACCAAAGGTTTAACGGTCTAAAGGCCCAAATAACTCACTAACTGGGTATCTTAATTTGGCGTTTAACTTAAAAACCTCTCTTAAATTAGGCATCACAGCTGCTACCATTTGTACCCTTGAGCCAGATCATGCACTGGGGAGCTTGCCTAGTTGTCTTTTGCTTCAAACCAATGGTTCAAACATAGAAGCAACACAATGGATGTGCCTGATCCGGAGTTTGACAGAGACACAAAGGAAGAATAACCAGGTTTGGGCTGCTCATGACAACGAGGATGGCATGCCTGGCTTTCATGCTATTATTCATGAAGCCTTGTCCAGAAAGCCCTTCAAAGTTTGGATTAGCTGGTGAACTCCAAAAGCAACAGCGAGTTTGGTCCATTAAATTGGGTGGGTTGGGCTTTTGCTAAAAAAAATTTCTTTTAGGCCTCTTGGTGATGAAATGGGTGTTTGCTTCCAGAGGAAACTTTCCATATTGCCTTTCATAAAATGGCGGTGAATCACGTACTATGCACGAGTCTTCGTGATCACAATTTTAATGCAATTATTTATTTTAATGGAAAAATGAATTTCCTTAATTCAACGGAGACGGTCTTTGAAAATTGCAAAATTTCTACAAGTTTTAATGCAAATTTTACTGTCCTTTTTGGATATCATACTGATACTGATGATTATAATTCAATAAACTCTTATCACATCATTCAATAATTTAAACTTTTAAAACTATCTAAGAGTTGATATCTATTTTTATACATTCAACGGTAAATTGATACGTGATATCCAAAAGTTACAGTAGAACTCCCCGAAGAAAGTAAGGTTATTAGAAAGGATCACGAGGTTTTGTTTTGTGATTCCATTTGATAAGTTTAGGTACAGGACAACTAGAGACTTAACTATGTAGAATGCACATGATTATTTTGTCACAAAACTAGTAAAATTTTCAGGCCCTTTTCGGTAGAATATTGGTCTTAGTAACTGTAAATCACGTCTTTCGCACGATTCGTACCAATGGATTTTCACAAGTTCTAGGATTTGGAGACATTTCGATGTCATTTTTCTTTTTTCTTTTTTCTTTTTTTCAAGGAAATCTTGTTGAACTTGTTTTAACAAGTATGTGAACAATCTTTCACTCGGTAACACCAGAGTCCAGAATCTACCACCTTCTGCATGGCATCTAACTGAATAAAACCAAACAAAAAACAGAACTACTGACTGCTAACTATACTTTTAGTCTATCACGGAACACCAACTAAAGAAAGATATATGGATCAAAACATAAACCAAAACAAAGTTCCTATTCTCTCTACTTGAAAAATAAATCAAAAGATTTCTTGGTTTTCATGTAATCTCCTCAAACAAGAATAATTTTTTGGTGTTTTCTTATAATGTGTGTTCCAGTAATTCTTAATCTCGTTGTCTGTCCCTTCTAATTCTTAGTCTCGTCGTCGTCCTTATGGATTCTTCTTTCTCACAGAATAATAGAAATAGGTAAATCATCCTCATCCTCGCAAATCAGGATGGCCTTGTACTTGCAGCATGGTGAGAATTATGTTGTTTGGACAATTGACCTATGTCACAAGTGAAAGAGCAGCAAATTCACTATAAAGAAGAGAGTACAAAATCATAAGTTTTAGAGTACTAAATACTAAAAACACAAAAAAAAGCCTAAATAAAACAAAAGGTTCAACAACCTGAAAGGTCCAAATAAGCTACTAACTAGCACTTTGGTTGGCACTTCTCAAAAATCTCTCTTAAACTGGGGTGTAGGGCCTCTTGAATCTCTGTTGATATACTAAGGTCCAATTGTTTGATAACCTAATTCAGTACTTAAATTTAATGGATTCAGATCTTAACATGTGTAGATGCATTTGATAACTAAAAATTGAATATCTGAATTAATTAAGTGACACTAAATTTTTCACGCAAACTTGCTCCCAAAAATAAGTTATAAGTTATTTACTTATCACTGAATATGATATATATTTAAATATATTAAATTTAATACTTAACAATTTAATAGTTTAAATGGATTCAAATTTCAATTTTCATACTTCAGTTTTATCAAACGCACCCTAACTATTGGTCCAAGCTTGCTATTAGTATCTTTTCACAAGAAGTCCAATAAAGAGTTTGGTTAGTGGAGACTTGCTAGCACTAATATCTTTTCTGTTGCATTTTTACGTCATCTTAAGCTGGACGTTCAGTCCCAGTAGAGTTTGGATTTGGTTTGGTCATTTACCTGTATTTTCTTGTTAAGGGTAGAAGACTAGAAGAGTTGTCCAAATTAGCTAGAGGATTTGGTTTATTTTGTTGTGTTGCCTCGCTAAGCCGAGAAACATCACAATCGGAGAAAGAAAACTAATCACAAAAAGTTTTCCAATATGACACAAATAAACATCTAAACTACCTTTTCTTACCTTTTCTATCTTATCAGGTCTTCCATTTGCAACAAGTTCTCTTTATTACAACCCATGAATCCTTCAGTTTCCAGATTTCAACCCATTTCTTTTATTTTGGTACTCTGGTAGAATGCAAACTTAAATGTATGCAGCAAGATGTATTATTGCTTTTTAATATATATTACACGAAAAAGGGGAAAAGAAAGCGGAACCAAGAGATGAAGAAATAGGATAGAGGACTCAAATTTATGACCAAGCGGATGGGAATCCTAAGTTTGACAAATTTTTATCAGAAGTGGTCATAAAGATAAGAACGCCTGGATGATCTATACCTTTCTTTGTTCTTTTGATAAAGTAATATCCATTGTCTTGGCTGCTGGAAACTTTTGATAAAGTAATATCCATTGTCTTGGCTGCTGGAAACTATGGTCTAACTTTTTTTTTTTTTTTTTTTTTAACTGTGGTCTAACTTATTTAGCCTTTTTTTTTTTTTGCCCAAATTACTACTGCACTTTATCTTTGTGGAAAGAGAACAAGATAGCCTATAAACAAGATGACAACTTGAATTTTCATGTTCTTTTCCTCTATTCCAAAAGGAATATTCAAATATGTCAATCTAGTTGAGGGTGAAGTAGTTGATTTGGTGGTTACTGCTAGTGGGAATATTATATCTAACCCAAAAAAAAAGGGTAAAAGGAAAAAAACCTGTGTAACAAGTAGGCATAACCTCGTTGATTCTCAGTTAGAACACTCCTATTACTTCTAAGATTGGATAATCTCTCTGTTTGCCTACAAATTTTTACGTATTTTAAAAACATACTGTTTTTACAAAAAAGGAGCAAATGGACGGTTAAGTGTAGATATCCTACATTTATATCAACAGGAAAAATATAAAACTGAAAAAAAAAAGAATTTAACCAAACCAATTGACTAATAATTTTTATAAATACATATAAATTGTTTGCTCTATATTTTCTCAGCTTTCTTGTTTTTATTAATACTCATTCTCAGTTAGATGCCAGATGCTTATATAAGCATTAAGCATACTTAGAGATGTGGCAAAAGATAAACTTCTATCACGGTTGAAACTCCTTTAGATTTTCACTTAGAGTGAGCCAAATTAAATGAACATCCTAACACAGCAAATTTGGCAATTGAAATACATATTTTTTTTTATTTTAAATTCACAAATAAATGAAAGAGATAATAGGAAAGAAAAGGTCACATTGAGTGCCTAAATCTCTGAAAATGTAAGGACGTATTTAGTATTGGATTTCCTTTAACAAAAAATAAATAAAAGAATGAAAACTTTTGTTACAAATAGCTAGATGGATAAATATACCAATGTTTTGCTCTAAATCAATTGTTTTTCTATAAAGAATTTATGTCAACAACATTCTATTACTAAATATAACCTCAAGGTTAATTTTTCGCTATCTTTTGTTCAGTTCTACAAAGTTTAAGCAATTAGAAAATTGAGCTTTTCCTAAAGGCATGAGTTTAATTTCTTTATTATGCCTTCACAGTATGGGGCTCCAAGAATCACATTACTTGGTGTAATTGGGTTCCAAGGTAGCCAGTTGATTTTGAGTTCTCACGTTGATCTAGCGTGGCAAGAAATTTTCTTCTAAATGTAGCTTCAGTAAACTTCTAAAATCCATCCACAAGAACTCATTTTTGATAAATGACAATGATGCAAAATTTGAATTTAAAATTCAACTTTTGCACATGTATCACAGATCTAATAATGATAGTTTATACACTGTCAGTATGTATAAGATTTACTCTTTTGTATAATGTTTAATTTTAATCCCTTTCCTCAAGTATTTTAATCCCTTTACTCCTTCATTCACAATTTTATTCATTAAAAGTTTTTAGATATTCTTCTTTAGTTTCCAAAAGTTCCTCCAGGAAAGTTTCCTTAATATCACAACAATTAATCGTGTTGAACAAGAAATTGATATGCTAATCTTCTTTAGTTTCCAAAAGTATTGTCAAAGAAATTTGTTAAACTTCTTTCCGAACAATTTTTTTTTTGCACTATTGCTCAAGGAAATTAAGGAAATCTGCTTGCTTGCTCCAAAATTAATTGATTGCCAAAGAAATTTCTAAAAACTTCTTTACAAACATTTTCTTTCCAACTATTGCTCAAGAAAGTTAACAAAATTTGAGTTTAATATATTTTATATTTCTAAAGTAAAAACCCATTCTTGCTGTTACATTGAATTACATAAATAGCAACAATTGTCATAAACATTGCAAAGCTAAAAAACAAAACATTGCATACCGAGGGTATTATCGGAATATGAGATCTAATGCACTAATCCGCTAATTTAAACTCTTGCTCTTAATATATTATAGATAAGTTGTACATCTATAAGCATTTAATTAGAGCTACTCGCTAGCCACAATATTGTAGTAGGAAGACTGGCGATTTCTTGATTGGTTTACAATATGATTCAAATTAGACAATTAGTTTTGAAAACTCGAAAGCAATAAGCCAGCAATTGTTTCAGAACAATATTGAAATTAATGCAGAAACCATTACATGAATGTTGTAATCTAATTGCTGATGTGACTGCAAAAGTGACCAATTTGGTCATAAAAAAAGTGACCAAATTGGTGCACGCATGGCCCACCAATAAAGCACCAGATTGGGCGCTACACTGAAGTTGCTGGGAAAGTTCTGAAGCACCATATCTTCTGTGAACAAGACTATGTTTTGCAATATTTACACAAAAAGTGGGAAAAAAAAAGAGTCCAGCATATTGTTTGTAGGCTATTGTTTGATGAGAAAGTTTTGGATCCTGAACTGATTTTATTGAGTAGCTGCTAAACCAGATAAAAATCTAATATCAGAGTGAAAAGAAGATATGATAATGGAGATCGCCTCCAGCAGTAACGCCAATTGCTTTGATTTTGCTTTATATGATTATCTGCAGTCGCATCACTTCTCCTCCAGCACTAGCACTAGTTGCTTTGATCTTGCTTTGGATTTTCTAGCCAAACTTGAGAATGATGACAAGTGGAAATTCATGTACCTGAAGAAGAAGGTAAGATTAATGAAAACCTGTTTTCTGTATGTCAAAAAGTGTAGGCGGAGGAGGAACCACGAAGCGCTTTTGGAGCATGATCGCGAGGACAGGTGTAATATTATGTCTGAAAGTTTGAGACGTAGTATTATTTGCTTCAGAATTCAAGATGTGGCTATCAGGATGATTGCTGATCTTCAGCCTGCTTATTTTCAATATATTCATTCTGGTCATTACTTAGATTATGCCACCATTGAAAGTGCGGTTACCAGATCCAAGGAAAATATCACACTGTTCCTTGAGACAGATCTCAAGAAATCATGCGCCGCCATCTTCATCGACTATTACCCACCAGCAGATCCACGACTAGTTATGGATCTTATTATGTGCACTTTAGACACTCTGGATTGGGTTTTACGTGTTGGGGAGCTAAGGGATACAATTAGAAATAGGCTAAAACTCTTAAGGAATCTCATTGGCTTTGTGACAATGCAAGGTCTTGAATGTTCGCAACTGACAGATCTCTTGACTTACACTGTAGTTGCAGCTGGATGCCTGATTTCTGTATGTCAGTTTTACTGTCATGATGAACGAGTGGTCAATCAAATGGAATCTGAAATTTGTCAGCTGATACACGAGAAGATCAATCTTCTTGATCTCCAATTCCGAGAAGCTTTTGTCCATGTCCTGACAGCTTCAAAGAAACAAACCGAGATCATCATATGATTTAGCCCTTCAGAAGGATGAGGATCCAGTGGTAGGCCAGTTTGTTGGTTCTCTCCGCGATTATCTTATGGATCTACTAGGATCTTCTGCCAGTTTTCAGGTTCCAGTGAAGGGTCAAATACTAAAACTCCACGAGGAAATAAGATGCCTGGGTATCCTTCTTAAACAGGAGGAGAAACTAGGTGATGAAATAAAGGATCTTATTGGAGTTGTGGTCTCTGATGTAGGAATTTTGACCCTCTCCCTTTCTGTCAAAGAAATCAAAGAAGGCTTGCCTGAGGAAACAGATCTTGGGGAGTTTCATTTGCACAAAGTTCTCAAATATATGGTGGCAGAGGTTGCACACAATTATCCACTAAAATCACCATATTCATCATTTAATTATCCTAGACCCAATGAGTTGGGCTGTATGGATTCTTTCCTAGAAAATCTCAAGGAACTAGCAAGGTGTGATGAGGCTGATGATTCAATTGGTTTTCAACATCATAGAATCCAAGTGATCCAAAACGATCTCGTATTCTTAAGATCTTTGCTGGAAAATATCAAGGAGCAGCGCTATCAGAATGGAAAACTTCAAGCTTTCTGGAGTCATGTTATGGAGGCTGCATACAAGGCAGAGTTACTGATTGACTTGGCACTTGTTGGTGATAAATGTGAAGATTCTTTGGATGCTGTTTCTAGAGATATCAATCTTTTGAAGATTGAGGCCCCTGAGATCCATAATGGTCAAACCCAAAGAGTTAACAAGACTTCCCTTCACATACCATCACAACTTACTATTGCCATGCACGACGAAGATCTGGTAGGTCTTGACGACGAGGTGGAAGCTATTACTCATCGGCTTACGAGAGGATCAAAGCAATTGAATGTTGTTCCCATTGTGGGTATGCCTGGCCTTGGTAAGACCACATTAGCCCACAAAGTTTATAATGCTCCTTCAGTTAGGTCACATTTCCGTGTTCTTGGTTGGTGTCGTGTTTCTCAAACATGTAGCAAACACAGTTTGTTAGTTCAACTTTTGTGTAGTATTGATTCTAGGAGTCCAGATGAATATCTTGAGAAGGATGAAAATGATTTGGCTAACAAGCTAAGGCAGGTTTTGCTGAGAAGTAGGTATCTCCTTTTTTTGGATGACTTGTGGGACGTTGAGGCATGGAATTTGTTGGAAAAATCACTGCCGAATGATGCCAATAGAAGTAGGATTCTCTTCACCAGTAGATGCCACAATTTATCTTTGCATTTCGAACCTAAGAGCGAGCCTCACCATCTCCGCCATCTTACTGACAAAGAGAGTTGGAAATTGCTGCAGAGAAAGCTATTTGGCACGGGAGCTTGTCCTCCAGGACTAAGTGAAGTTGGAACTCAAATAGCAAAACTTTGTCAGGGCTTACCCCTTGCAGTTGTCCTTGTTGCTGGAATTCTTGCTACTACTGCAGAAGATAGGTGGGAAGAAGTTGCAAAAAGTCTAAGTTCTATTGTCCTTGAGGATGAATACTGCATGAAGGCACTTGAGTTGAGTTATAGTCATTTACCAGATTATTTGAAGCCATGCCTTCTGTACTTTGCTGCATTTCGAGAAGATGAGGTTATTTATGTGCGAAGGTTGTTACGGCTTTGGATCTCTGAAAGATTCGTGCAACAGACTGAAGGAAGGAGCTTAGAGAAAGCAGCTTATGACTACTTGACGGCTCTAATTAATAGAAGTTTAGTTATGGCTGTCGGACAAAGAACTGTGGGTGGTGCCAAATACTGTCTACTTCACGATTTGATACACGAGTTTTGTGTAAAAAAAGCCAAAGAAGAAAGTTTTCTATATGCTATTCATAGTTGGAACCCTCTTTGTCTTACTGGACCAAGCAACCCCCACCGAGTTTGTGTCCGCAATACCAGAGAATTGAAGATTTGGGAGTTAACGCTTATTTTTCCCAATTTACGCTCTTTGATCTTGTTTGGACGTGTTCATAATGAACATGAAGAGGAGGATTTGGGTATTTTGTTACCTAAACTTCTCAGAGTGTTGGATTTCAGGAACTTGGGCTTTCATTATTCTTTTCCAATGGAAGTAGTGTTGCTTGTTCACTTGAGATACCTGGCGCTCCAAGGAGTAACATACATCCCATCTGCGATAGCCAATCTCTCAAGGTTAGAAACTCTCACCGTAGAAAATCCGTGTTTTGGTATTAAGCTGCCAAGTACTATTTGGAACATTAAGACATTGAGTCATCTGCGTGTTTTAAATTATCATGGAGCATGGCCAATGGGTTTTGTTTTTCCAGTTGAAAATCTTGAAGTACCCCCAGATTTAGATCAGTTAGACACTTTAGACCTTGCAATCGATCCCTCCCCTCAAAGCTTGCAAAAGATACTGAGAAAGTTACCAAGCATTCGCAGGTTAAAATGTATGGAACGCTGCCGCAGACCAAGAGAAGCTACCAGAAATTGCAACGAGATTCTTGAATTTGACGGGTTGAGTCAACTGGAATCACTTCATTTGTCTGCTTTTCATGGATGTGGATTTAAATTCCCATTGAATTTGAAAAAGTTGACTCTCTCAGATAATTATCAGCCATGGAGTGAAATTTCAACAATTGGAAAGTTGCCCAATCTTGAAGTGCTTAAATTGCTTTATTGCTGCTTTGTTGGGGAAGAATGGGAAATGAAAGAGGGGGAGTTCCCTAACCTCCGAGTCTTAAAATTGTCACGCTTGGAATTTCGCAAGTGGACTGCATTTTCTGATAATTTTTCCCGCCTTGAGAAATTGGTCTTGCGCCGATGTAAGAAGCTGGAAAAGGTCCCTTCCTGTTTAGGGGAGTGTGAGACTCTTGAAATGATTGAGGTGAAAAAGTGTCGCGAGTCTGTTGTAGATTCTGTAAAGCAAATTCAACAAGAGCAGATAGATATGGGAAATGTGGTTCTAAAGATCGAAATTCATTCCATTTACTCAGAAGAAGAGTCTACAGAAGCAGAGTCAACTCCCTCAGAAGCAGAGGAGATTTCTTCAGAAAGAGAGTCTATTTCCTCTCATCACGTAGTTGACAATTGTGAGAGTGAATGTACAAAGGAATTCCACTCATCAGGTCAGATAAAACTATATTTGCATATGTTGAATCAGTTCAATTATATAATGATTCATGTTTAAATGTTGAATCAGTCCAATGATATGTTAATTCATGTGTATTTTGAAGCAATTTCTGGAGGCGTCTAAATTCTTTATCTGTTTAAACCTGATGCTGCTGCATAACTTTCTGATAAATTTCTGATTGCAATAGGAAACACGTTGATGCACAATCTGTTTCTAAAATCTTCTTCCATGTTGCTACATATTGATATGATACTCAGAACCAGCAGAGCAAAAGCATAACTTGATATGATACTAAAAACCAGATACACTTTTCTGTTCCCAATTTGTGTATGTAAATAAGAGTAATACATAAAAGTGTGACTTGCTTCTAGTTTCCCTCGATAAAAACCATAATTCAATTGATTGATATGTTGAAACATACAATCACAGTTTTGCAACAACTATTAAGTGGAGATAAAAACCCAAAAAAAAAACTATGGTTGTGTTATTTTTCAACAGAGGAAGGGCATAGGACTTGCTATGTGTTTTTTTCACTACAATATGCTGAAATACAAACATTTTCATTCTTTACTGGGCAATATTTTCGGAAGTCAAAAAGGAAGCAATTTTCCTTAAAACTTTTTTTTTGTTTGGTTTCTTGTTTTATTTTGCTATTTTAAGTGGCTAATTGCTCAAACTGATCAAAATGACAAATCCAAGAAACTAGCTGACCTATTTGGTTGGGTAATCTGTACACCTCTTCATTCAACTGATGTAGTACTGCAATTATTCCTTCTTCCAGAGTAGATTTCCTCGGATGGAGAGTCCATTTCTTCTCATCGTCACATTAGGGGTATGATTTGACAATGGCGAAGACTGAAGCACTTATGTCTCTTCTTGATTTGGTGGGGCATTCCACTCATCAGGTTAGATATAATTGCATGTGTATGTTAATTTAGTTCAATGATATATAATTTTTTTTTTGTCGATACGATAGACCTACATTTTTATTTTGTCTAGACGAATGCACTACGCACTCATTTGGAAGCCACTTAAAGTGGCTTGTCACATTTTGTGGCCAATGGTGGGAGGCAAGGTTTCATCTCTGACCTCCCACCCCATCAACTTTGGTGGTGGCCACTGATGGCCACTGAATTAAGCTCAGTAGTTGAATGATATATAATTACTCATGTCCCTTCTTCATCATTACCAAATTATTTGGTTTGAACCTGATGCAGCTGCATTACTTTGTCATTGCAGGGGCAAGCACATTCATGCATTCTATCAAGCCAACATTATCCATCATAATCTGTTTGTAAAATGTTCTTCATGTTCCTTTGATGTTTAATAATTTACACTTTATGATCCCAATTTTTCAAATATTCTTCAATCCTGCTACAGATTGAAATGATCCTTAAAACTAGATGTTTGTAGAATGTTCTCCATGTTCTTTTCTGATTTGATGTTTATTAGTGTTTATGATCCCAATTTTTGAAATCTTACTTCATTGCTACTATGGATTGAAATGATCAAATGATCCTCAAAACCAGCAGACAACAAGCATACATGCGAGATTCACTTTTCTCTTCCTTTCATGTATTTCAGTAATACAAAAGATTTCCTCAATAAAACTCTCATGCAACAATACTTAATATAGAGAAAAAAAAAAAGATCTAAATTGTGTTACTTTTCAATAGAGAACGTGCATAGGAACAAAATGGTAAATTTTGCATCAACATGATTATATTTTCACGTATAACAATATTTTGGCGAACGCATACAATAAAAGGAGGCTATTTAGTAGTCACCCGCATTTGTATGCATTCTTCAACTTAGCAAATGTCTAAAGAGCGTAACTTTTCTTAAACTATTTCATCTTTTATTTTCTAATCAATGTGATTAATTGTTCAATGTTCAACCTCTGTTTTCAAACTTGGACCGGACCGGCCGATCGAACCGGGAACCGGCTAGTTGTCCGGTCCGAGTTAATCCTAAAAATCGGGAAATCAAAAATTCGGTCAAACCAAGTCAAAAACCGGGTTTGACCGGAAAATGAACCCCTTTTTTTTTTAACTTTTTTGAAAGGTCAAAATATTTTAAATATGATGTTTTGACCCTTAAGTTGTTAAAAATTGTTAATATATCTCAAATATTTCATACTTTATAAATGTTGTGTTAAAGTTTGGTATTATTTTTCAATCAAGTCTATAATTTTAATTCTAAATTTGTTAATGCTTATTAAATAATATAAATTGCTACTTGATTGTTCTAATTTATTTGTATTTTCTTGTTAATTATTTGAAACATCAAATATATATGAGTATACCTTTATTAATATTAACATGTTATTAACTATTTTACATATAATATTTTAATTTTCAAATAATTTTTATTTATGACATCATCCGGTTCAACCCCTATCGAACTCTGTTGAACCCACTGACCCCTGACCCCTGAACTCGACCGAGTCGATATCCGGTCCGGTTCTGAAAACATAGTGTTCAACCCGGTAAAAATGACAAATTAAAGAAGCTGAATGACATTTTTGCTGAACAATCTATGTACTTCTTCATTTAACTTGACATCTAATTGTGATATTCTATGCCATGTAACTTATTTAATACAAGAATATTTAGAAAATAGAGAAAACCATTAGCTGGCAATCATCTAAGACCAATATTAACGTTGACGAGGAAACCATTACATGAAGAAAAATGAAAATAAATTTTTTTTTGTTGCTATGACTTGTGAGGCTAAGAAGTACAGGATGCGAGGTGAAAGCTGACTTTTAACTTTCTTCCATCCAAATGATTGTAATCCAAAATTCCAAATATCGTTTCCTCTGCTTTATTTTTCGACTTTCTTTCTTTGTTTGGGCCTCTGTTTCATTTTTGCTTTTCTGATTTTGGGCTTTCGCTTACTGGGTTTATTATTTCTTCTCCCTTTTTTTTTATGTTTAGTTTTTTTTTTTTTGTATTCTCTATATATTTGTTTCTGTGATTTATTTTTTTCCTTATTTTTCATTTTTCCCCTTTCTTGGGTTCCCTAAAAGAAACCTACACAATTAACAAAATAGAAAATTATATAAAAAAACAAACTTATTAATTTACATACGCGTGTATGACGCAGTTTACAAACTCACGGAGTCCTCATGGATAGATCACTACTGAAGCATCACAAAACATAATTAGTTCTTTTAATAGCCATTTAATTACTCTATCAAATCTCGTTCCAATGATCAAGAAAGGGTTCTTAGATTCTTTTTCATACCAAATTCAAGGTTCGAATTATGTACCTGACAATTGGAATTAAAAGTAATTCAAATCATGTACTTGACAATAGAGAGTAAAATACATGTGAGAAGGGATGAGAGGATTAAAAAAAAGAAAAAAAAGAAGAGTCTCTTCTTGTCTATATACAATAGTGTTCTTCTATGTGGCTTGTATAATTGACTAGACAGCAAAGGCAAGACTTCTAATGATCAAATCACTCTACGTTAACCTTTTAGGGTTTATTCCACTTGCACCTTTAAAGTTCTTTCTATTTTCATTTTGCTTAATCTTAGTTACAAAAATTTACATCTTATCTTTCAAAACAAATTCTAAATCTTACAAAGGGCTTAAATATTGAATGAAAAACCTTATATTCACCTAGTTTTTTTGTCAAATATTCACCTAGTTAATAATGCTCTAAGCTGAACTAAGGCATGAGAGCACAATCTACTATTGTTAATGCCATGCATCCAAGGGGTGCTGAGGGGAGTTTTGAAAGTTTTAATTCACAGTGTGTAAATATGGGTGTAAAACAAAGTTAGTCCCTTAATTTTCATAATTTTAGTTTATATTATGATATATATATATATATATGATTTAGCCAACTTTGAATTAATTTTTTCTTCAAAAAAAGTTATTTATATTTTATTGTGCCAGTTATTTAACTTTTAAAAAAGTAAACATATAATCAATAATCCATAGAAAATTACCCAATTTGATACATTATAAAAAATGACCCAATTCATAATTATCAATGGGTTAAAACAAAAGCAATTACTTTTTTGGCTCATATATAAATATACAATTTAGCCCAATTGATTAAACTTGTTTTCACTCTAGCTGTATCAACTCTAACTATAGAACGAATAGTTTCAATTGTGAAGATAATCAAGATAATTACGAAACAAGATGGAAGATAATTTCTTGAATCATTGCCTAATTGTGTACATAAAAAAGAAAGTTGTTGAAAAATTTAGCGCTGATTCAATCATAGATAAATTTACTTCTAAAAGGAATGTAAAACTCAATTTACTTTTAAGAAAAGTGATTGAAATTTTAGTGTATGTTAAAATAACTTTTATCTTTTTTAATTAAAATAGTTATATTTATGTTACATATATATATTTATTTATTTTGCATAGGCGACATATTGGAGTATTTTTTCATAATGTGCAACTTGGGTGGTTTGTGATATTATAAGATATTTAAGAAAAGTTTATTTTTGTCTTAATTTTCGTTTTGACTATGTTGCATATTTATAAAATAAACATACCTTTATAATTAAAGTTAATATTTGATATTTTTAGATGTCATATATTTTAATAGATGTAAATTATTTTGAACATAGCATATTAAAATAATTTTGTTAGGAAAATTTTTAATCCCCCTAGAAAAAAAAAATATCTTGGCTCCGTCACTGCATGCATCCCATTTGTTCACAAAGAGAGAGCAAGTTGGAGAAGATGAGGTTACCAGAATAACCAGCAGTAGAATAAATTCTCGTCTTGTATACCATTTGCTACGAATCCTTCATCATAGTTCCTCTTTTTTCCAATCTATCCTAATTTTACATCCATTTTGCTCATTAGTATATTCAAATATTTAACTTAATAACAGGTTTAAAACCTCAAAGCTCTTTCTGGAAGTTGAGGCTAGTATACATTGGATTAGACAAATTTTTTGTTTGAGTTGAGGAGAACCTTTTATTCTTTTTGGACCATTTTTTCTTCAGGAGTCTAGAACTCCATGAGGTTTTGGTTTTTCTAGTGATTTCCGAAACATCAGAACTTTTTCAAACTCAACATACATTAAAATGATTGAACTGATGGTTCAGATGTTTGAACTGATAAAGTCAAAACCAATCACTCATTTTGTTCATCACTGGTCCGCCTTTCAAAATATTTTTAACTGCTAAAGTTGTTCAAAAAGTCGAATACTTTGAAAAAAAATCCTCCCTGAAGTTTCTAGTAATATCATTTAGCACCCCTATAGTTCTAAAAGTATCACTTACCTTCCCCACAAGTGATGTGGCAAAAATTCACCGTCGCAGCATGCAAAGTGAAAGTATTACCCTCACAACTTAAGATTATTTGTTCTAAAAGATTTTGGAAGGAAAAAAAATATAAATTGACAAATTAGAATGTCTATCTTAACAATTTTTGGCACTTAAACCTTCATACTTTTTTAGTCCTTCTTTGCCACCCATATATTACATTTTCCTCAATATTCTAATAATAATTTAGACAAAAAATCTATAAAAAAAAACTTAGATCAATAAAGATAATTGCCATTTAGGAGTTAATTTTGCACTTAAACCCCCTTTCCTACACTCCAATTTTTTTTAAAGTCCTTCTATGCCAACTTTATATTAGAATACCCTCACTACTCTAACAATTATTTAAAAAGAAATTAGTAGATTAAGTACCAAAATTTTATACAACTAAAATTTGATATTATAAACTTATATTTTCACTTAAACACCCCTTTGATCCACTTTGAATGCTCTAATGACAATCTTGTATTAAATCGCCCTCGCTATTCTAACAACTTTTTAGGCAAAAAAGTTCAGAAGGAAAAAACCCAAATCCATCAAAGAATGGTTATCCTAACAATTATTTTTTACTTAAGCTATCCCTTCCCCCAACTTTTAGTTCTCCTGTACCAACTTTATATTAACTGACCTCTCCTATTCTAACAATTGTTTGTGCAAAATGAATTAAATGCACTTGAGCATCTTTTGAATTAATTGCACTACTAATGATATATGTCATTCTATTAGAGTATGTAATAGTACCTTTAAATTCTTTATTAGTTTGTGTTTTAGGTGATCGAATTCCTGGGTTTGCATTAATCCAGAAGATGCTCAAATGCACCCTTCTTGCCACCCATTTCCCATAGTACCTTCTAGCGGATCTAATCGCCTAGCTTGTGGATAACCTAGATCCTTTGGATACACCAGTCCCGGTTAGTGTACCACTAGGGTAGAGTGCACTTTTTTAATTAACTCCTTTTCCATAATATAGGTACAGATTCACCAATATCATATTGGTGTAAAAAAAAAAAAAAGACAAAGACAAAGACCCTTGAGATCCATCTGTCCCGCAGTGTAAGAGTAAGTATAGGAGCAAATTAACAAACATAGTACTGATTAGAAAAAAAAAACAGCACATTCATTTAACCATCACACCATGTCAAACGTTTATGACTATTCATTTTTTTGTTTTTTCTAGAATTTTAAATTCTTAGAATCTGATGTTCCTAAAATGGTCTTTGATTGCTGTAAACGGTTTACTACACTTGGCCACCTTAAAGTTCCTTTTATTTTCATTTTGCTCTTGAAATATTTAGCTAGAAACTTAACAGGCTTTTCTTTCTAAAGTTGGCTTTCAGGCCTTACAAAAGGAAAAGAAAAGAAGGGAAGGTTAGAAAATTGAATTAAAAACCTTATGATTTTTATTAATTTCTTCCAATTGGATCGAAGCTTGAGATTCTAATCCTATTATTGTTCACATTATAAGGCTTTTTCTGTATAATGTCGTAGGGCCGCTCAATAAACGAACTAAAAAATGACGGTGGATCCACCCCTGTCTTACAATACTAAAAAAAAAAAGTGTTGGTACACAAAAAACACACATCGGAAGCATACTGGACACGTATAGAAATATGCGGAAGAAGAGGAGTTTAATAACCATAAACGCCAGGGGCAGTGCCTACGCATCGCCCGGGTGTTTGGTGCCTGTGATTAAAGAGGATTTTTAATGGACAAATAATATTACATTCTAAAAAAAACATAGTTATCAAATATGACAAAACTAATAATAATATATTCTAATTGCAGCACACACTGTACACTTTATTTTATCAATGTTTTTACAATTTAACCTTTTTCAAAAGACCCCTACAAATGTCAGTTGAAAATTCCCTAAGAGGAGACATAAGTTGTTTCAGACAAAGAAATACTCTTAAATGGTTAGCTTATGGCAACGTGTTAATATGTCTTTATGTTAATTGCACAACAAAAATTGCACTTCAATTAAATGTATCTATAATACCATTTCAGTAATTACACCAACACATAAACTTATATAAGTTGTATTCGATGCAAAAACAGTTGCAAAATAATTTCATATTTCAAAAATACCCAGATGTCTCCATAAATCAAAATTTTAAATGTACCAAAATAAAGATATTTCGATAAATATATCTAAACATATGCTGCCCTCAGTTGTATCAAAAGTTTTAAAAAAAACTACACAACATTCCATATTTCCAAAAAAACTCTTATCCATGCAGTTGAAATTCAAACCCCCTTTAATCACAACTCATTCTTATATAATATAAGAATATAAAGCATATATGTTTCTCATATTGAGACTTGCATAAATTCTAGCAGAATTGCCTTTACAACAACCACAACTCTCTTTAGTTTGCCTCTCAACGTTCTCAACTGGATACAATACTAAAATATCATATATACAGTCAACATGAATTGCAAATTAAAATTCTACTAAAATAAGAAACTACCATATAATTACTTCATACCCTAAATATCTAAATTGGTAACACTTGGCTATACTTTTGTTTTTAAATTTCTCCTGTAGGGAAAAGGCAGGACTTAAGAAGTGAAGAAGAAGCAGAGTGATTTAAACCTAAGGTCTCTAATTTCTAGAGCCTTAACCTTATCCATTAAACTAAGGTTTCTAGACAAAACTTGGCTAAACTTGAATATTTCTAAACTAGAAATAGAAAACATCAACTATTAGGAAGTTCGGTTTAATTATGTCAACGTTGCCTCTTTTAAACCAAAATTTTCATGAGTATAGCTCTATTCTATTGCCAACCAAAAAAAAAATCTTCTAAGATATTTGTTCATTATAAATCAATTCTTGCCAGTCACTTCACTTTCAATTTATTAGCCTTACTAGTTGATAACTGATGTCAAGATTCTCAATTTTACAAGTCCAACACAAAAAAAAAAAAAGAAGTTGACAAGCATTTTTTTTAGGATTATTATCACTTTATCCCCTTAACGTTTGGTGTTACTATCAATTTCCCCCTTAACGTTATCTTTTAGTTACTTTACCCCCAAGATTAATGGTCAAATTTAACGGAATTTGTTAATTAAAGTGAAAAGACTTGTTTAACCCTTAAAATTATTATCACTTTACCTCTATAAAATATAGTCTCATTATCAATTTACCCCTTCAAGTTATTTTTTAGACAATTTATCCTACCATTAAACCAACTTAGCAAGTTAAAAAATTTTAGAAGAAAATACCCTCCTCTTTACATAATAAAAAATTGAGAGTGACTCTTCTTCATTTTAGTATCTAGAAAAAAAGTGAAAGTATTAATTTCTTTTTCTTGACAATCTTATTAATATTGGAAAAAATAGAAAGATGGAGTGGGGGAGGGGGAGGGGGAGAGGAAGAGACAAAGCTCAATTCTTTTTTTAAAAATTACAAATAAAAAAGAATTAAATACTTTTATTTTTTTAAAATTATTTCACTTTTTTGTTTACCACCAAATTCCAATACTAATCTCGACAACCTTAAAGTAATACGATAATGTTAGACTTTTTTTTATTTTTTTTTCTGCAAAATCTAATTTTTTGTCTCCTTCTTTCCTATCTCCTTTTCTTTTCCTAGTATTAATAAATGTGAAAAAAAGAAATTCGAGAAAATCCTTTTATTTTTATGCTTTTCGATCTCTTAAAGTGAAAAAAAGGAAGAATAACCATTCCAATTTTTTATTTTTAATTATATATAAAGAAGGGAAAATATATTTAAAATTTTTTGACCAAACTAGTTAGATTAACGATGAGGTAAAATGCCTAGAAAATAATGTTAGGAACTAAAATGATTGTATCACTATAATCTAAACGAATAAAATGAAAATAATAAAGTAGTAATGCTATAAAATAAAAGGGTACTTTTGTCCAAAATTTCTTAACATGTTGAATTAAATTACTTATGGGGGTAAAGTGACTAAAAGATAACGTTAGGGGGTAAATTGATAGTACTGATATAGTTTAAGGGGGTAAAGTGATAATAATTCTTTTTTTTTTAAGGATGGCAATGGGCCGGGCCTCCCCCGTCCCCAGCCCCGCTGCCTACAAATTCCCCCCTCTCCCGCCCCAAACCCTGTCCCCCGCTCCCCCACCCGGTCCCCGCCCCTCAGGTGCCCCTACATGGCTAATAAAAATTTGTTAGATAATTTTATTATAATTAAATTTTAGCAAATAATCAAGTACTAGAATTTCAACACATCACCAAATTATTATTTATTGTAACTTCACAATTGAAACTTATAAAAACAACCAAACAAAAGTTATTTGAATACAATCGAATATGATGAAATAAATACAACTAAAGTAGTCAAGTTTTCACTTTTGACACAAATGCAATCACTAATTCATTATTGTGCTTGTGATTTTTTTTTTTGAGAAAAAAATATTATTGTATTAAGTGTAATTAGAGATTTATTATAAATATATTAGTAAATTTAGTATAACTAATTAATAATTTCTATTAGTAGACATATATAATTATTAGTATAATTGATAATATCAATTATATTACATATAACAATATACGTTATATAATACATATAACTAATAATATCATTATCATAAATTTGTAACTAATTAAATTAAATATTAAATATAATTATATACATATATATATATATATATATATATATATATATATATATATATATATATATATGTATTAAGCAGGTAGTGAGGCGAGGGATGGGGAGGGGGTACACTCCCCTGCCCCCACAACGTTTCTAAACGGGGGAAAAAAATTCCCCCCCACCCCCGCCCCATTAGCCTCGGGCCACCCGCACCCATTGCCATCCTTAATTTTTTGGGCAAATTCCACTTTACCCCCGTGTGGTTTAGCGGTTTTTCACATAACCCCCCTATGGTTTCAAAAATTATATATAACCCCCTCATGGTTTGGATTAAAATGTCAAAGTGACGGGAATGATCATTCGTAACGGAGTCACTTCAAATGTCAAAAATACCCTTATGTAAAGTTGAAAATTATTTATTAACCAAGGGGGGTTATGTGTATATTTTGAAAACCATAAGGGGGTTACATGGTAAAGTATTAAACCATAAGGGGGTTATATAGTAAAATATAAAAATCATACGGGATTAGTGTGTCATGTATTTATAAGGGTAATTTCGACATTTCTAGAAGTTCCGTTACGAATGACTATTTCTGTTACTTTGACACTTTAATCCAAACCATGAGGGGGTTATGTATAGCTTTTGAAATCATAGGGAGGTTATGTAAAAAAGCACTAAACCACAGGGGGGTAAAATGTAATTTGCCCTAATTTATTTCAACTCTTTCACATTACCAAATCAAATACCAACAGCTATGGTAGGATCTTTTTTTTTTTTTTCTATTCACTGTTTAAGAATTAACACAAATAACACGACAGGATGCTTCTTCTCACATGTCTGTCCAATTAGGGTCAATTTTTTCCTAATTGTCAAGTAACTCAAGTACCCCAAGATAATTTAGTGGCCCAATTTTTTCCGATGTTCTGAGTCCTCTAACTCAAGCAAAAATTCACATTTCAAAATCTATCAACATCAATTTTGTAATCTGAAGTTTACAAACATCCCAAGATCAAACGGCAGGGTTCTAATACCACTTTAGTGTATAAAAAATGCGTCCAAGAGGATACTGGCATACGTAAAATTATATAGGAGAAGAGGAGTTTTAAAGCCATAAATTCAAGGCAGAATTGCTTTTACAACAACCGTAACTCTCTTTAATTTTTTTCTCGCCCTTTTCAACTCAATATAACGTTAAATACCCTGTGTATAGTTAACATAGTAATTAAGGAACAACTGCAACAAGAAACTACCACATAATTACTCTGTACCCTAAACAACTAAATTACTAAAGCTTGGCTATACTTGAATACGTCTAAATTAGAAATAGGAAACATCAACTATTAGGAAGTCTGGTCTAATTATGCCCAAAACAAGACATATTCATTTGACCATCACACCATGTCAAAACGTGCATGGGTTTCGTTGATTTTAGCAATGATAACTGTTCCACATAAAGCAATGGCAACATGCATGGATTTAGGATAATTTCATAAGTTAATTTTGTAGATAATGATAGCTTATATACTAACAACAATGAATGAATGCCACCTAAACTTGATATAATGATAGTGTATAATTTGAATTTTGTTCCTTGTACATGTAGCTTGCAATATTATGGGATAATTTTAGAAATCTCCCCTAATGCTCCGCAACTTTTGGAAGTCTCACATACTCCTAGCAGACAATTGGGACCTATTGATGACGAAAGGCGCGGCAAAATAATTAATATATCTTTAGTCTTTGGTGATCTTAACTAAACAATTTCTCACCTTCAAAGGTAATTTGCAAAAAATCAAGTCAAGTCTTATTTCCGCAGCTTTGTAATGCGATGCAAAACGAAAATATTAAACAAACAAAAATTATTCTCACCCTTGATTCTACTGCACCTTTTACAAGGAAAAAGAAGCTGTTCTCTAATTTTCTATGGTTACTTATACTTGCAGCTGCTGGACAAACTAGGGGACAAGAAAGTGGTAGATGCTCCAAGTTAACTAATAAGAAACCCATGAGGACCAAAAGCAGGGTCTGTTTCTTAATCGAATTACTATGAGCTTGGTGATTCACTATATTCTTTTACAATTTTCCCAAGTTGAAGATTATTCTGAGGCTTAATTCTTTTATTTATTACCCGCAAAACTTGAGAATTCGGCTTTACATGAATCTCTTTGTTTTGACAGTAGTTCCAATTTTTTATTAATTAACAATTGCATCTGACATCTAAAGCAGAGATTTGAACCTATTATGTTTTTGCAGGTAAAAATATCCGCTGTACCATACCAGAAGTAGGTGCCTTTACCTGTCCAATATGGAAATCCTGATTCTCAAATTTGTTGATCTTATAAATTTATAATAGTTTCTGCTTTCAAATCGAGTTCCATAAGGAGCAGAGTGCTATATCGAGGATAAAAGGTAAACAAAGTTAATCCACAAAAATACTGGAGAATGCACTGATAACTTAGTATTTTTTTTGGGGGGGGGGGGGGGGGGAAGAGGAATTATGTGAAGCGAAGAGATTTAAGGTTATAGCCTTCTCAGTTTGATGGCTAATTCTGTAATTTGAGATTCAAGTATCCTGTAAGGCTACAAGATGTAAGCTTTCAATGTTGCTAGAACGTATATCCACAAATTGCTATTCCACATCACGTCCGGAAGTGTAGCTGGCTTCTTACTTGCCACCAGCATCACCAATACCTCGAAAAGTCATAGACACTCACTTTGTAACACTATGCCATGGATCACAGGCTCCTGCGAATAATCAGCATATTGCATAATCAGCACATTAAGATGGGAATTGAAGAAATTTGATGAAGAAAGGTATTGTATTCCCATCTTATGCCGCAGCGACTTGATATTGGGTTTGGTCTGAGACAGTCCAAGCAGAGTTATTATTGTTGATAAGAAGATCAAAGTCATTTGTTCAACTGGTCCTGATTGTGTAGTTATTAGCGACGATTAACCAAGGATTGAGATAATGTCCTATAGATGATGACCAAATTGATGACATTTTTGAAGCATGCATATAGACTCTTTGTTCTTTTCCAAGAATAGCACCTTCAGACTTGAAAGACATTTGGAGCACCTCAACATGGGAACATATGATTTCCCATTCCCCCATCCTTTTCTTCCTTCAATTCGTCCATTTGCAAGAAATTCTCTTCATTACACCCCCTATAACATTTAATCCTCCTCTTTCCTGGTATCGACCCTTTTCTTTTGCTTTGGTACTTTGGTACTTTGGTTGAATGCAGCAAGCCAAACTATTGTCATTCAATATGTTAAACATGAGAAAAAAAAAAAAAGAAAGCGGAATCAAGAAATGAAGAAATAGGATAGAGGTCGACTCAAATTTTTGACCAAACAAGTGAAAGTTTAGAGTCTAACAAGCTTCTACCAGAAGTGGTCCTAAAGTTTTGAGACACCAGATTGGTCTTTACCATGTTAATGAGGGGTAGAAACAACTACTTTGATAGAGTGATTCCTTGATTAGAAACACCTATTGTCTAGGTCTTGCTCTTGGGCTCTTGAGTAGAAGTCTTCGTCTTTGCGTGGTGCATGGTAAGCAGGGCCTCTTTCTTAATGTAGTTAACTGATAAGAAATTGGGGGACAGCTAGAATGCCAAATCCTGAACAAACTAGGGGACAAGAAATTGGTGGATACTCCAAGTTAACTGATAAGAAAGCCATGAGCAGGGCCTCTTTATTTACTATTGAGCATGTAATTCATTTCCCAAGTAGGCGGTTATTGTTTCTCTGTTTAATTACCTATAAAATTTGACAATTCAGAATCTGCCATCAGACATCTAAGCTTTGATTGCTTGCAAGTTTTGATTAATGAAAATTGCATCTGGCATCTAAAAAGCAGAGGTATCAATATCCTCTATACCAGAATCATGTGCCTTTATGTGTCGGGTCACTCCGATACGATATTGAGACGAGATGACTCCGAAATACTTGACTCGCCGAGAATTCGGCTGAAAAGTCTCTGATATGGATAGTCTCGGCCAAATTGGCCCGAATTATCCTGAGTCAACTCACAAATTTACATTTTACAAATTTTCTTTTGTTAATTTTTTAATTATTTTTGTTTAGCATATTTTTGAATATTATTCATAATTTTTAGAATATTAAATGTTTCAAAATTTGCATCTCACCAAAATCGTGACCGATATGCCGAAACCGATGTGGAACCATGGTTCGCCATCGCGGGTCGTGGTCGCGGTGGTTCCACATCCGTCACGGCATATCGATTAAATATCGGGTGATACGCAAGTTAAAGTATGTAAAGCTTTTAAAAATTCTAAAAAAATTACTAAAAATAAAAAATACTATAAGCAATACAACTATCAAATTAATTTGATAAAAACCTAAGTTAACATAGATACTATGTAAGTCTTTAAAAAAAATTCCAATTTAATATTTGTTGGACTATTCTAATCTTGTTGCTTTGGTGTTAGGGGGTTGATGTGTTGAATGAATGGAAACGCGAATGCATTCAAAAAATAGAGGAATAGAGTTTTAGGTATCCCCCCTTTGGTCAAGAAATGTTTGTTCACGGTGCGATGAAAGAGAAAGTTAGAAAGGAGGTGAGATAGAATCTGGTGGGCTTTGAGCTGTGATTTAGCTGTAATTTTTTCTTTTTCTTCTTTTTTGTTGGGCCTCTCTCTCTCTCTCCTCTCACTCCATTCTATCCCCTCACATTCTCACGTACACAACCCACACTGCCTCCCATAATCCCTAGAAAACTCCTTCCATTCCACCGCCTCCCCCTTTTATTTTTCTCTGTCTCTCTCTCTTCTCAAGCGCCACCACCATTGCCAGTCTCCCCAAGACACCGATACAGGCCACCACCGCCTCCCCCTGAAGCGCCACCACCCCAGATTCATCTTACTTCCAAATTTGCTCCAATTCTTCTTGTTCGTACTCCCAATCTGATGATTAGGATCAATCCCAACAAAATTACGAGTCTTACAATCACAACCCTCAAGAAACCTCAACTAATTATGATGGGTTGCACTAGCAGAAGTGATAGAATGAGGATGGCAACCGGTGGGAAAAAGAAGAAATTATGTGGGTGATTTTGTTGTTTGACTCGCAAGTTGACTCGGCCAAACTCGGTGAGTTCTGCTGATTTCTTATTGATTTGAGTTGACTCGGTAAAAATCGGGCGAGTCAATCCGAGTTAATTCGGATTCCGGTCAAACGGCGATGCGGGTGTCGGTATCGTACCAGTGAGTCCTGCTCCGGTTATGACTCGGGCGAGTCAACTCGGATTCGGCCGATTTGGCGAACCACGTGTGGAACGGTCCAAGCCAAGACCGCGACTTTGAACCATGTTAATAGTTTCTGCCGGAAGGTTGGAGGTAAAGTTGTCTGACGCTCAAAGATGCAAGGCTTAGCCTTCTAAGTTGGATACCGAATGCTGTAATTTGAGTTTCAAGTATTGTGCAAGGCTAAAAGATGCAAGCCTTTTATGATGCTAAAAGATATACCAACAAATCGCCATTACAGATCATGTCTGGCAGTAGAGTTTGGCTTATAACATACCACCATGATGACCAATACCTTTGAGATGTTTGAACAAGTCACTTTCTAACAAAGGTGAACAAACTCTACCCTTGATTGTAGATTCATGGAATCTGGTAATATTTGTGCAGCATCTCCTTTCCAAGAGTTGACTGGTAGTGGTGCCTTATGCTCTTGACGAGTCCCATCACCGCTTGGATCCTACAAGTTTTGTGGGAGGATCATTGGCTTGTTCACCTATCCCTGTGTCAAGATTCTCCATAGAGCTCAAGGGTGAGTTCTTTTTTTGGACGGCAGAGTTTATTACGGAACAAGGATCCGGAGTTCAGAAAATTCATTGTCTGTATCAATAAATTACCCAAGAAACTTATTAAGGTTCTTAATTTGGGTAGTATATATATTAGTTTTTTATTTAATTTTATTAGAATTATAACTACTAACATTAGTTGTACTTGTGTCGGCAAGGGAAAGAAGAGAAAAGAAACCGATGCCAACACCACACTAAAGATCTGTCAGCGGATCCACAGATGCCTGTCGTGGATCGTAATCGGAGCCCTCTATCTCAGATCTACTACCTGGATCCGTGGTATTCATTAACCGATCCATCTGCGGATTCTCAATGCATCCAAACACATAGTTGAATTCGTTTAGGTTGCGCTCATGGTTCGCAGTTGCCGTTTCGGTTGTTCTACATCCGTCGCGGCATATCGTTCAAATATCGGGTGATACGTACATTATACCATATGAAAGTTTCTAAAAAATCTGAAAAAAATACTAAAATTAGAAAATATCAAAAAAGACACAATCTTAAAAAAATATTCAAGTCGACTCTGAGTTGACTTGGATATATCGGCCGATACCATGTATCACAGATTCGAATCAGCCAATATCGGTCGAATCAGAATGAGTTGCCGTGGATATGATAATATCCGCGATTCAGGGATCAGTACCGTTCTGATTACGACTTGGTTGATACGGATCGATATCAGCTGATATTGCTAATCATGGTTGCGTTTGAATTGAGAGATTTGGCAAAATATTTAAAATTCTCTCAAATCCGTCTAATTGTTTAGATTATTTAAAAGATATTTAAATTTGCAAATCATAAACTATTATAGTGTTTAAATGTAGTTTGATAATTAGTAAATTATAAATTCAAACGTCTATTAAATAATCCAAACAACTGGAGCGATTTAATTTAGGCGGATTTCAAAATCCTTTATCAAATTCCACAATCCAAATGAAGCCTTAGGGTTTTTCACATATTTTTATTTTCATTTTAGAGTAGGACTTTCTAGCCATAAATAAGCATATTCTTAGAACTATTATATTCACACTATTATCAATCTTTTATCAAATTGTTAATTGATATTATCCTAATATGAACCGTTGCCAGCACTCAATAATTGAAAATGCAAAGAATGCATATGTGAGCAACACATTGTAAGATACTTTAGCTCTTTACTAGAATTTTGCCCCTGCCTTTGCATGGTTTTTTTTAATTTATTGTGATTTTATACAAATATGAATAATTTAAATATGAAAATTAACAACAACCCTACATATCCATTTATATTAACTTTAAAAAAATGTATTCTAAATGCTCAATTATTTACTAATTTTTAAAAATTTGTTTACATACTTTCACTATAATACGATAGTATACTTCAAATAATGTATCCCATTTCAAAAACTTGGTGAATATTCTTTATTTTTATAAATATTCTTTTAGATAATTTAAATTTTTATAATGACCATAAACCTAGAACTATATATTCATATTTAATTAAGTAGAAAAGATCCAGCAATTTGCTTTTTGTCATCAATAAATGTTTAGTTTCCAATAATATTGGTAACTCTATCAATGTAACAATTAATTCTCTTTTTTACACTAAGTTAATTCAAAATTAAGGAAAGAGATGATGAACAATTTGAATACTAATCAACGATATGGTGATGAAAGAAAGTAATTCATGAAATATGTAAGATTTTAATAATTGTAATTTGAAAAAGGCTTTACTATAGTTCTGTGTAATAATTTGATAGAAAACAAATATCATTAATATAAGATTAGTTACTTATAAAATTTATTTTAAATTAGGGATAATTTTTTAACATGTAATATAATATTCAATTAGGCATGCCACATATGAGTGAGAAAGACTCTAATTAAAAAAGTTACTTTCATATATATATATATATATACTGAAATAACACTTGAGTGAGATATACCATATCTCAATCAATTTATTCTCATCCTAAAACAAAAAATCCTCAAAAATGACATTGAGATTTTGCAAGATCTTAGCAAGTTGACTCGCTACAGAGTCAGCAAGGCAAGTTAGTTACTTCGTTGGAGTTAATTGAATGCTAACTCAGTACAAGAAGTTAGTTACAATTAGTCACTGAGTCAATTGTTTGCAGTTCGGTAGAGTTGCAAGTTGCCGTTGGTTCGAAACGGGTGTTGGATGAGTAAATGATGCATCAATGAGGCGACTACTAAGGCAGGAAGTCAGTCTAGATTGTTGTCCCAAATTTTTTTTCAAGTTCTTGTAGTCCAATTTTATCTCAGTTCACCTTCTTTCCCTCTGATTTTTGAATTGTATTGTCTGTTTCAATTTACAAGTCCCGATAAAACAATTTTTGTAAGGTCTAATTCTAAAAAATTGACGAAATAGTTTTTGGCAATCCCAAAAGAAAATAATAAAACAAAAATAAACGTAAAAAGAGACATAAGAATTACGTAGCTGGACCAATTAACTTACGTCCACATGCCAAATAGCAATGAATTCATTATAGATAAGAGAGTGCCAAAAAAAAAAGAGTATAAAACTCTAGGAAAGAAATTCAAGATCAAAAAGTAGTAAATATTAACAACACAAGAGAGTCTAAATATAACAAAAGGGTTAATGATTTAAAAGGTCCAAATAATCCACTAACTCATTCTCTTGATTTGACGCTTTTTAAAAACTTCTCTCTTGAAATGGAATTTAGGGCCCCCAAACTTCTCTTGGACTGGTATTTTAGTGTATTTGAGCACATTTAAACCCACTATACTTACGGCCACCAAGAGGAGTGGCCTCTTTGTAAGATTCTCGATATGATATATAAAGACAAATTCAACAAACTTTCACCTTAACGTGTATCCAAAATTGACAAATAATAAACATGCTTCACCTTATTCACAAAAGTCTCAATGGATCCCAATAGACCAAACTTAGAAAACCCACAACTGATACTAATGGGTCAAAACCAATAAAGCCACAAAAAATCCCAATGGGCTAAAATCAGAAAAGCTTCAACAAATCTCAAAGGGCCAAAATCACAAAAACCTCAATGGATCTCATTGGACCAAAATCACAAAAGTTTCAATGGATCTCAATAGGTCAAAATTATGAATATAATAATCTTGGCTCACTTTTTCCATGAAAGTTAATTGACCATCATCCACAAATGAAGAAGCAACAAATTCACTATAAAGAAAAGAATACAAAATCCTAAGAAAGAAATCTTAAGTCTAAAAGCACTAAATACTAAGAACACAAGAGTGTCTAAATATAACAAAGCTAGTTTAAAAAATTATTGGTATTATTTTTTAAAAAATATAATGCCAGTAATAAGAGTAAGTGGCCAATTATTTTCTCTACATGTATTTTTCATGCTAAAATACTAAACTTGATCTATAATTGTCTTGAATTGAGAAGTCTATGTGGCAAACAAGGCTAGCAATTGGTTATCCCATTTTGTGAACCCTTAGGAGGAGTCACGTTATTGATTAAATAACTACCCATGTCATGGCTTATTGTCATCTA
>CM041215.1:8253826-8313656 GCA_023065735.1 Coffea humblotiana
AATCCACCAAAACTCATCACCCAACTAAACTAACTTAACCTTTAAAATTAGTAAGCGAGTTGGGTGAATTGTTGGATTTTGAATTTATTTGCCAGATCCACTTACAATGTGAGTAATTTTTGAACAAACGGGCATGATTCGACCGTGTATAGCTGCACATGAGAGACATTGTCCAAAACACAAGGTCCTTTTTCCTTTTTTTTTTTTAACAACACGAGCTATTATTATTTCTTGTATCACAAGTTTTATTGTGTAATAAAAGATATAATTTCAAATTTCAAATGATCAAGTTTTATGTATGAAAATGCACCTCTTAATTGCACCTATGTGGTAGTAACAGAGCAAGAATACTTCAAAAAGTTGAGAAACAAGCATTCCTTTGTTTGGATGGCATTGCAATTTCTCAGAGATTTTTCATTTTTGCCAAAAACAATTTTTACATAAGGGTTACTGTATATCACCGGTTTATGCGTCACCAATCAATTGCTTATGTGAATTTGCTTGCATGGAATTCCAACTCAATATATTGGCAAAAGTTACCTAAAATATTGCCATTCTTTATTTTTTTGGTTAATTGCAATTTATTTCCCTAAAGTATACCTTGATTCCCACTTTACCTCCTAATCTTTAATTTTTGTCACTTAACCACCTCAAGGGACAAAAACAATCCTCTAATATGCTATGTTTTTTTTTTCAAGTTTCTACTTCCTTTAAAAATTAAATATTAACCTGTGGTTTGATATTGATCACTCTAATGGTTGGTGGTAAAGTTTCACATCACATATGCCTTAACTGCGTCTCAAATGTCAAGTTAAATGATATCTGATAATGAGAATTGTGCACTTAAATTTATTGCTCAGGGGGATGAGTAGTCTTGAGAATTAACTCATTCTCACTTTTCACAGCCCCAAAGTGCAAATTGCAAAAGCATGGTATTGTGTTTTGTGACACATTTTGAAGAAATTATATTGTCGAATCAAATATACTGGCCTGCCAGATATCTAATAAAGAGAATTGAGTTTAAGTTAAACACCATCAATGTTCTTTTTCCCACTCAGTGTATCAATTCCTCCTAATAAAAACCAGAGACAGACAAACATTTAGATGCCGGCATTCCCCAAATTTGATAAAAAAAAAAAGAACAAAAATTGGTATAATTTAAGTCAAGAAAATGCAATTTATTTTTGGAAAAAAAAAAGAAGCAGCCCCCCATCGATAGAATATTTGTTTTGACAGAAATGAAATATCTTTTTTTTTTTTTTTTGGCGACCAGAATGTGTAAGAACTAGCATCTAAGTGCTTCAGAGAAGCCGCCCCACATCGATACAAACTATGGAATATACATCTAAATTGTATTAGACGTTCAGATACATCTAATATACATCTAGGTTGTGTTGATTTTTGTAAATTAAATATTGATCAGTATTGCATAAATTGGTAAATTTTTTAACTTGTGAAGAATAATTTTAGCAGCTAAAGTTGCTGTTTGTTTGTGAATCATATGTTTTTTGCTACATATGGATTAGAGTGTTTGGATGGTAAAAATATCTCAAATAATATTTCGCTTGCTATCATAAACACATTTCTCAATCCACCTTTTTATATTCTTTAATCACCTTTTTATCTCACAGTATATCACATCACAAAAATACTATAATAATTATTTCAAATAATATTTAAATAATACTCTATCCAGACAAAATGATATTTTTGCCACAAGGCACCAGACCCAAAAAAGTTTCGCAAAATTCGTTAGAGGTCCGAAGGAATCGAGGTAGACATATGAAGCAAACAGCTGCCCAACAACTAAAAGTACTATTTCACAATAAAAAGAACAAAAAGGCCAAAATCTGTAGCGCGTAAAAGGGTAAACTTGGTATAGGGCCATCAAAATTCAGAACTTGTGGCCGACAAACATGAAATAGAGATGACCCCACAATGGGTTCCATCACACCTAAAAAGACAAATGAGGACAAAACCAATACTCAAATTACAAAGAAACTAGCTGAAATCGCTATTCTCAGCCCTTGGATATGTAGCTTAGAAGCAATTATGAGTCACAGAGTCTTCCGAAAGAAGAATTTATCAGGATTTAGTACCAAACAGTTTTGTTACTTCCAACAACTTCGGTTATTTTGCTACGAAATACATATAGTGCTATTCTCCATAATAACTTTAGACTATCCTTTTACTCTATCTTTTGGCAAAGATTAGTTTTAAGTGGGAAATTTTTAATTTTAATTAGCAATAATAGAAGAAGTTTTAATTTTAATTTCAATGCAAAAATGTTTTAAGAAACTAGGTGTATGTCACTATTTTTACTAGAGAAGCCATTATTATTAATGTAGGTTTATATAAGCACAATCGAGGACAAGCCAAATTGGGTTTAAGTATTGTATTGTCTCTGACCAAAACTTAAAAGCCATTATTTGGAGTTCTCAATGAAAAATTTTCGGCAGATATTATTAATACTCTTCTAACATGCCCACCTCTTGATCGTTTGCTAAATCAAATACAGAAAAGATCAAGAAACAAAAAGATAAAAGAGTAATAATATACAGTGCATTAACAACCTCACACATTATACAAATAATAACTAAGAAGGCAAGACACAGAAGATGATGAAAAACAAAAAAATTAAAAACAAAAGAAGCAGTGCTGTCCACAAACTAGAGAAAGGGAAGCCACCGCGGCTGCTGCTGCTACTAGGAATGATTATGTTTTCTTCTTCTCCTCCTCCCACAGGCTGCGCTCTCTCCATTTCCCCAGCATCTGTATAGTAACCAATGTCAATATCAGGAATGTGTGCGATTCTTGTGCAATCTTCACTTTCTTCCTTCTGAATCTCTAACAGCTTCTCTCTCAATTGAGAGCTCAACTCATACAAAACCAGCAGTTGAAGATGGCTTCAAGTGCTGAATACCCAATGGTAATTCCTCCAGTAATGGAAGTTGTTCCAGAAATAGTTTCTGGAGACGAGGCAATGCACCTTCCTCCACTCTCATCCATCTCAACCCTTCCATTCTTATTAATTCCATCGACTTCAGATTTAGGAACCTCCAGCCTTGAAACACAACCCTTCTCCCTGGTAAGATCCGCAGAAATTAATACTAACCAAATTGGGCAAATGTTTGGAGGGATTCAAGCGGATCCCTTAAAATTGATCGTTTGCTAAATAAAGATTAAGACACAAAAGATAAAGAGTAATAGTATACGGTACATTAACAAACATCAAGCATTATACACAATACATACAATAAATAAGAAGATAAGACACCGAAGATGATTAACTTCTCTCACGGGAAAAAATTTACTAACAAAAAACAAAAGCAGTGTTGTCCACAACAGAGAGGGTTGCAAACCACAGAAAGGGGAGCCACGGCCGGCTGCTGGCTGCTAGGAATGATTATGTTTTCTTCTTCTTCTTCGCCCACAGCTTGCGGTGTCTCCATTTCCTGTCATCTGTATAGTAACCAAGTGAGAATTTCAGGAATGTGTGCGATTCTTGTGTAATCTTCACTTTCTTCCTTCTGATTCTCTGCCTTTTCTATCATTTCAGAACTCATCTCAGACAAATACAGCTGTTGAAGCTGGGTCAAATGCTGAATGCCCAATGGTAACTCCTCTAGTAATGGAAGTTGTTCCAGAACGAGTTCATGGAGACGAGGCAATGCACCCTTCTCCACTCTCATCCATCTCAACCCTTCCATTCTCTTTAAGTGCAACCACTTCAGCTTTAGGAACCCTCTGGTCTTGAAACACAACCCTTCTCCCTGGTAAGATCCACAGAAATTAATACTATGCAAATTGGGCAAATGTTGGAGGGATTCAAGCGGATCCTCCTCGCCCCTTAACCTGCTCCAATTCAAATCTATTCTTACCAAGCCGTGAAGACGAGCTACCCATTGTGGCATCTTTTCTAAGCGGCCGCACAAAATCAGCATACGAAGAGATTGAAGAAATAAAGAAGAAAGAGAAGGATGATGATGATTTAAATCGATTATCTCATAATCATCCCCTTTTCCAATTGAATCAACACTTAATTCCCGAAGACTGGTGAGGTTGGCAAAGGGAGGAGCAGAGCTCTTTTCCATCTTCTCTTTTCAACTTTGTAATACGTAGCTCTCTTAATTGGGTCAGCTTTTCCTATTTCCTTCACTATTGTGGATCCACTGCTTGCATCTATGCAGTCTAATATTTCTAGGGCAAGAAGCTCTCCCATATTCGAGGGAGCTTTAAATCCGTGTGATCCATAATTATCATCGGAAGAATCAACTTGTTGATATACTTGAGAACGCGAAGTTTTTGCAGCTTTAGAATTTCCATGGGTAATTCCCTGACTCTTGTGTCAAGCCAAAATTCAAATACTCCAAATGTTGAAGCTTCCCAATGCCTTTTGGGACTCTCTCCACTCCTGTACCAAATAGGTCCAGATGCTTGAGACGAAACATCTTGAAAATCTCGTTTGGTATTTCCTCTTGTGTCTCTTGACCACCCAAATCCAAAACCTTTAATAGCTTACTGCTCCCTAAAAACTTCCGATAACAACGTTTTGTATAGTAACGGGTCCGTGGATCCAACAATAACGAATGACCGAAGGTGGTCAAAGCAATAATTTGGTATTTGTTGGTGGTGCTGGGTGTTGTTACTGCTACTACTATGGAGTACTAGACGGCGCACCTTCTCGGACGGCCACATCAATTGGTTGTCCAGTAGTGACAGTGACCAAGTTTTGTTCCCTTGACTTGAGAAGAATAACTTCTCGCAAAAGGTCATGGATTCGACAACAGCCCGGGTGATCCTTCATAAAACACACGAGTCACTTGAATTAGGCTTCTTATTGACAAGTTCACTAAGATAACCCCAGGCTACATCTTCAATACTCATTCCTTCTCTCCCTTCTACAAACCTTTCAGCAATCCACAAATTAATTAGTCTTTCGCATTCTATTTCATAATCCTCTGGATAAATGCTTAAATACAACAGACATGTCTTGAGATGCCAAGGCAGATCATTATAACTGAGAGAGAGTATCCTTTTAACTCTGTCCAACTTGCCAGTGCCTTCTAATTCACCCGCAAGACTGCGTCGAACCATCTCCCATTCCTCTGTTCTGTTTACATCTTTTAAAGCCAGAAGCCCACTGATTGCAAGAATCGCAAGGGGCAAGCCCTCACATTTATCCAATATACCTTTAGCAACATCCATCAAATGGCCAGGGCAGTTACCTCCGTCAAAGATCTTGTTGCGAAACAGGGTCCATGAATCCTCAATAGATAGTGGCTCCATTCTGTAGACAAGACCCCGAGATTCAATGGAAGAGGCAGTGGCTACATCAGCTTTTCGAGTTGTTAGCATGACACGGTTGCCGCGGCTATTCTCGGGCAGTGCAAATTTGATGATATTCCAAAATTCTACGTCCCATACATCATCAAAAACAATTGCATACCTTCCAGCTTGTTGAAGAAAATCTTTGATAAATTCTTTCAGCTCGGTGGTATTCAGAGACTCGATCGATTGTGGGACTGGTTTCTTCCCTTCCTTGTGTAACTGCCGAATCAAGTCTTTCAGGAGATCCTGAAAGTCACATGTTTCAGAAACAGTTACCCAAGCACGGACTGGGAAATGCCTTCTGACTTCAGGATCCTCATGGACTTTTTTCACCAGGGTAGTTTTGCCAAGTCCTCCCATACCAACCACTGAAACAACTTTCAGTTGGTGATCATCCCCTTTGAGGAGCTGAGAAACAAGACGTTTCTTGGGCTGGTCAATGCCAACTAATTTAGCTTCTTCCACAAGCAGTGCATCATCTCTGTTATAGCGCCATGTTGAGTTGTTCACAGGCAGAAAGTGAGTGGGACGCTTGGGCAGAGATCCATATTCGGATTGGTATCTTTGATGACCTTCAGAAATACTTTTGATTCTGGATTTGATGCTTTGTATTTCGCTAGCAACTCGATGAACGAGCTCTCAAATTCTTGATGGAGCTGAAAATTCTCCGAACAGAGCCGTAGAATCCTGTTGCGCGATGCCGAGCACAGCGAGCTACAAATTCATCAAGGAATGTCCTCAGTGTCATAAGCAGCATCTCGCACTTGCTTGATCCATTGTTGGAGCGTGGGTTGAGCATCTTCTTCTTTTGCTTCTGCCTCTCGGAGGAAAGCTCTCATCTGCTCCAACTCATCCATGATGAATTGGGACCTCTTGCCGAAGCCCTCCCAATAGTCGTCCCTCCTGGCGCAGAAAGTTGAGAGTTGATCCAGCACAAAAGAGAGAACTGTTTCTGCCATTTTCAGTCTTTCTTTCTAACTTGAGAAGGTCGGGGAAGGCGGCTTCTGGTTTATAGGACAGTCCACTTGTAGTATCTTGAAAGGAAGAGGGAAGAGGAGGCTATAGATTCATAAGCTGATGAACTTCGATGCTATATGGTGCAGTATTTATCACAAAGAAAAAGAAAGAATAAACCAATTAGAAGAAACTAAAGCAAGAAACATGATTGTGAAAAACGAAGCTGCCTTACCTGCCACAATATAAAATCATGGAAGCTATTAAGAAGACAGTAGTGTTTGCACATGTCTTCGGGACCTTCTTTCAATTGTGGGTCCTTTGGTGGGATAAAGATAAAGGAGCATCTTTCAAGTTTCAACTGTGGGAATAAAGTTAAAACGCGGTTGGACTGGACATTATCAATAACCTTTCTGCTGACCAATCCAATACGGTGTCTGACCAAAATGTGAACTATGTTATTTAGTCGACACTTTTATATTGGACTGGGCATTATTAAGATGCAAATTCAGCAAAAAAAAAAAAAGAAGAGAATTGCAGAAAATGGTGTACCACTCAATCATGACGTGGCTTATTTCTATGCCCTTCACTTTGACAATTAATTTAATGTCTCATTTATATCATTTTTTTAGCTATCTTTTTTAATTGCATAGGGAAAATTTAAGTTTCTTTTTTAACTCAATCAAATACCAATTAATATGATAAAGACACATTCAAACTTAAGATTTACGCAAAAAAAAAAAAGAATTATTGGTGTCCCACTTCCTAAATGTGATGAATACGTGGATTCCTTAAAATTGTGAAACAAAAAAAATTTCAATATGAATTAAATTGTGAAACCATTTTAATCATTAAAAGAGACCTTTGATTAACATAATCTATTGAAATATCCAAACTGATCATGCATTTTCAAATAAATAATCTGTTTTGTTTCTTGATTTAACTAGATTTATGATTTTTTACTTCTCTTATTTTAGATTTCCAGTCGCCGTATTTATACAACTATCTACTTGCTTGAACGCGCAAGTTCATATGGTTAAATAGCAGGGGGTTAGTTTCCATTGTTGTTAAATGTTTTATTTGGATAAGTCATCCCTAACTAAGAAACTCTCTTCCAAATCAAAACTTATTTTCGAATGGAAAAATAGTTTTCATGAGCAATAGTTTGCATGCATGAAAGATGAAATTTAGACTGGATGAGTACTGATAAACCCATGTCTATTATTCAGGAAGACTGTGACTACAAAAAGATCTAAACTCAGGGCAAAGGAACCAAAAGTCTGGCATTTTCTCTACACTAGTACCTGTGTTGCACATTGCAATTATTTATTTTGGTGATATTCGTGCCAAACATATTCCTAAAGTGTGGTATCTCAAAACAATCAATTAATAAAGGGAATCCATTTAGTATCACTTGAATTTTTTAGTCTCATCACTTGAATTTTTTTTGATAATCTAATATATCTTTTGATTGGGAATTGAAAAATAAAATGTCTTGTGAGTCTAAAAACTGGCATAATATGTCTAATAAATTTTTATACGACCTAAAACTATATTAGTTTGGAAACTAACTTTATTTTTCAATTATTGTAAATGATTTCAGAGGACTAATTTTTGTAAACTTTAATCCTAATTACATAATGACGTTTGTATCTCTGTATCCACATTAAAACATACACAAAAACTATGTAAATACATTTTTTATGTTCAAATATATTATCTAGACATAGACTAATTCAAATATTGGAGTAGAGATGTTTTACTTTATAGAATAGTGCTGTTCTTAATGTTGAAAAAATAATAAAAAATAAAATTTCCAACATCCAAGATGTTTGGCATCCTTTTGTATTGTTATTGAAAAGAAATGAGTCTCCTACCTTCATTTAATTTCAATTTTTTGTCATTTTTTGATTTATTTCAACTTGCTACACTTCGCACCTTCTTTTTCATGTTGATAGCCACAAGCCGTTTTCTTTTTCTTAAGAGTCACAGTATATTTCATGTGGAAACATATTTTTTAACTAAATTTTATTTCCAATTCATTTTAGCTTCTAGGTTTATCGTGCTAAAAGTGTTTTTTCCTATCCTTCATTAATTTTTTAAGCCCATTCCAAAAATTTTGTTAGGAATTCATTTCAATAAATTGGTCTGAAAGACGAAGCTCCCTTACCTGCTACAATACAAAATCATGGAAGCTATTAAGAAGACTGTGCAATTGGTGGGGTGATCAGTCTTCAAGACCTTCTTTCAACTGTGGGTTCTTTACAAAGGGAAGGAATAAAGTTAAAACGCGGTTATTGATTTCATTGACGAAGAAATAAAACTACAAAAGAGTCTTCTGCTCCTTCTGCAGACGTCTATAGCCTCCTCCTTCTTCTATGGAACTAATTTCTGCTTTTCTTTTTTGTTGGTTGCCCCTTGGACCAATTAGCATTTGTAATAAAAATGGATCGAATATCAAAGAAACCTTAGGAACGAACCACTCCAATTCGGTGTCTGACCAAAAATTTGGTATAAGTGGTTAAAGAGGAAAGACCACAAGAGCAATGATGTCGAATTATTTAACAAAGGAAGGAATAAAGCAATGGTGTCTGATCAAGTTTTCCAGTTCAAAGCAACTCAAGACCCTACCTCAAAGCAAAAATGACAGTTCTCAATCAAATGGAAGCCAGCTATGAGTTTTCCAGGAACATGTGATGCAGAGGAAAGCCGGCAAAAATGATGTCGGATTATTTAACAAAGGAAGGAATAAAGCAATGGTGTCTGATCAAGTTTTCCAGTTCAAAGCAACTCAAGACCCTACCTCAAAGCAAAAATGACAGTTCTCAATCAAATGGAAGCCAGCTATGAGTTTTCCAGGAACATGTGATGCAGAGGAAAGCCGGCAAAAATGATGTCGGATTATTTAACAAAGGAAGGAATAAAGCAATGGTGTCTGATCAAGTTTTCCAGTTCAAAGCAACTCAAGACCCTACCTCAAAGCAAAAATGACAGTTCTCAATCAAATGGAAGCCAGCTATGAGTTTTCCAGGAACATGTGATGCAGAGGAAAGCCGGCAAAATGATGTCGGATTATTTAACAAAGGAAGGAATAAAGCAATGGTGTCTGATCAAGTTTTCCAGTTCAAAGCAACTCAAGACCCTACCTCAAAGCAAAAATGACAGTTCTCAATCAAATGGAAGCCAGCTATGAGTTTTCCAGGAACGTGTGATGCAGAGGAAAGTGAATTTCGTCGGAGTGGAACAACAAAAGCAACTCAAGACCTAAGTTCAATTGGGGTTTCTGAATTCTTTTGTGAAACCTAGCCGAGAGTAGCTGAAACTAGCTAAAATACAAAATTATTCCTTTGAAAAGATGGTTGAAAAAGATAAAAATAGATAATTAGAAAATATATTTATAATACAAATAAAATAATATTTATAAATAATGGCTATCCAAACATGTGAGTATATTTGGATTACACTTTATTTTCACCTTATTTACACACACTGACTTGCTTACATCATCAATACATTTTTCAATCACCTTTTTATCTCACATACATCATATCAAAAAAATGCTACAGTATTTTTTCACAAAATTATCTTAAATAATTTACTATCCAAACACACTCACTAGTACTTTTATATTACAATTGATGATGCCTATATATTATGTCCTACTCTAAAAGGGTGGCAAAACCCAATCAAGTTGCATAAGAACCAGATGAAAATATTCATTTAGACCAAAAGGGTGCACTAGCCCACTTTTTAGATTTTATCCACTTGCACGTTCTAAAATTTGAACCAGTGACCTGTAGTCGAGAGAGAGAGATCTTCGATCGCTTTTTTGTAGTCAACTTGCTTGCATTACTTTTCTACCCAGTTTCGTGGATGGTTTGTTGAAATTCAAGCATTAGCTTTATTACATCATATATTGTGAGAGTTATTGTCATACGGTTTTTGTGTTTTCACAAAAGATACACTTGGTATGACCTAAGAGTTGCTTCTTTGATTCACCGTGATACATAGCTATCCCCAGTTTATGCACGAGAAATGAATAAGGGAAGACAAAGTTGACCAATGATGGAGCCAAGGGAGTTGAGGAAGCCATGGCCCCTTAAGTTTTGAAAATTTGTAATTCACAATATATAAATATATGTGCAAAATAAAGTTGACTTTCCCTAATTTTTTACAATTTTAGTTTATACTATGAGAGTTTATATATGTGTGAATTAGGCACCTTTGAATTAATTTTTCTTCAAAACATATTATTTATTTTTTATCGTGCTAATTATTTAACTTTCAAAAAATTAAGCATATAATTTGATAATTCATATTGAATTGATCCAATTCGATATGTTATAATAAAAAGATCCAATTCCTAATTATCAAAGGGCTAAAACAAAATTAAGTTATAAAAATTCAGATTGTCTTTAAATCATTTCAAATCACCAATAATCATCTGAATATCTTTTCAATTCATCACATTTGATGATTGAATCATTAAAAACTATAAAAACATGAAGTTTTCATCATTTGAACACATAAAAATGCAATTTTCTATACTTTGAACCGCAAAGTGTATAATTCACTAAAAACCTATTTAATTAGTTATAAAAATGAATAAAATACATCAAAAATAAATAATAAAATATATTTAAATCACTCAAAATGCACACTTAAGTACTTACTTTACTTTACTTTACTTCTTTCATTCCACTAAGAATTTCCACTAAAGGGTGATTACTTTCCAATTAGTCGGTGTTCTAGACATTGATAGGTTTCAGCTCATTAGATTTACTAACACTTTTTTTTTTTTTCCTTTTAAGGACTTAAATTTTTATCATCAAATGCAATTCCATTATACAACTTATTTTCATCATTTGATCCATAATACCTTGGTAAATCAATACCAATTTGAAAGAAACAATAACTAAAAATTAACACAAAAAGAAACATGTTAAAAGTGGAATAAGGATGAAAAGGTATGATCACATTGTCGACAATAATAGTGACAGAGTTGCGGATGAAATTTTTCGCAAATCTCACAAAAGACTTGATGTTGACCACTAAAAAAAGGAAACAAATGGATGAGCGATAATTATCTCACCAATGCTTTACACTCTGTACTAGCATATAATACAGGGTAATTCAAATTGAACTTGCAGTAACAGCTGCGTGATTAATGACCAAAAGAAGGTTTGGTATATGTTAATTAGTCACAAAATATTTGTGAAAAGTGCAAAACTTGGGATCCAATACCTTGTATATCTTTTGATTGGGAATTGAAAAATAAAATGTCTTGTAAGTCTAAAAACTGGCATAATATGTCTAATAAATTTTTATACGACCTAAAACTTATATATTAGTTTGAAAACTAACTTTATTTTTCAATTGTTGTAAGCAATTTCAGAGCACTAATTTTTTGTAAAATTTAATTCTAATTACATAATGATATTTGTATCTCTATATCCAACATTAAAACGTACACAAAAACTATGTAAATACATTTTTTTAATGTTCAAATATATTATCTAGACATAGACTAATTCAAATATTGGAGTAGAGGTGTTTGTTTTGTTCAATTATTAATCAATATTTGTCCAAGCATGTTAATAGAGACAAAAATGATGCTACACAAGTATGGAGGTGCTCTTTTTCTCTTTTACTCTAGTAAGCATATTATTTTCGTTTTCTTCTTTTTATTTTTAAAAAAAACATTTCTTAATTAAGAAAATTGGTGTTATCCTACTCGTAACTTCATAAGTCAAAAGATCATGTAAAGTAAATTAAAGACTTAGAGACTACGTATAGGAATCGAGTTTTTCTTTTACAATAATTAATAAAGTAGAAATACTAAGTTCGATGTTATTTTTTGTTAATATCAGCTCATGAGTGTGAAAATTGTGGAAGATAGAAGCAATCAAAATCAGCATACCAAGAATAAAGTTGAATTTAAACTTAGGATCCATAAGCTACTAATAACTTGGCCAAAGTATTTTATCCCGCTGATTTAATTAACTTCAAAAGTTTTATTGAGCTAGCTAGCCTTGGACTGACATAACAATTGGAGTTCAAAATTATCTACAGTAATAACGTGACTTAGGTCAAATTACAAAACTCGATCACAAGTAATTCCTACGGAGTTGAATAAACCATATAAATACGACACCACAGTAACCAAAGTTAGTGTTAGCCCCTTGTGATCACCAATTTAATCTATTATCTCACTTCTTTCTTTCTTTTGTTTTTTCTATCCCTCCTTTTCCAGTTGTGGAATTACTGCAACTAGGACTCGATAGGACGAAACGTGGCTATGTTTATAAAAAAATAAAAAAAAAAGCCTTGAACTTCAAGAAAAGTAAACAAATCTCAGCACTTACTTGAGAGAAAATGAAACCTCTGCCAATAGCTGATCTGAACCTACCCTGTCAAATCCAAGTTTGATGAAAAAGAGAACACGGGCGAGGAAGATGATAATTTGAATCAAAATTAAAACAATCCAGTATGTGCAAGGCCTTTAGCTAGGAAGATGGAGTATTATAGAGGAGAAGGTAGAGCAGTACCGTTATTGATAAGAAAGTGAAGTGAAATTGGGCGTGACTTTCCTGGTTGGATAGTAGAACAATTACTCAACGCGGTGGACCTAAGAATGTGGATCTCATCCATTGGCTTCAAAGTGACACATGGCAATAAAAATCGAGACTTAAATGATATGGGGTCAGAGTTCATTGCAGGTGATCGGGAGAATGAGTAGTTTAGTCACTTCACGAAATATTAATTGTATTCAAGTTAAGATGGACAGTGCTTAATTTTCCATTTATGAATTATGTCAAAGTAACACTATTCTTTTGAATTTCCAAATTTCCCACTTCCCACGTTGAGAGTTTTCCAATCATATCTATTTAGAATTTTAATTTTGCAACTTCACTGCATAGGTCCAGATCTATTTTGAAAAATTTATGTCGGTCCAGATCAATTGCTTGACATGCCTAATAGTTAGTTAACACATCTAAAATTCATCTAATCTATTTGTGCTCTTATAGTACGTAATAGCAAAAGCCTCAATTTTATTTGTATGTGAACATTAGGCTATTGGCCGGCTGGTATATCAATTTGATTAATCGAATTAGTCTTGCTGGCTTGTCCTTCCAATCTCAGGATGTGCTCATAAAATGTTGGACGTGAAGAAAGAAGTGGAATTGAAAAATATTGGAGACGGCTAAAATTGAATGTTCAGCATAAGACAATTGAGGTAAACCCTTAACCACGTAATCAAATCCGATCACCACCATCTTATCATGTCTAATTTTTCTTTTAGTTTATTGCAATGAGTAAAAAAAAAAAAAAAAGATACACTCGAATACGTCAAATCATAATTTTGTGTTTCTATTTTTCTTCTTTCTTCTTTGTAGAATGAATGACTTTGGATCACCAATGTAATCTTTCATCTCAGCCTCTTTTTCTCCAGCTGTGAAATTATTACTGTAGGTTTTGTTTGGACGGGAAATTATTTGTCCAAATTTATTTGCTGACATCACAATTACAATTTTCAATACACCTTTTTATATTCCCAACAACTTTTTTATCTCACATACATCACATCATAAAAAGTGCTACAGTAATTATTCCAAATAATATTTTAAATAATACCCTATCCAACAAAGACTAGGTTTGGGAATAAGGGACATGAAGTAACCGGAGGATAAGGTGGCATCATATGAGCCACTCGAATATGCTGAAAAAGAAGGTGCATCATATGAGCCAATCGAATATGAGCCACTCGAAGTAACCGGAGGAATAAGGTGCATGATATGCTGAAAAAAGCAGCTTTGAAACAAAAGAAGAAGCAAGGCACAAAATTTTCCTATGATTCCTAGAAATAGCATAAGAAACAAAATAGAAGGACATTATTGACATTATAAATTCCTGTCAATTAATGTTCGTCATTTTTATATGGAAACTTACTACAGAAAAATTATCAAAGCCGTGTGAGAAAGTTGAGGATGAAATATGAGGAAAATACTTACTCAACAAGAAACTGCAGCAAAACAAAAAAAAATTGGAGTAGAGCCATAATAGTCAATCAAAAATAAGAACAGGCTAATGCAAGAGAGATGATGGAAATTGAATGGAAGGAAGATAGACGGCAAACGTGATTTTGAAAGGCGAAGCTTCACTACAAAATCATGGAAATTATTAGGGAGACAATGCAGTTGGTGGGGGCGTTCCACTCTTCAGGACCTTTCGGCTGTGGTTCTTCGATCAAATAAAGGAGTGGCTGCCAGTGTACCACACCATCGTTCAAAGGCAACGATGTCTGAACTTAAAACGTTGTGGCCAGGACATTGATTTCATTGACGTAGAAATAAAGGGCAAATACAGATTTAGTCTACACTAGTATAGGGGTACGTGTGTTGTACATTGCAATTATTTATTTTGGTGATATTGGTGCCAAACATATTCCTAAAGTGTGGTGTCTCAAAACAATCAATTAATAAAGGGAATCCATTTAGTAATCACTTGAATTTTTTAGTCTCATTACTTGTGTATCAACTATTATTTGATAATCTAATATATCTTTTGATTGGGAATTGAAAAATAAAAATGTGTTTTGACTGGATGCCCTGAACTTACGAGGAAGCCAATTTGCGCAATAATACAAACCATATTTTATAGATGGGAATCTGCAAGTGGTGGAGCTGGGTAAGACTCTGCTGATACAATTGTGGGGCTCCAGGCTTCAAAATTAATGCAAAAGATGACAATAATGAGTTGGAGCCAGCTTATTGATGACAATAATGCTTGTATGTTAGGCACGTTAGATGTGAATGTGAGAGTTGAATGCTGTCTGAGCTCATTCCAGTGTGAAAGAACCTTTTGCGATAGCAAGATGCTGTTCTCTACCAGTCTCATTCAGTCATTTGCCAATATGATTGGAATGAACATTTGTTTATTAGTGTGAACACCACATGATTGGAATGAACATTTGTTTATTTATGTGGAAAAGTGATCTTGTTAACGTTTTTTTTTACTAAATAGCAGCCCGCACCAGTGATTTTCGCTTCTCTCGTTTTGGGGTAAATTGTGGAAGATAGAGGCATAATTATATCGGCAGACCTCTAATCATTTACCTACGGTTATATGAGGGCAAAACTCGGATCACATGCATTAATGCTAACAATAATGATCTACAATACTAAACAAGATATATCATGACATATGTATCTTGTGTTATTTCATATTGTGAATTAAACGGTTGACCATTGTGCCTTCTTTTGTCCACTTAAAATTTTTAGATGATTTGTCCTTCAAACCCTCATGTGCAGATCAAGTGATGGTCATTCTGTTTCTTTTGATGGTGGAATTAGATAGAATGACAAAAAATATACAATTTGATTACTTTAGTATATTTCGGCTAAGAAATTAATTTGGTAACCAAAATTAGTACAAGTGAGTAATTTAATGACATTTGGTGTAATTTGCTTTTATTCTATCAAGCAGTATAGGAGAGTAGCCAAATTTGGAAAAGAATAGAAAATTATGAATGAAATGCAGAAAGGAATCGAGAAATCTATAAATCACCCTCAAATATCACAAGAGTCGTGTTTTCCACCTACTAGCGCACCCTTTAACCCGAGACCCATCTCTTTTTCAAATTAATGGCAATCGGTTTAGAAGAGTGTACAAGTGAATGATGCTGCGGTATTTGTGAAATGACTTTGGGGGCCTTTATTTAGTTGCTCTTCCTTCACATATTTATCATTAAAATAAATGACAACTTTAACTTTTAGACTCATATAATGACTCTTGGTGTACGTGGTGATGAAAGAGATATAATGTTTGATAATGATGGTTTTCTACCATTACAATTATTCTATATGTACTTAGTCAATAAATTGATATTAATCTCACACTTATCTTACTAAATTGATATTAATCTCACAGTTAATTAGTCATACTCTTCCTTTCTTCTCCGTTAGAATTTTGTTAGTTTTCAATTCTTTTTACTACAATGTTTTGGTTTCGGTTTTCCTTTCAAAGTACATAAAAAATAACAAATAATCGTTCTACTGGTCTCATCTTTTTTATGTTCATTTTTTTCTTCAATCCAAAAGTTGCTGATTGTTGCCTCTTGTCTTAGGTTACATACAAATCATCTTCTCTTCTCTGTGTTTTTAGTATGTTCCTATACTATTGCTAAAAAATTCTGTTTTTCTTCCCCTTCCAGGGAGATTGTATTGAATCACTTTTGCAATCAATATTGGTGATGGTGGCATGGTAATTAGTAATTAGCAACACAAATTCTTTACTAGAAGCATCTGTGAAAATGTGAAAGGCACCTCATCAAATTTCAAATTCGCTGGCAACTACTGAATTAGCAGTTAGCAATTTGTCATTCCATCAAATTTTCAGTGCGACGGCTGAATCTTCTGAGCATCTAGGTGTAAACAAATTTCAGTTTCTGTATTGTCAAAACTTCATCGGGCTTCTTTCAGGCAACAAATCAAGAGAATCCATCACATATAGAATCCTAATTGTACTACTTGTAATGATCAGATACACAGCTTAATTTCCCTAGTAAAGTAACGACTAACAGTCCGTGACTCAATCTTGAACAGTTAGTTAATCATGCGGGGCTGCCACAGTGATTGAGAAAATGAAGTTGGTGACGGAGGACTTCTTTAAAGCTGCCCATTACAGCAGAAGATGGCCTATGCACAACTACATAATGATATTGAAGGCTACGATCAAATATTTGTGGTATCAGAGGATATGGTCAAAGTTAAGAATCAATCTTTCCTTGACTATCAACAGACTATCCAACAGAGTTGATTGTATGCCAAATTATTTGAATTTAAATTTAAATATCAGATTTTGTATATGCAAAATGCATATAAACCATCTATTACATATACAATAAGTGCACAAAGATTTAGCCAAAAATTAATGCTAAGATCTCTTTAACAAGTGTCATGGTACACTTAAACAAGTGCCATGGTGGGTGCACTTGTTAGCCAGACCCATTTAATTATGTACGTATATATTTAATGTTAACCACAGACCAGTCCGGTAGGCATGGTGAAATCATATTTTTAATGCATCCATATCCTGCCTCACAAAGGTAACCCGATCGGATCTGGGTCCAACCCGAGTAAGTTATTTACATGTAGATCCATATCCAAAAATGCACAAATCCCCGGCCGACGTTCATTAACAGCCTTAACCGGCTCAATCTTAATAAAGTGCAAATAATCTTCCTGTTTAGGGTTTTCGTTCTGCACGGTTCTGCAAGCATGAGGCGGAAATTTCATGTAGGAGGAAGGTCATGGTCATTCATGGGATCTCCCAGAAGGCATTATTCAACACATCCTATCGTTTCTAAGCACAAAAGAAGCAGCCTAGATGAGCCTGCTCCCCCAAGTCATGGTAATACGTGCATGATATACTTGTCCTGTCTTGAAACTGACCTTGATGATAAAGATTGCAGTAAAATACTAGCCCTAAAGGAATAGCCCTGAAAAGTATCATTTACCTATTGAGCATATTAGACTACGAATTGATGGATCATGCAAATAAGTCATTGAGGAGATACCGTTTTCCATAATGCATGCATTCAGCAGCTCCATCTTTCTATGTGGTGCTTTTTCTTTCCCTGATGCCATCTTGTTTCATAGATAAGTTAATAGGTAAATTGAAACGAGCTTCGTTTTTGTTATACTTCATACGAAGAAGAAGGGAAGGAAGATGCTTTGCCTGAATTCTTTACAATTCTCGAAGCTGAAGCACTTGCAGAGTTTTCTGTTAAGGGGTGTAAGTTGAAGCAGTCAATTCCCTGTGAAAAGAAGATCCGTTGTTATCGTTTGAGGAGATTATCCCTTGGAAAGGTACATATGGATGAAGCTACCCTGCAAAGCATATTATCGAGTTGTCCCTTGATCGAAAACATGCATCTCATTGACTGTTCAGGATTGCATAAAATTAAGGTGGTGAAAAATATGCTTGATAGTCTCAAAGAGTTTGTTGTCTACATGTGATGACACCAGAGCTGTCGAAGTCGAAGCACCAAACCTTGAATCTTTTAGCCTCCGTTGTCCCTATCGGTTCAATTTGAAGTTGCTTTCGTGTCTGCATCTGAAAAAGCTAACCTTGACTGGCCTAACAATTCATGAAGACAGTTTTTTCCAGGATCTCGTAAATAAATTTCCAAACCTCAAGAACTTGAGTATTATATGCAGCCACATTGATAGAAGAATCATCAACTATCAAGTGACTCGATCAAATTTATGAACTTTAGAATTCTTGCCCGAAGCATTAGAAGGAGGGCCTCAGGTTGAGATTAACGCTCCAAGCATGGTTTCATTTGAGTATGATGGTTACAAGATCCCATGTTTCAACTCTATGCCCACTACTACTTCATCAAGCAGATGCAAGTACAAGATACGCTTAGATGACAGTATTAGCTCTGGTACTGCTGATTGGGCTCTCCAGCTCGGGGAGATGTTAAAGAATTACCACCAAATAAGTCCAAAGTGTCACTTTCTTTTCATTATTGTAACATACTCCGCACTGAAAGTCTTGATGTACATTTCCCAATTATTCTGGTCCAGAAGCCTGGAGTTGAGATGGAGGATCTGACTTTGTCCACCTATTTTCATTAGCACCATCTTCATCAAAGTCAACCATTCAACTCTTATAGATAATTTATTCCTGATTTGCCGACCTGAGTCCCATCTTCCTTGATTTGAAATTTTTTATGATAAGCAATTTGTAAAGTTGTTTTGTCACAGGCTGGTTGATAGAAGAAACTCAGACAACTGCGATCGAGGGGACAATAAGGTTTGGGAGAATGATCTGAAAGACGTTAACTTTGAGGGTCTTATCAAGGGGCAATTTGTACCTCTTGACTCGAGGGAATTGGTCGGTCCATGTTCGAGATGTACAGACGGGCTGGATAAACTTGCGTTCAGATTGAAATGGTAAAGCACATGCAAATGCTGAAAATTTTCAATTCTGAGATTGTCTGTTAACTTGTGTTCAATTCTGAGATTGTCTGTGATTTGTGAATTGTTGTGATACGCTTTTCTTTTGAATGAATGCTGTGATTAGTTAATAGAGTCATGAATTTCTCCTCTGATTCTGTGTCCTGCAGCTAAAGAGCAATTGCAGAAGTTCTTCCCAGCACTGATAATTAAATGTTGGGGACTCGTCCTTTCTCGGTTCCTCAGATTTGATTGGATGGTATCCGAATTTTTTTTTTTATTTGGGGAGGTTGGTTTAACTTGATTTGATGTTGGTTTGTTCCCATTTGAACTGAATCTGGTGTAGTTCGCATGATTTCTTTGTTTGATCAAGGTTTCTGAGGTTTGTTCCGCTAATCTGATTGAACTATTGTGATAATTTGATGAGAATTGGCGAATTATGCTGGTTTCTGTTCTAATTATGGACTGATTAGCCATAATTTCCTTATTTTTCCTCTCTTCTTGTGATGGTTTATCTCGAGATTTTGTTTTTCATGTTAAATTTGTATAGTTTTTGTCTTTCTATTGTGTCTCTGTAGTTAAATTTGAGCTGAGGCAAGTGTATTCAGTTTTTAATGAGTTTATGATGAATGCAAAAATTGAGGAATACAGCTAACAGACAAGCTGCCATTGCAATGGGGGAATATGATGGATCAAAATATGTGGTAATTAATGAGGTTCCTCCTCCTAGAGCTGGTCATAGTAGTAGGAAAGTTTCGGTTTTGCCCCTTGTTTTCCTCATCTTTTATGAAGTATCAGGGGGCCCATTTGGGGTTGAGGATAGTGTTAATGCTGCTGGTCCTCTTTTAAGCTCTTCGGGATTTTTAGTATTTCCATTCATATGGAGTATTCCTGAGGCGTTAATCACAGCTTGAGATGGGAACCATGTTTCCTGAAAATAGTGGTTATGTCGTTTGGGTTTTCAAGCGCTTTAGGTCCGTTCTGGGGTTTCCAGCAAGGTTGGGTGAAATGGTTTAAGTGGGGTTATTGATAATGCTCTGTATCCTGTTTTGTTTCTGGATTATTCGAAATCTGGTTTCCCTGCAGTCGGTCATGGTTTCCCCTAGGGTCCTTGCTGTATTGGGCCTTGACTATTGTCCTAACTTATATGAACTATAGGGGTTTAACATTGTTGGGATGGGTTGCTATTCTGCTTGGCATCTCTTCACTCCTGCCTTTTGCAGTTATGGGACTTATTTCAATTCCTAAGTTAAGGCCGGGAAGATGCTAGGTGGTGCATGGTTGAGATGGTGGATTGAGGCTGTTGCAGCTATGTCAAATATGGGAAGTTTGTAGCTGAGATGAGCAGCGATTCTTTCAGCTTCTTGGTATGGCTGAAAGAGGAATGCTTCCTGAGTTCTTTGCCAAGAGATCTCGCTATGGTACACCTCTAATTGGGATCCTTTTTTCAGCTTCAGGTGTGTTTTGCTTTCATGGATGAGCTTTCAGGAAATAGTAGCTGCTGAGAACTTCTTATATTGCTTTGGAATGATATTGGAATTTATTGCTTTTGTCCGGTTAAGATACAAGCATCCAACTGCATCTCGCCCATATAAGATTCCAGTGGGAAATATTGGATCCATTCTAATGTGTACACCACCAACCATACTGATATGTGCTGTCCTGGCATTTTCTTCTCTGAAAGTCATGATTGTAAGTCTCATTGCTGTTGTCATAGGGCTAGTAATGCATCCATGTCTTAAGCATTTTGAAAAGAAAAGATGGATGAAGTTCTCCATAAGTTCTGATCTTCCAGATATTCAAGCTACTGCTCGCGAGAGCTCAGAGACCTTTATTGCCTAACAAATATGTGGTATCTTCATATTCAGAAGACCATTTAGCCCAAAGCAAGTTCCTGATGCAAGGAATTTCAAATTTTAAATCCTGGAGAAGGCATTGCTATCTTGGGCTGAAGCCTAAAACGCGGCCAGAAGATCTTTGTAGATGACTAGCATGTGATGAGAGCTTTTGGGTCTTGTTAGATAATTTCTTGACTTCGATGCTTTTATGTCAGGGGAGGTTCTTACCATCAGAATATGTATATTTGCTTCAGTTTTAGTTAAACTTGATGTTTCCTGAAACAGAAAATGTTTTATTATTGGAAAAGAACCTGTAGTTTTTAGTCAAGCTACTCTGGGATGCATTAGCAAGTTCATGATAATGAATGCTTGTTTGATTCTTAAATACTTGGTCTCCTGAGTTTTAATTCATGGTAATTAGATTAAACTTCAAAGCAGAAATCGTTGGACTCTTTTGGATCTGGAAACATCTGAGGGTGGGGATGTTGGAGAAAGGTTGAGGCATCATCAATCAATAGAGCAACTTTGTAGAGGAGATATTGTGTTTGATTTATGTTTGGATACTGAAGATGTTCAAGTTGCAACTTTCAACCTCAGTCAAGAGAAAAGTCTGCCTTAAATTAATCATCTGGTTGAAAAAATCACTCTTGGCTTCTGTGCTTTAGCTTTTTAGCTTTTGGAAAATGCTCAATTGTTCTTTTCTGTCCTGTTGAAAAGTTAAGATCAGATTGGCATACTCCCATTTCTGACATTACAATGTCACAAACCAGCCCTAGATGTAAGATACACTTGTGATTTTTGAGTACCAGAGGGAGGAAAATCCAATGAGATTAAATAACATGGCGAAATAGGAAAAGAATAACTTGACAGTAGAATTGAATTGTTTGCCTCCCAAATTCTGCTTTCTTCCTGAACTTCACCTCATTACATATAAATTAAAATGGACAAAGCCACAACATTCAGAATAAATGTATTTCTTAAATAAAAAGATGCTATAAAAAAGTTGCTTTGCACGCAATACGTTCACATACCTAGGGACTAGACTCCTCTCCATTGCATCGGAGAGAACTTCTTTCCATTACACTTGAATAAAATTAATTTAAAAATTATTTTCGAAGATCAACTCCATTTCATAATGTATTTCTGTCCTTGTATTAGTTATATATAAAATTTTGAATGAAATTGGCCAAGTTCTGTCTTCTCCTTCTGATTAATCGTTGCAAAAATTTATCACAATTGGGACCCATTTTTCACCATTCAAAAACTTTTTGTATAAATTGAATATCAAAATACCATCAAAAAAATATGATTTTTTCATATGTTGATTTAGAGATTAAAAGAAAATAATGATATAATAGCATAATTTTATTACATTTTATAAATTAAAATTTGAATAAATGAAGAGATCAATGGAGATAAATCTAATGGAGAGGACCCTAACATAAGCCCACGTTCAGGAAGAAAAAAATTTTAAAGGTAGTATGGGAGAACTCCTTTTTGGTCATTTCAAATTCATTTTAAATTCGTTGCATTTCTAAGTAACCACTCCATCTATAATCTCCTAATCTAAGCACAAATAAAGTTGAGAGGCTACTTTATTACGCCAAATTAATCTAGGAAAACTCTCAATCGTCAGGAAAGAGAGTTGTTAGAGTCTTTTCTACTGTCAAATTCAGAGTTTGAATCTTGTATCTAGCAGTTGGGAGGTGGAAAAGATATGGGGAGGGGTTGGAGGATAATAAAAAAAAAAGAATAGGACAACTAAATAAGGGACATTATCCAACTCCTTTCAAAAAAATAAAAAAAGAAAAAAAACAGTAGGTTGTTTACCTGTATATATTGCATAACCGAGTGGTTTTGGGTTCTTTATGGAAAGCTTGTATTCTGCATATGTTTTTTCTGTCATTCTTGGGCTCAGCTAATCGTAGATATAGCGAAAAGCTTTTGCCTATCTGCTGACCAAATCCTTTGGGATAATACCATTGTGATTAAAAAGCTCCCTGAAATTGTAAAAGAAGTTCCATTACTAATTAAAAGGCTACTCAACTGTGATTAACCATTACTAAAATAAAGGCATTTTTAAGTATTATCTGGAAGGAAATACCATTACTAAAATAAAGGCATCCACGTACCATTTGCAATTTCCCACAACAAAAACATCAGAACGAAGAAATTCTGGTTTAAGCTTGGAAAATTTTACCATGTTGTATGTATAAATGCCAGAATCTCTCTTGAACAGTGCCTCATTCTTTCTTCATTTCATGCTATCGTAGTGTTTAAAGACAATGAACAACACAGGTTGTGTCAGGATATGATAAATGCTAATTCTGATGTAGACCGAGTTTACTTAAACTGCATTTCAAGAACAAATTTTTGGGAAGAAATTAAGAAGACTACCTTCAAAAACTAATAAGTAACTGTCTCGAATTTGATCGTAAACGAAGAATTTGAATTTCACATGGATCTCCGGGCCACGACGTAGGGAAGGTATGCTATCAATTAAAGGCCAGCTATAAGGAATTCACGGGACTAGCTATGATACGATTTTTCTTAAGATGGTAAACTACATTGGGGGTTCGAGTCTATTAATTGTGATGCTACATTGGGGGAAATATGTAAATTGGGTCTATATATTGTTTATGGTGTGGACCAAATTGGTCATTTAAGTTTCCGTAAAAACATGTTTAGCCCTTAAACACCAATTTCGACTAATTTTTGGATAATTTATTTTGTCCCATCCAATTTGGTGGAAAATTAGTATCAAAGGCTTGCTTTCATCAATTTGTCTTTTTCCAATTCAGGTAGAAAATCATATAATCAATTTCTCTACGAAATCACAATGAATCAAGCATCTTTCAAGAACATTCAAAGTCATTCAGGTATAATCAAGGTTCAGATCCGAATTTTCACTTTACAAATATAATCGAAATCCAATTCTTGCTTTAGAAGTTATGCTTTCAAGGCTAATTCATCCTAATCATACAATCATGACTCAACGATTAGGAAGAAGGGGGATTCATCCATGATTGTGCTCTTAACAAAGTTAAATAATTGATAAACAGAAAGCGCAAACGAGTGCACCAGAAGCGTAGTCTGCTGCATGCATATTTTGGTACGACTTCTCCTCCACCATTGGGATATTGTGTGGCTTTTCCAATTACTTTCTTGGCAAATTATATTAAACCTGTTGTTGTAGTTTAAGGAGTTGCCATCAGTCAATCATGATATATAGGCTGATCCCTTATGAATCCTATAGTTCAATTCGAGTTGAATTTGGATTTAAATATCACGATGCAATCCCATGATCTTATTATCAAAAATAAATTGTTTCCGATGAATAATAATAGTAATAAACCGTTTCGAGTGAAGTAATTAACAAAAATAAATGTTTTTTGGGTTTTAGTTTTGCAAAAATGGTAAAATCCTTTTTTTGGGTTAGCTGATATAAGCAATTATAGATCTCAAACTATTAGAAATAGTTTTGCAATACCTCTTGAGGGCTTTGGTATGAAGCGGCAAAAGGCTGATGCAAGGAAAAGTGATTATGTAAGTGAGCTCCCAGAAGATATTATTTAACATATTCTATCGTTCCTGAGCCCTGAGAAGCAGCACAGATGAGTCTCTACTCCAAGACATGGTATAGCGCATGGTCTACTTTTCCTGTCTTGAAACTTCACCTTGATGATTGAAGACTGCAACATTTGCGTAAAGTACGAGAGAACCCTGCATTTGTTAAGGAAATCGGAAAAGAATTCAAAGATTATGTGAAAGAATCCCTGCAAAAATACCGTAACCAGAATGCATATATTCAGCAGCTCCAACTTTCCATTTCGGTGCTTGTTTTTGAGTGATGTATCTTCTTTGATTAAGAATTTACTAGATATTATTGAAACAGCCGGTGTAGCAAAAGAGCTTCGGTTTTTTAATGTTTCACACTTGTCTCACAGGGGAGACGATTTGCCTGAAGTCTTTACAATTCTTGAAGCTGAAGCGCTTACAGACTTTTTTCTTGCAGGGTGTAAGTTGAGGCAGTAAATTGCCTGTAAAAAGAAGATCCAATGTTGTCGCCTGAGGAAATCATCTCTAAAAAACGTGCATACGGATGAAGCTATCCTACAAAGCATATTATCGAGTTGTCCCTTGATTGAGAGCGTAAGTCTAATTAGCTGTTCTGGTTTGAATCAAATTAAGATGCTGAATAACATGCTTTGAAGTAGTACTAAAACCTTGATTCTCTTCACATTAGATATTTTGCTTGGAAGTCGTCGAATTTGAAGTTGTTTCCATGTCCGCATCTGAAAAAAGTTAAATGTTTTATGCACTAGCAATTGATAAGGATGGATTTTTCAATGATTTCGCAAATAAGTTTCCAAACCTGGAGGCCTTGAGTGTTTTAGAATGCTCAGTTTACAGAAAAAAAAATCAGCATATCAAGTAACTCGATCAAGTCTATGAACTTAGGATATTCGTCTGCAGTAATGGGAGATGGGCATGAGGTTGAAACTAACGCTTCAGGCATTGCTTAGTTTGCATACGAAGGTAATAAATTACCAAATTTTCACTCTTTCGCCACTACTAATTCATCAAGTAGATGCAAGTACAAGATAGGCATACATTGGCAGTGAAGCAGCTTCACATTTGTTGGTAATACTGCTGATTGGTCGATCCAGCTCAACGAGATGTTAAAGAAAATACTGCTACATAAGTCCCAAGTGTCACTCTCTATCGATTTTTCCTGTACACTCGACACTGAAAGTCTTCTAATGCATCTCCCGGTTGAGGAGCCTGGAGTTGTGGTGGAGGATTTGACATTGCACACCTCACCACCACGACCACGGTCATCATATTCAACACTTATAGACAATCAGTTCCTGATTTGCCGACCAAATTCCATCATTCTTGCTTTGGATAACAATAGTTGTGATAAGGAATTCGTGAAGGTGTTCTGTCAGAGGCTGATTGGTAGAAGAAACTCAGATAACTGTGATCCAGGGGACAATGAATTGCGGGAGAAAGATTTGAAGGAAGTAAAAGTTGAGCGTATTAAGGAGAGGGAGGGGCAATTTGTACCCGTTGGCTCGAGAAAATTGGCTGATTCATGCTCTAGATTACATCCTGGCATGCTGCCGATGGAAATTTTGTTCAATTTGAAATGGTAAAGGATGTTAAAATGATACAAATTTTTAGTTTTGAGACTGTTGCATAGGTTGTAGGAGAATCATGAAAAATTAATCATCTAGAAAAATTTCCTCAAGAAAGAATAGTATGCATTCTTGATTTGTGAATCTGATTTTCTTTTGGTTGAATACCATGCGAGTTATAGTTTTTCTTTGGTGAATGAATCTGCAGAGTTGTGATTTTCTCAAGTGCAGTGTCTATTCTGCAGTCAGAGTTCTAAAATAATCGGCTTTTCTTCCGGATGAATGCGGTACTGCTATGCTATGCTAAGTCACTAAAAAATAAATTGTTAGTTTTTCTTGGGGGAAAGAAACCCACCCCATCCAATAAATAAATAAGTTGAGTTTTCTTAACTCAACCGATCAAAACGGATCACCCAACTAATTCAATCCAACCTTTAAAATTAGTGTGCGCATTGGGGGGGATTGTTAAATTTTGGGTTCCCAACCCACCCAATCAACAACTTGGGCTTTCTAAACCCAATCCACCAAAACTCATCACCCAACTAAACTAACTTAACCTTTAAAATTAGTAAGCGAGTTGGGTGAATTGTTGGATTTTGAATTTATTTGCCAGATCCACTTACAATGTGAGTAATTTTTGAACAAACGGGCATGATTCGACCGTGTATAGCTGCACATGAGAGACATTGTCCAAAACACAAGGTCCTTTTTCCTTTTTTTTTTTTTAACAACACGAGCTATTATTATTTCTTGTATCACAAGTTTTATTGTGTAATAAAGATATAATTTCAAATTTCAAATGATCAAGTTTTATGTATGAAAATGCACCTCTTAATTGCACCTATGTGGTAGTAACAGAGCAAGAATACTTCAAAAAGTTGAGAAACAAGCATTCCTTTGTTTGGATGGCATTGCAATTTCTCAGAGATTTTTCATTTTTGCCAAAAACAATTTTTACATAAGGGTTACTGTATATCACCGGTTTATGCGTCACCAATCAATTGGTGAATTTGCTTGCATGGAATTCCAACTCAATATATTGGCAAAAGTTACCTAAAATATTGCCATTCTTTATTTTTTTGGTTAATTGCAATTTATTTCCCTAAAGTATACCTTGATTCCCACTTTACCTCCTAATCTTTAATTTTTGTCACTTAACCACCTCAAGGGACAAAAACAATCCTCTAATATGCTATGTTTTTTTTTTCAAGTTTCTACTTCCTTTAAAAATTAAATATTAACCTGTGGTTTGATATTGATCACTCTAATGGTTGGTGGTAAAGTTTCACATCACATATGCCTTAACTGCGTCTCAAATGTCAAGTTAAATGATATCTGATAATGAGAATTGTGCACTTAAATTTATTGCTCAGGGGGATGAGTAGTCTTGAGAATTAACTCATTCTCACTTTTCACAGCCCCAAAGTGCAAATTGCAAAAGCATAGTATTGTGTTTCTGACACATTTTGAAGAAATTTTATTATCGAATCAAATATACTGGCCTGCCAGATATCTAATAAAGAGAATTGAGTTTAAGTTAAACACCATCAATGTTCTTTTTCCCACTCAGTGTATCAATTCCTCCTAATAAAAACCAGAGACAGACAAACATTTAGATGCCGGCATTCCCCAAATTTGATAAAAAAAAAAAGAACAAAAATTGGTATAATTTAAGTCAAGAAAATGCAATTTATTTTTGGAAAAAAAAAAAGAAGCAGCCCCCCATCGATAGAATATTTGTTTTGACAGAATGAAATATCTTTTTTTTTTTTTTGGCGACAGAATGTGTAAGAACTAGCATCTAAGTGCTTCAGAGAAGCCGCCCCACATCGATACAACTATGGAATATACATCTAAATTGTATTAGACGTTCAGATACATCTACTATACATCTAGGTTGTGTTGATTTTTGTAATATTAAATATTGATCAGTATTGCATAAATTGGTAAATTTTTTAACTTGTGAAGAATAATTTAGCAGCTAAAGTTGCTGTTTGTTTGTGAATCATATGTTTTTTGTCTAGAGTGTTTGGATAGTAAAAATATCTCAAATAATATTTCGCTTGCATCATAAACACATTTCTCAATCCACCTTTTTATATTCTTAATCACCTTTTTATCTCACATACGTCACATCACAAAAAATACTATAATAATTATTTCAAATAATATTTTAAATAATACTCTATCCAGACAAAATGATATTTTTTGCCACAAGGCACCAGACCCAAAAAAGTTTCGCAAAATTCGTTAGAGGTCCGAAGGAATCGAGGTAGACATATGAAGCAAACAGCTGCCCAACAACTAAAAGTACTATTCACAATAAAAAGAACAAAAAGGCCAAAATCTGTAGCGCGTAAAAGGGTAAACTTGGTATAGGGCCATCAAAATTCAGAACTTGTGGCCGACAAACATGAAATAGAGATGACCCCACAATGGGTTCCATCACACCTAAAAAGACAAATGAGGACAAAACCAATACTCAAATTACAAAGAAACTAGCGGAAATTGCTATTCTCAGCCCTTGGATATGTAGCTACGAAGGACATGTAGTGCTTATTCTCCGTAATAATAACTTTAGACTATCCATTTACTCTATCTTATGGCAAAGATTAGTTTTAAGTGGGAAATTTTTAATTTTAATTAGCAATAATAGAAGAAGTTTTTAATTTTAATTTCAATGCAAAAATGTTTTTAAGAAACTAGGTGTATGTCACTATTTTTACTAGAGAAGCCATTATTATTAATGTAGGTTTATATAAGCACAATCGAGGACAAGCCAAATTGGGTTTAAGTATTGTATTGTCTCTGACCAAAACTTAAAAGCCATTATTTGGAGTTCTCAATGAAAAATTTTCGGCAGATATTATTAATACTCTTCTAACATGCCCACCTCTTGATCGTTTGCTAAATCAAATACAGAAAAGATCAAGAAACAAAAAGATAAAAGAGTAATAATATACAGTGCATTAACAACCTCACACATTATACAAATAATAACTAAGAAGGCAAGACACAGAAGATGATGAAAAACAAAAAAATTAAAAACAAAAGAAGCAGTGCTGTCCACAAACTAGAGAAAGGCAAGCCACTGCGGCTGCTGCTGCTGCTAGGAATGATTATGTTTTCTTCTTCTCCTCCTCCCACAGCCAGCAGTCTCTCCATTTCCTATCATCTGTATAGTAACCAATGAGAATTTCAGGAATGTGTGCGATTCTTGTGTAATCTTCATTTTCTTCCTTCTGAATCTCTAACAGCTTCTCTCTCAATTGAGAGCTCAACTCATACAAAACCAGCAGTTGAAGATGGCTCAAGTGCTGAATACCCAATGGTAATTCCTCCAGTAATGGAAGTTGTTCCAGAAGTAGTTTCTGGAGACGAGGCAATGCACCTTCCTCCACTCTCATCCATCTCAACCCTTCCATTCTCTTTAAGTGCATCCGTTTCAGCTTTAGGAACCCTCCAGCCTTGAAACACAACCCTTCTCCCTGGTAAGATCCGCAGAAATTAATACTAACCAAATTGGGCAAATGTTGGAGGCATTCAAGCAGATCCTCCTCGCCACTTAACCCGCTCCAATTCAAATCTATTCTTACCAAGCCGTGAAGACGAGCTACCCATTGTGGCATCTTTTCTAAGCGGCCAAACAAAATCAGCATACGAAGAGATTGAAGAAACGAAGAAGAAGAAGAAGAAAGAGAAAGATGATTTAGATCGATTATCTCATGATCATCAGCATTTCCAATTGATTCAATGCTTAGTCTATGAAGACTGGTGAGGTTGGCAAGGGAGGAGCAGAGCTCCTTTCCATCTTCTCTTCTTAACTTTGTAATATATAGCTCTCTTAATTGGGTCAGCTTTCCTATCTCCTTAACTATTGTGGATCCACTACTTGCATCTATGGTGCTTAATTTTGTAGGGCAAGAAGCCCTCCCATATTCGATGGAGCTTTAAATCCGTGTGATCCATAATCATCATCTGAAGAATCCACTAGTTGATATACTCTGAGTACCTGAAGTTTTTGCAGCTTTAGGATTTCCATGGGTAATTCCCTAACTCCAGTGTTTCCCAAATTCAAATACTCCAAATGTTGAAGCTTCCCAATGCCTTTTGGGACTCTCTCCACTCTTGTACCATAGAGGTTCAGATGCTTGAGATGAAACATCTTGAAAGTCTCGTTTGGTATTTCCTCCTGTGTCTCTTGACCTCTCAAATCCAAAACCTTTAACAGCTTACTGCTGCCTAAAACTTCCGATAACAACATTTTGTATAGTAACGGGTCCGTGGATCCAACAATAACGAACGACCGAAGGTGGTCAAAGCAATAATTTGGTATTTGTTGGTGGTGCTGGGTGTTGTTACTGCTACTACTATGGAGTACTAGACGGCGCACCTTCTCGGACGGCCACATCATTGGTTGCCCAGTAGTGACAGTGACCATGTTTTGTTCCACTGACTTGAGAAGAATAACTTCTCTCAAAAGGTCATGGATTCGACAAACGTTGGGTATTCCTTCATAAAAGACCTTAGTCACTTGAATTAGGCTTCTACTGATGAGTTCACTGAGATAACTCCAGGCTACATCTTCAATACTCATTCCTTCTCTCCCTTCTACAAACCTTTCGGCAATCCACAAATTAATTAGTGTATCGCATTCTATTTCATAATCCTCTGGATAAATGCTTAAATTCAACAGACATGTCTTGAGATGCCAAGGCAGATCATTATAACTGAGAGAGAGTATCCTTTTAACTCTGTCCAACTTGCCAGTGCCTTCTAATTCACCCGCAAGACTGCGTCGAACCATCTCCCATTCCTCTGTTCTGTTTACATCTTTTAAAGCCAGAAGCCCACTGATTGCAAGAATCGCAAGGGGCAAGCCCTCACATTTATCCAATATACCTTTAGCAACATCCATCAAATGGCCAGGGCAGTTACCTCCGTCAAAGATCTTGTTGCGAAACAGGGTCCATGAATCCTCAATAGATAGTGGCTCCATTCTGTAGACAAGACCCCGAGATTCAATGGAAGAGGCAGTGGCTACATCAGCTTTTCGAGTTGTTAGCATGACACGGTTTGCCGCAGCTATTCTCGGGCAGTGCAAATTTGATGATATTCCAAAATTCTACGTCCCATACATCATCAAAAACAATTGCATACCTTCCAGCTTGTTGAAGAAAATCTTTGATAAATTCTTTCAGCTCGGTGGTATTCAGAGACTCGATCGATTGTGGGACTGGTTTCTTCCCTTCCTTGTGTAACTGCCGAATCAAGTCTTTCAGGAGGTACTGAAAGTCACATGTTTGAGAGACAGTTACCCAAGCACGAACTGGGAAATGCCTTCTGACTTCAAGATCCTCATGGACTTTTTTCACTAGGGTAGTTTTGCCGAGTCCTCCCATACCAACCACTGAAACAACTTTCAGTTGGTGATCATCCCCTTTGAGGAGCTGAGAAATAAGACGTTTCTTGGGCTGGTCAATGCCAACTAATTTAGCTTCTTCCACAAGCAGTGCGTCATCTCTGTTATAGCGCCATGTTGAGTTGTTCACAGCAGAAAGTGAGTGGGACGCTTGGGCAGAGATACCATATTCGGATTGGTATCTTTGATGACCTTCAGAAATACTTTTGATTCTGGATTTGATGCTTTGTATTTCGCTAGCAACTCGATGACGAGCTCTCAAATTCTTGATGGAGCTGAAAATTCTCCGAACAGAGCCGTAGAATCCTGTTGCGGGATGCCGAGCAAAGCGAGCTACAAATTCATCAAGAATGTCCTCAGTGTCATAAGCAGCATCTCGCACTTGCTTGATCCATTGTTGGACCGTGGGTTGAGCATCTTCTTCTTTTGCTTCTGCCTCTCGGAGGAAAGCTCTCATTTGCTCCAACTCATCCATGATGAATTGGACCTCTTGCCGAAGCCCTCCCAATAGTCGTCCCTCCTCACGCAGAAAAGTTGAGAGTTGACGCAGCACAAAAGAGAGAACTGTTTCTGCCATTTTCAGTCTTTCTTTCTAACTTAAGAATGTCGGGGAAGGCGGCTTCTGGTTTATAGGACAGTCCACTTGTAGTATCTTGAAAGGAAGAGGGAAGAGGAGGCTATAGATTCATTAGCTGATGAACTTCGATGCTATATGGTGCAGTATTTATCACAAAGAAAAAGAAAGAATTAACCAATTAGAAGAAACTAAAGCAAGAAACATGAGATTGTGAAAAACGAAGCTGCCTTACCTGCCACAATATAAAATCATGGAAGCTATTAAGAAGATGTGTTTGCACATGTGGTCTTCGGGACGTTCTTTCAAGTTTCAACTGTGGGTCCTTTGGTGGGATAAAGATAAAAGGAGCATCTTTCAACTGTGGGTTCTTTTTCTTTACGAGGAGAAGGAATAAAGTTAAAACGCGGTTGGACTGGACATTATCAATAACCTTTCTGCTGACCAATCCAATACGGTGTCTGACCAAAATGTGAACTATGTTATTTAGTCGACACTTTTATATTGGACTGGGCATTATTAAGATGCAAATTCAGCAAAAAAAAAAAAAGAAGAGAATTGCAGAAAATGGTGTACCACTCAATCATGACGTGGCTTATTTCTATGCCCTTCACTTTGACAATTAATTTAATGTCTCATTTATATCATTTTTTAGCTATCTTTTTTAATTGCATAGGGAAAATTTAAGTTTCTTTTTTAACTCAATCAAATACCAATTAATATGATAAAGACACATTCAAACTTAAGATTTACGCAAAAAAAAAAAGAATTATTGGTGTCCCACTTCCTAAATGTGATGAATACGTGGATTCCTTAAAATTGTGAAACAAAAAAAATTTCAATATGAATTAAATTGTGAAACCATTTTAATCATTAAAAGAGACCTTTGATTAACATAATCTATTGAAATATCCAAACTGATCATGCATTTTCAAATAAATAATCTGTTTTGTTTCTTGATTTAACTAGATTTATGATTTTTTACTTCTCTTATTTTAGATTTCCAGTCGCCGTATTTATACAACTATCTACTTGCTTGAACGCGCAAGTTCATATGGTTAAATAGCAGGGGGTTAGTTTCCATTGTTGTTAAATGTTTTATTTGGATAAGTCATCCCTAACTAAGAAACTCTCTTCCAAATCAAAACTTATTTTCGAATGGAAAAATAGTTTTCATGAGCAATAGTTTGCATGCATGAAAGATGAAATTTAGACTGGATGAGTACTGATAAACCCATGTCTATTATTCAGGAAGACTGTGACTACAAAAAGATCTAAACTCAGGGCAAAGGAACCAAAAGTCTGGCATTTTCTCTACACTAGTACCTGTGTTGCACATTGCAATTATTTATTTTGGTGATATTCGTGCCAAACATATTCCTAAAGTGTGGTATCTCAAAACAATCAATTAATAAAGGGAATTCATTTAGTATCACTTGAATTTTTTAGTCTCATCACTTGAATTTTTTTGATAATCTAATATATCTTTTGATTGGGAATTGAAAAAATAAAATGTCTTGTGAGTCTAAAAACTGGCATAATATGTCTAATAAATTTTTATACGACCTAAAACTATATTAGTTTGGAAACTAACTTTATTTTTCAATTATTGTAAATGATTTCAGAGGACTAATTTTTGTAAACTTTAATCCTAATTACATAATGACGTTTGTATCTCTGTATCCACATTAAAACATACACAAAAACTATGTAAATACATTTTTTATGTTCAAATATATTATCTAGACATAGACTAATTCAAATATTGGAGTAGAGATGTTTTACTTTATAGAATAGTGCTGTTCTTAATGTTGAAAAAATAATAAAAAATAAAATTTCCAACATCCAAGATGTTTGGCATCCTTTTGTATTGTTATTGAAAAGAAATGAGTCTCCTACCTTCATTTAATTTCAATTTTTTGTCATTTTTTGATTTATTTCAACTTGCTACACTTCGCACCTTCTTTTTCATGTTGATAGCCACAAGCCGTTTTCTTTTTCTTAAGAGTCACAGTATATTTCATGTGGAAACATATTTTTTAACTAAATTTTATTTCCAATTCATTTTAGCTTCTAGGTTTATCGTGCTAAAGTGTTTTTTCCTATCCTTCATTAATTTTTTAAGCCCATTCCAAAAATTTTGTTAGGAATTCATTTCAATAAATTGGTCTGAAAGACGAAGCTCCCTTACCTGCTACAATACAAAATCATGGAAGCTATTAAGAAGACTGTGCAATTGGTGGGGTGATCAGTCTTCAAGACCTTCTTTCAACTGTGGGTTCTTTACAAAGGGAAGGAATAAAGTTAAAACGCGGTTATTGATTTCATTGACGAAGAAATAAAACTACAAAAGAGTCTTCTGCTCCTTCTGCAGACGTCTATAGCCTCCTCCTTCTTCTATGGAACTAATTTCTGCTTTTCTTTTTTGTTGGTTGCCCCTTGGACCAATTAGCATTTGTAATAAAAATGGATCGAATATCAAAGAAACCTTAGGAACGAACCACTCCAATTCGGTGTCTGACCAAAAAATTTGGTATAAGTGGTTAAAGAGGAAAGACCACAAGAGCAATGATGTCGAATTATTTAACAAAGGAAGGAATAAAGCAATGGTGTCTGATCAAGTTTTCCAGTTCAAAGCAACTCAAGACCCTACCTCAAAGCAAAAATGACAGTTCTCAATCAAATGGAAGCCAGCTATGAGTTTTCCAGGAACATGTGATGCAGAGGAAAGCCGGCAAAAATGATGTCGGATTATTTAACAAAGGAAGGAATAAAGCAATGGTGTCTGATCAAGTTTTCCAGTTCAAAGCAACTCAAGACCCTACCTCAAAGCAAAAATGACAGTTCTCAATCAAATGGAAGCCAGCTATGAGTTTTCCAGGAACATGTGATGCAGAGGAAAGCCGGCAAAAAATGATGTCGGATTATTTAACAAAGGAAGGAATAAAGCAATGGTGTCTGATCAAGTTTTCCAGTTCAAAGCAACTCAAGACCCTACCTCAAAGCAAAAATGACAGTTCTCAATCAAATGGAAGCCAGCTATGAGTTTTCCAGGAACGTGTGATGCAGAGGAAAGTGAATTTCGTCGGAGTGGAACAACAAAAGCAACTCAAGACCTAAGTTCAATTGGGGTTTCTGAATTCTTTTGTGAAACCTAGCCGAGAGTAGCTGAAACTAGCTAAAAATACAAAATTATTCCTTTGAAAAGATGGTTGAAAAAGATAAAATAGATAATTAGAAAATATATTTATAATACAAATAAAATAATATTTATAAATAATGGCTATCCAAACATGTGAGTATATTTGGATTACACTTTATTTTCATCTTATTTACACACACTGACTTGCTTACATCATCAATACATTTTTCAATCACCTTTTTATCTCACATACATCATATCAAAAAAATGCTACAGTATTTTTTCACAAAATTATCTTAAATAATTTACTATCCAAACACACTCACTAGTACTTTTATATTACAATTGATGATGCCTATATATTATGTCCTACTCTAAAAGGGTAGCAAAACCCAATCAAGTTGCATAAGAACCAGATGAAAATATTCATTTAGACCAAAAGGGTGCACTAGCCCACTTTTTAGATTTTATCCACTTGCACGTTCTAAAGTTTGAACCAGTGACCTGTAGTCGAGAGAGAGATCTTCGATCGCTTCTTTGTAGTCAACTTGCTTGCATTACTTTTCTACCCAGTTTCGTGGATGGTTTGTTGAAATTCAAGCATTAGCTTTATTACATCATATATTGTGAGAGTTATTGTCATACGGTTTTTGTGTTTTCATAAAAGATACACTTGGTATGACCTAAGAGTTGCTTCTTTGATTCACCGTGATACATAGCCATCCCCAGTTTATGCACGAGAAATGAATAAGGGAAGACAAAGGACCAATGATGGAGCCAAGGGAGTTGAGAAAGCCATGGCCCCTTAAGTTTTGAAAATTTGTAATTCACAATATATAAATATATGTGCAAAATAAAGTTGACTTTCCCTAATTTTTTACAATTTTAGTTTATACTATGAGAGTTTATATATGTGTGAATTAGGCAGCTTTGAATTAATTTTTCTTCAAAACATATTATTTATTTTTTATCGTGCTAATTATTTAACTTTCAAAAAATTAAGCATATAATTTGATAATTCATATTGAATTGATCCAATTCGATATGTTATAATAAAAAGATCCAATACCTAATTATCAAGGGCTAAAACAAAATTAAGTTATAAAAATTCAGATTGTCTTTAAATCATTTCAAATCACCAATAATCATCTGAATATCTTTTCAATTCATCACATTTGATGATTGAATCATTAAAAACTATAAAAACATGAAGTTTTCATCATTTGAACACATAAAAATGCAATTTTCTATACTTTGAACCGCAAAGTGTATAATTCACTAAAAACCTATTTAATTAGTTATAAAAATGAATAAAATACATCAAAAATAAATAATAAAATATATTTAAATCACTCAAAATGCACACTTATGTACTTACTTTACTTTACTTTACTTCTTTCATTCCACTAAGAATTTCCACTAAAGGGTGATTACTTTCCAATTAGTCGGTGTTCTAGACATTGATAGGTTTCAGCTCATTAGATTTACTAACACTTTTTTTTTTTCCTTTTAACGACTTAAAATTTTTATCATCAAATGCAATTCCATTATACAACTTATTTTCATCATTTGATCCATAATACCTTGGTAAATCAATACCAATTTGAAAGAAACAATAACTAAAAATTAACACAAAAAGAAACATGTTAAAAGTGGAATAAGGATGAAAAGGTATGATCACATTGTCGACAATAATAGTGACAGAGTTGCGGATGAAATTTTTCGCAAATCTCACAAAAGACTTGATGTTGACCACTAAAAAAAGGAAACAAATGGATGAGCGATAATTATCTCACCAATGCTTTACACTCTGTACTAGCATATAATACAGGGTAATTCAAATTGAACTTGCAGTAACAGCTGCGTGATTAATGACCAAAAGAAGGTTTGGTATATGTTAATTAGTCACAAATATTTGTGAAAAGTGCAAAACTTGGGATCCAATACCTTGTATACTTGCAAGAAAGCACTACACAAGCAAAACGATAATTGATTTGGTCGGAATGTGATCCAGAGCATCTTATAAGCTAGAATCTTATACTAATTGATGAGAAACATCTATGAAACAGTTAGGGTCTTACTCTCATCCTAGCAAATCAATTTCGTAGCTTGAGGTGTATATGATAACAAATTTAAGTTTCTGTTTATAAAGTATAATTTGCGAAAGCAATTTTTCGTGAATTGCCAGGATTTATTATTATTTTTTATCGGTTAATAACTTCCAAATATTAGATTCATGGTTTTCTTTTTAGAAATTCTCATGTTTTATTTGATATATTTACTTTAATTTGAATATGCAGTAGGTTTTTTCCGGCTTCTGCTACTATCAAAAATTTTGTTTTCTTTTGCAAATCAAAATCAAAATCGGATTTGCAAGTCTAACAATTGGGGTTCCAATTAACAAGTAATAACTTGATTAAGTTCAAATTACAAAACACGATCCCATGTAATCGTATGGAGTTGAATAAAATTTATCAACAACTCACTATAAATATGGCATCAAAGTGTTTGGATAAGAATTTATTTGGATTATTTATTTGAAATAATTACTGTAGCACTTTTTGTGATGCGATGTATGTGAGATAAAAAGGTAACTGGAAAGAGAAAAAAGTAATTGGAATTTGTGAAGTAAATTATTTTACTTCCAATCTTGTTTGTCCAAACACACACCAATTTAATCTATCATCTCACTTCTTTCTTTTTTCCTTCGTTTTCATCCATAACAATGTAGTTAACCACCATTGCCCTTACTATTAATCTTCGCATCCTATCTAATTAGTCATTAGTTAACTGTTATGTAATGAAAAAGTTAGATACGCTTGACAAAGCCAAATCATAATTTTGTGTTTCTATTTTCCTTCTTTCTTCTTTGCGGGAAATTATGTGTACTATTATAGTACTTGATTTTTAATTGCCAATAATATTGAAGCTGGCACATGTTTTCATTCCATAATTATCATGTCTGAAGGTTCAATTTTTTTCGTCTGAGGTTTCCCCTTTTTTGCTTGATTATATTCATCTTTCATCATCGATTTGAATTTTCAACGTACCAAGGTTATCTCAAATCGCTTCAAACAAGATGCATGATATTTGTTCTGGTTTACCATATCATCTTAGTATTCGTATGGGTGCATTCAAATTTCGGGACACGATGTAGTCCTAGTTAGTTTGTGAGAAGGGTGATCTTGAAAAGAAAAACTCAAACTCTCAACCATAAAAACAAACTCGATCTTTTAGCATAAATATAGATATAGATATATAGATGAATCTTTGTAATTAACAAAGTACACCATGGTGATCAATAAAAGTCAATGGTGGGTAGAGAAGTTGGCATCATCCTTGAAAGCGTCCTTTAGGACAGAAGGGCTAGAAAGCAAAACGAAGGAGATCAGTAAATTAATCACAAGATGCCTTGAGCTTTCAAGAATCATCCTTGAAAACGTCCTTTTGGACAAAAGAGCTAAAAACCAAATTGAAGGAGATCAATAAATTAATCACAAGATGCCCTGAACTTACGAGGAAGCCAATTTGCGCAATAATACAACCATATTTTATAGATGGGAATCTGCAAGTGGTGGAGCTGGGTAAGACTCTGCTGATACAATTGTGGGGCTCCAGGCTTCAAAATAATGCAAAGATGACAATAATGAGTTGGAGGCCAGCTTATTGATGAAAATAATGCTTGTATTTTAGGCCACGTTAGATGTGAAATGTGAGAGTTGAATGCCGTCTGAGCTCATTCCAGTGTGAAAGAACCTTTTTGCGATAGCTAACTGCTGTTCTCTACCAGTCTCATTCAGTCAATTGCAATATGATTATGGTTATTTATTAGTTGTGGGCACACATGATTGGAATGGAACATTTGTTTATTTATGTAGAAAAAGTGATCTTGTTAACGTTATTTTTTCTAAATAGCAGCCCGCACCAGTGATTTCGCTTCTCTCGTTTTGGGGTAAATTGTGGAAAGATAGAGGCATAATTAAATGCGCCATACCTCTAATCATTCACCAACTCGGATCACATGCATTAATGCTAACAATACATGATCTATAATAATAAACAAGATATATCGTGACATATGTGTCTTGTGTTATTTCATATTGTGAATTGTGCCTTCTTTGGTCCAACTTAAAATTTTTAGATGATTTTGTCCTTCAAACCCTACATGTGCAGATCATGTGATGGTCATTCCTGTTTTTTTTTTTTTTTTTTTGATGGTGGAATTAAGATAAAATGACCAAAAACATACAATTGGTTAGTTTAGTGATATTTTCGGCTAAGAAATTAATTTGGTAACCAAAATTAGTACAAGTGGAGTAATTTAATGACAATTTGGTGTAATTTGCTTTTATTCTATCAAGCAGTATAGGAGAGTAGCCAAATTTGGAAAAGAATAGAAAATTATGAATGAAATGCAGAAAGGAATCGAGAAATCTATAAATCACCCTCAAATATCACAAGAGTCGTGTTTTCCACCTACTATCGCACTCTTTAACCCGAGACCCATCTCTTTTTCAAATTAATGGCAAATATATAGATAATTGCAATGCTTTTCTAGCTAAATGGGCTTTACTTTATTACTCTTGTTATTATGTTTTTCTTTTGGTCAAATCTCAAATGATGTCGCACTCAAATCTTATCAATTAGAAATCAGCTTTCTTAATTTCAGAGAAGGAAGTTGATTAGAGATCCCCTCCTCATATTCTGGTTTTTAACACAGTAGAACTTAAACATTTGCTAACCCTTACATTAATAAGCAAAAAGCCAACCAATCGTTCATGGTTGCCTGCATAATTCTCATCTTTTAATTTTTTAATTAATTACACTAGCTGGAAGTGAACGCGAGTTCCACTTCACTGCTAAAAAAGATTATTAGCAGAAGTAAAATTTATTAGCATAGGTTACATATAGCCCATGCTCCGATGTGCAATATTACAATGTTAACATTGGTAAATAGCTAGGCGAGAAGACAAAAGAGATAGAGATGCCGCCGCCGAGCCTTAGCACCTAGCTGTCAAGTGGCAGATGCCCAGAAGGCAATACTAAATTCAGTGATGCCTGCGATTCTTCAGTCATCCCTTTTTTTCTTTTTGGGTAAAGAATGTGAGGGTGGATAGATAGTGAAGAAGCAGAATCCCCATTTTCTAGAATGAGAAATAGATATCTTTAGTCATTCAATTATATCAGATTGATTAATTAGAGTTACCAAGGGCACATGTGGCATCTAGAATAAAAGTTTTGTGAACTTATTTCACATATGAGTAGTAAAATGCTAGTAATTAAGAATGTACAAATGTAAAGGGTTTGTCTATTTGGTAGTGCACCAAAGTTGCCTAATTGGCCTATGTGAATATGAATCCTGTACATAAACAAGAAGCAGTAGTAGAGGGTACTGTTCACAAAATTTTATCTGCTTTTGGAGGGTTAATTAAGTCATTTGAATTTTGATGGGCCAATCGGTTTAGAAGAGTGTACAAGTGAATGATGCTGCGGTATTTGTGAAATGACTTTGGGGGCCTTTATTTAGTTGCTCTTCCTTCACATATTTATCATTAAAAATAAATGACAACTTTAACTTTTAGACTCATACACACTACGGTGTACGTGTGATGAAAGAGATATAATTGTTTGATAATGATGCTTTTCTACCATTACAATTATTCTATATGTACTTAGTCAATAAATTGATATTAATCTCACACTTATCTTACTAAATTGATATTAATCTCACAGTTAATTAGTCATACTCTTCCTTTCTTCTCCGTTAGAATTTTGTTAGTTTTCAATTCTTTTTACTACAATGTTTTTGGTTTCGGTTTTGCTTTCAAAGTACAACAAAAATAACAAATAATCGTTCTACTGGTCTCATCTTTTTATGTTCATTTTTTTTCTTCAATCCAAAAGTTGCTGATTGTTGCCTCTTGTCTTAGGTTACATACAAATCATCTTCTCTTCTCTGTGTTTTTAGTATGTTCCTATACAATTGCTAAAAATTTCTGTTTTTTCTTCCCCCTTCCAGGGAGATTATATTGAATCACTTTTGCAATCAATATTGGTGATGGTGGTATGGTAATTAGTAATTAGCAACACAAATTCTTTACTAGAAGCATCTGTGAAAATGTGAAAGGCACCTCATCAAAATTCAAATTCGCTGGCCAACTACTGAATTAGCAGTTAGCAATTTGTCATTCCATCAAATTTTCAGTGCGACGGCTGATCTTCTCCATCTGAGCGTCTAGCTGTAAACAAATGCCAGTTTCTGTATTGTCATTGAGTTAATAGATGTCGGCCCACAAAAGCATTAGCACTAAAATCTCACAAGATCAAGCAAACAATTTGATATCTGGGACATTGATATCAATGGAAACTGAGATGGCCAAAACAGGAGGGGGCCTTGGTGGTTCTCTCCCTGTGGAGAATGTCCAAGAACTAGCTTCTAATTGCTCTAAAGAAATCCCCCATCGATACATCAGGCCTGAAATAATGCTTGACAAAGTTTCTATGAACGAGGTAGCACAGATTCCAGTGATCGACATGGGAAAGCTTGCAGCTGATCATTCAGGATACCAGAATGAAATGGCAAAACTTCATCGGGCTTGCAAAGACTCGGGCTTCTTTCATGTAACAAATCAAGAGAATCCATCACATATAGAATCCTAATTGTACTACTTGTAATGATCAGATACACAGCTTAATTTTCCTAGTAAAGTAACGACTAACGGTCCGTGACTCAATCTTGAATAGTTAGTTAATCATGGGCTGCCATAGTGATTGAGAAAATGAAGTTGGTGACGGAGGACTTCTTTAAGCTGCCATTGCAGCAGAAGATGGCCTATGCACAACTACATAATGATATTGAAGGCTATGATCAAATATTTGTGGTATCAGAGGATATGGTCAAAAGCTGGACTGTGGGGACCATGGTTCGCCATCGCGGGTCGCGATCACGTCGCGGTCTCGGTTGTTTCACATTCGTCGCGGTATATCGGTTGAATATCAGATGATACGCACATTATAACATATGAAGGTTTCCAAAAATTTAGAAAAAATTATTAAAATTAGAAAATACAAAAAAAGATACAATTTGAAAAAATATCCGAGTTGACTCGGATATATCGGCCGATGTCATGCATCACGGATTCAAATCGGTCAATATCGGTCGAGTCAAAGCGAGTCGTCACGGATATGGTAATATTCGCGATTCGGGGATTGGTGTCGTATCGGTTTCCTCTGTTCCAGTTATGACTCGGCCGATATGTATTGGTATCGGCCGATACGGCGAACCGTGGTGGGGACACGCTCTTCCTCTGTGCATTGCCAGTGTCTCAAAGAAATATGAGATTCTGGCCTACGACTCCAACATCTTTCAAGTAGACAATCGATAATACACAGTATCACAATCTTTTCCCACTTCTGCACTAATATTATACTGCTCTTAACTTTTCTCTGAAGGCTAGCCTTGTTCGTCAAGCTCCTCTGCTTACAGAATTTCCCATTCGTCTTGGGAATTTATCCTCTATTTTTTGCGCAATTGCAAAACAAGATTCTTTAAAAGGAAGCATATTTTGCTTCCATTAGAAAGCTACATGGATTACTTTACTTAGGCGACAAAAACCTGAAAATTGTGTAAGAAAAATTCATCACAATGCTAATTTGCAAATTTCTGATGATGTCAGAGCAACCATGGATGAATACTCACTTCAAATGCACAAGGTTTGCATGACCCTGTTTAAACTCATGGGGGCGAATCTTGGTGTAGACCCAGACAAATTATGCAGCATCTATCAGGATGGCATACAAGGAATAAGAATGAATTACTATCCACCTTGCCAGCAAGCAGACAAAGTTATTGGCCTGACTTTGCACTCTGATGCAACAGGACTGACCTTATTAGTTCAAGTCAATGGTGTTCAAGGCCTGCAAATCAAGAAAAGCAATACATGGGTGCCTATTAAACCCATTCCTGGAGCAATCATCATCAATATCGGTGATATTATGGAGGTAATGACCACCAAAACCAAATTCCTACTTACCGTCTTACTGAGCATCTATAGATATCATTGAATTGATGTGCTTCGATAATTTGTGCAGATAATGAGCAATGGGGAATATAGCAGCATTGGGCATAGAGCTGTCGTGGATTTCCACAAAGAAAGACTTTCAACTGCTGCATTTCACGGAACAAATTTCGCAGCAAAAATTGGTCCTCTAGCAGATCTTGTCAAAGAAATTGGAGCACAATACAAGACAATAGAAACCGAGAGCCTTCTCAGACTGTATCTAAGCAGCAGACTTGATGGCAAAAGCTTACTGGATCACATGAGGATAAACAAGTGAAAGAATCAGCACTTTTCACTTGCAGTACTACTTTTTTTTTTTTTTTTATCTTCATCATAAACCAAGCTTAATGAATTACCAATATGCCTTCATGGAAGTTTCTAGTTGCATGTTATTGATCCAGATTCCTAAGGTTACATCGGCGGTGGTGTTTAGTTGTCCAAATTCAAGTGTCTTTCCTGGATGAAGTATCAATATTAGGAAGTTTGTAACTCTATATATCCCTACAGTGGTGTGCTAGATTTGCATTTGTCTGAACGATATCAGACCAACCTTGGATGAATATTCACTTGAATTGCATGAAGTGTGCATAACCCTCGTTAAATTGATCAATATAGTTCTTGAATCAGTGACAAATAGGAGGTGTTACATTGGCAAAGGAAAATGTGGTGATAGATATCATTTTATCTTTTACACATGCTTGTGCAACCACCTGGTCATCTATGCATCAAATCCAATTCACGGCCAGACAATGTAGCCCTTCGACATTGTTCCACAAGAGCAGAAAGAAGGGACTGTAACAACTGTAATTACTCCAAAGAAAAGTTGCTGGTACTAAAGATAATCAAGTTTGCCTGTACGCTCAACCATTCAGTCACAATAGAATGGAAAAAAAAATTCAATTGTTACTTGAGTCCTAAGGGACCGCTTCTAAGAAAAAAGTCCTAAGGGGACAACGTATAATTGAAAATATAATTCATATGACTCTATATGTCAGTATATTTTTTAAAGAATTTTCTAATCAATGCCTTGAGTCACTAATTAGTGTACGTAAAGTGTACCGAATTTACCATATGAATGTATTCACTCATATCTTGCATTCAAATTTCTCAAATTCGATATACATAAAGTATACCGAATTTACCATATAAATGTATTCACTCATATTTTGCATTCAAATTTCTCAAATTAATTTCACTTTTGCTAAAAAGTTAAGAATCAATCTTTCCTTAACTATCAACAGGGTTGATTGTATGTCAAATTATTTGAATTTAAATTTAAATATCAGATTTTGTATATGCAACATGTATATAAACCATCTATTACATATACAATAAGTGCACAAAAGCTTTAGCCAAAAATTAATGCTAAAGATCTCCTTAACAAGTGTCATGGTACACTTAACAAGTGCCATGGTGGGTGCACTTGTTAGCCAGACCCATTTAATTATGTACGTATATATTTATGTTAACCAAGACCAGTCCGGTAGGCATGGTGAAATCATATTTTAATGATCCATATCCTGCTCACAAAGGTAACCCAATCGGATTGGGTCCAACCCGAGTAAGTATTTACATGTAGATCCATATCCAAAAATGCACAAAATCCCGGCCTAGTTCATTAACAGCCTTAACCGGCTCAATCTTAATAAAGTGCAAATAATCTTCCTGTTTAGGGTTTTCGTTCTGCACGGTTCTGCAAGCATGAGGCGAAAATTTCATGTAGGAGGAGGTCATGGTCATTCATGGGAGCTCCCAGAAGGCATTATTCAACACATCCTATCGTTTCTAAACACAAAAGAAGCAGCCCAGATGAGCCTGCTCTCCAAGTCATGGTATAGTGCATGATATACTTGTCCTGTCTTGAAACTTGACCTTGATGATAAAGATTGCAGTAAAATACTAGCCCTAAGGAATAACCCTGAAAAGTATCATTTACCTATTGAGCATATTAGACTAGAATTGATGGATCATGCAAATAAGTCATTGAGGAGATACCGTTTCCATAATGCATGCATTCAGCAGCTCCGTCTTTCTATGTGGTGCTTTTCTTTCCCTGATCCATCTTGTTTCATAGATAAGTTAATAGGTAAAATTGAAACAGCCCGTGTAGTTGTTAAAGAGCTTCGTTTTTGTTATACTTCATACGAAGAAGAAGGGAAGGAAGATGCTTTGCCTGAATTCTTTACAATTCTCGAAGCTGAAGCACTTGCAGAGTTTTCTGTTAAGGGGTGTAAGTTGAAGCAGTCAATTCCCTGTGAAAAGAAGATCCGTTGTTATCGTTTGAGGAGATTATCCCTTGGAAAGGTACATATGGATGAAGCTACCCTGCAAAGCATATTATCGAGTTGTCCCTTGATCGAAAACATGCATCTCATTGACTGTTCAGGATTGCATAAAATTAAGGTGGTGAAAAATATGCTTGATAGTCTCAAAGAGTTTGTTGTCTACATGTGATGACACCAGAGCTGTCGAAGTCGAAGCACCAAACCTTGAATCTTTTAGCCTCCGTTGTCCCTATCGGTTCAATTTGAAGTTGCTTTCGTGTCTGCATCTGAAAAAGCTAACCTTGACTGGCCTAACAATTCGTGAAGACAGTTTTTTCCAGGATCTCGTAAATAAATTTCCAAACCTCAAGGACTTGAGTATTATATGCAGCCACATTGATAGAAGAATCAATCTATCAAGTGACTCGATCAAGTTTATGAACTTAGAATTCTTGCCCGAAGCATTAGAAGGAGGGCCTCAGGTTGAGATTAACGCTCCAAGCATGGTTTCATTTGAGTATGATGGTTACAAGATCCCATGTTTCAACTCTATGCCCACTACTACTTCATCAAGCAGATGCAAGTACAAGATACGCTTAGATGACAGTATTAGCTCTGGTACTGCTGATTTTGCTCTCCAGCTCGGGGAGATGTTAAAGAAATTACCACCAAATAAGTCCAAAGTGTCACTTTCTTTTGATTATTGTAACATACTCCGCACTGAAAGTCTTGACGTACATTTCCCAATTAATTCTGTCGAGAAGCCTGGAGTTGAGGTGGAGGATCTGACTTTGTCCACCTATTGTTCATTAGCACCATCTTCATCAAAGTCAAACCATTCAACTCTTATAGATAATTTATTCCTGATTTGCCGACCTGAGTCCATCTTCCTTGATTTGAAATTTTTTATGATAAGCAATTTGTAAAGTTGTTTTGTCACAGGCTGGTTGATAGAAGAAACTCAGACAACTGCGATCGAGGGGACAATAAGGTTTGGGAGAATGATCTGAAAGACGTTAACTTTGAGGGTCTTATCAAGGGGCAATTTGTACCTCTTGACTCGAGGGAATTGGTCGGTCCATGTTCGAGATGTACAGACGGGCTGGATAAACTTGCGTTCAGATTGAAATGGTAAAGCACATGCAAATGCTGAAAATTTTCAATTCTGAGATTGTCTGTTAACTTGTGTTCAATTCTGAGATTGTCTGTGATTTGTGAATTGTTGTGATACGCTTTTCTTTTGAATGAATGCTGTGATTAGTTAATAGAGTCATGAATTTCTCCTCTGATTCTGTGTCCTGCAGCTAAAGAGCAATTGCAGAAGTTCTTCCCAGCACTGATAATTAAATGTTGGGGACTCATTCCTTTCTGGGTTCCTCAGATTTTATTGGATGGTATCCGATTTTTTTTTTTATTTTGGGGCGGTTGGTTTAACTTGATTTGATGTTGGTTTGTTCCCATTTGAACTCAATCTGGTCTAGTTCGCATGATTTCTTTGTTTTGATCAAGGTTTCTGAGGTTTGTTCCGCTAATCTGATTGAACTATTGTGATAATTTGATGAGAATTGGCGAATTATGCTGGTTTCTGTTCTAATTATGGACTGATTAGCCATAATTTCCTTATTTTTCCTCTCTTCTTGTGATGGTTTATCTCGAGATTTTTTTTTTCATGTTAAATTTGTATAGTTTTTGTCTTTCTATTGTGTCTCTGTAGTTAAATTTGAGCTGAGGCAAGTGTATTCAGTTTTTAATGAGTTTATGATGAATGCAGAAATTGAGGAATACAACTAACAGACAAGCTGCCATTGCAATGGGGGAATATGATGGATCAGAATATGTGGTAATTAATGAGGTTCCTCCTCCTAGAGCTGGTCATAGTAGTAGGAAAGTTTCGGTTTTGCCCCTTGTTTTCCTCATCTTTTATGAAGTATCAGGGGGCCCATTTGGGGTTGAGGATAGTGTTAATGCTGCTGGTCCTCTTTTAGCTCTTCTGGGATTTTTAGTATTTCCATTCATATGGAGTATTCCTGAGGCGTTAATCACAGCTGAGATGGGAACTATGTTTCCTGAAAATAGTGGTTATGTCGTTTGGGTTTCAAGCGCTTTAGGTCCGTTCTGGGGTTTCCAGCAAGGTTGGGTGAAATGGTTAAGTGGGGTTATTGATAATGCTCTGTATCCTGTTTTGTTTCTGGATTATTTGAAATCTGGTTTCCCTGCAGTCGGTCATGGTTTCCCTAGGGTCCTTGCTGTATTGGCCTTGACTATTGTCCTAACTTATATGAACTATAGGGGATTAACAATTGCTGGATGGGTTGCTATTCTGCTAGGCATCTCTTCACTCCTGCCTTTTGCAGTTATGGGACTTATTTCAATTCCTAAGTTAAGGCCCGGAAGATGGTTTGTGGCAGATATTCACCATGTAGATTGGAATTTGTATCTGAATACCCTCTTTTGGAATCTGAACTATTGGGACTGTATAAGCACACTTGCAGGAGAGGTAGAGAATCCAAAGAAAACTATGCCAAAATCTCTTTTCTCTGCAGTGATTTTAGTGGTTGTTACTTATTTCATTCCTCTTCTGGTTGGAACTGGTGCTGTTCCACTGCAGAGGGATGAGTGGACGGATGGTTATTTTTCAGATATTGCGAAGATGCTAGGTGGTGCATGGTTGAGATGGTGGATTCAGGCTGCTGCAGCTATGTCAAATATGGGGATGTTTGTAGCTGAGATGAGCAGCGATTCTTTTCAGCTTCTTGGTATGGCTGAAAGAGGAATGCTTCCTGAGTTCTTTGCCAAGAGATCTCGCTATGGTACACCTCTAATTGGGATCCTTTTTTCAGCTTCAGGTGTGTTTTTGCTTTCATGGATGAGCTTTCCGGAAATAGTAGCTGCTGAGAACTTCTTATATTGCTTTGGAATGATATTAGAATTTAGGGTTAAATACCAAAAACCTCCCTGTGGTTTAGCTAATGTTCACTTTACCTCCCTATATTTTGGAAACCTACAATTTGACTCCCCGTAGTTTCAACTAACTTGAAAGTCCGACGGAAAACATCCACATTAACGATATTTGAGTTGCACGCGTTTCTGCTGAGAGTTTTGGTTGCGTTACTTCTTCCACTTGCCAAAAATACCCCCGGGTGTTTATCAAAACCATTCTCCCTATCAAATCTGCTCTTCTCCAAACCCTTTGAGCCAAAATTGCAGCCATCCGAAGCCATTCGAAGCAGGGGTATGAAGAAAAATTGGTGAGTTTGGGTCTGCTCATAGCATGCAATCGATTTGGGAGGAGAGGTAAAGAGTCTTGAAGTTGTTAATTTTGAGATGTCTTCAGGAATGTCTTCCTCAAGTTATAGAAGTGGGAATGGAAGTAGGGATTTGAGATATCAATATAGGCTATGTGATTGTGGAAGAAAGTCTAAAATAAAAATTGTTGAATCAGAAAAACCAACCAAAGGCATGTTGTATTTCGTTTGTGAAAGGGATGAATGTGGCTTTTGGTCTTGGTGTAATCCAACTAGCCGAGAGCAGGCAAGATGGGAAGCTAGTGTTGGAAAACCAGCGGAGGAAGAGCGACCACGTATGGAAGCTAGCATGATATCAAAATGGCAGAAAGTGGATGAGGAACTGAAGAGCCTGAAGTTGCTCGTTTGTTGTTGTGTAATGGTGACTCTGTTTTCACTCTTAGTGTTGATGTCCAAGATGTGAAATTGATATGTTAATCTTTTGGGGAAGGAAAAGTGTAGTGAAATTCCATATGTACAATGATGATTCTGTGTTTTGCTTTGTAGAAATGAAAAAGAAAAGTTGCTTCATTGTCTTTTTGAGATGGGGTATGTCTCTGTTTTGCCATAGAAAAGAAATGATATGGTTGATTTGATATTCCATCTATTCATTCACAGAAAAACAACCACTTAACAAGAAAGAAATTGAAATGTCTACTGACCATTCAACAGCATGATAATAAACTGGAGGCATAATGCGATCTATCTTGCTTTTATATTCCATCTATTCATTCGCACAAAAAACAACCATTCAGCAAGAACCTTTCAACAAGAAGGGAATTGAAATGCCTGCAAAATGATAACTATCAACCATCTTTCTATTCATACAAAAATAGCCATTCAGATCATCCTTACAAAAGTAGAACACATCATTACAAAAGTAGTCCAACTCATTTCAGTCACCAAAAAATGCCAATTTGGGCATATTTGCAGTCATCCAAGTCCAACTCAATTTAGTCGCCAAAACATGCCAGTTTACATCACGTCACCTAACTACGAATTACACACATATACAATTTAGGAAGATGGATTTGTTCTTGATCTCTTGGCCCTTATTTTATGCAGCACATCAGCAATTGTTGGAGGTCTAACTCTTCCACCAACAACATTCTTAACAGGACCTCCAGTTGCAGCAGACTGTTAAATGGAAGTATGTTAGTAACAGGACATAAGTCTAAATCTATTATGTACTAGACATTGTTGGTTGAGTATATGCTATTCTCTTTGGAACCTTTGATTTAGATGGACTGGGATTATCAACTGGCCTTTCTTGAGGGGCTGGTTCTGAAGTGCGCCCAGCAGAGTGCTTAGCTCCATGTGGCTCTGAACTCTCACCAGCAGGCTCTTGATTTGCCTATGACATCAAAACAAATAAATTATCAACTGTTAGTAATAAAGATAAAGAAGAGCCTAAGCCATGCATAAGAAGATTGTACCTTGTTAAATTTGGAATTTGGATGTATTGAATTCTTGCAACTTCTTGAATTGTGTCCAGGTTTGAAACATTTCTTACAATGCACAGTAAGTCCCTTTCTGGTTGATATTTGTCCCTTCTTTGGTTCATCAGGTGCTCTCCTCCGCACCTTCTTTGGCCTTCCAGGCATCTTTCTTATCAATGGAGGATTAATTGCCTCTTCATTGGCCTTCTCCCAATACCTTGCACTTGGTACAGGCATAATTACATGCCTATATGTATTTACATATGCCTCTTTGCTGTAGCATTTGTGGACAAAATCAATAATTGGCCTTTTACGTGCTTGTATTGCTGCACATGCATGTACACATGGATAACCCGTTAATTGAAATAACCCACATGTACAAGTCCAATCCTGTAGGTCTACAACTACAGTTTTGTTAATACCACAATCAACTTCATATTTCCAGCCATCAGCCCACATAGCAACACATGTCCTACTCAATCTTACATTTTTCTCAATCTTCTCATGGATGTTTGGACATATCTTACCTTGAAATTTTTCCATCCCAGCCCTCTTTATCTGGAATCGTTGCATTAGTCTTCTTCTGATCCATTCAAACATCCCAACCACAGCCAACTCCCTTGCTGGAAGAATGTAATTGTTAAATGACTCATTTAAATTGTTAACCAATATGTCACACTTACTTCTACCACTGAAGTGTGATCTGGCCCACATAATTGGTGGAAATTTTGAAAGCCATGCTGATGCTTGTGAGTCAACTTTTTCCATGTCTTTCATTGCCACATGCCAGTCTGCCTCATTTCCAGCACTTGCACATGCCCAAAACATGTCCTTCAGCTCTTTTCCTTTAAATTTTTGGCTGAAGTTTTGATACATATATCTTATGCAGAACCTATGCTCAGAGTCAGGAAAGAGCTCTCTAAGAGCTTGAACAAGTCCTTTTTGTCGATCTGAAATGAATGTCCAGGGTGTGTTGTCAATCCCCAATCCTAAATCATCCAGTAAAAGATGTAGAAACCACCTCCATGAGTCATACCTTTCAACTTCAACAACAGCCAGTGCTATTGGGATCATATTATCATTACCATCTCTTCCCAAGGCAGATAATAATTGGCCTCCAAATGCACTCTTTAAAAAGCACCCATCTAGACCAATAATTGGTCTACATCCATCAAGAAATCCCTGCTTGCAAGCATGAAGACAGAAGTACATTCTTTCAAATGTACCTCTAGATGCTGCATCAGGTTTGTCAACTTGAATCTTCACTATGCTACCAGGATTATACTTCAGGATCGTGGCTGCATAACGCCACAGATTATGATACTGCTCCATGTCTAATCCCTGTATCTCTTCTCTTGCCTTTCTTTTGGCTCTATACAGCTTAGATGATGTGACATTGATCATCAAATCTCTTTTAACCTCATTCTGAAAACCAATTAAGTTACACTTAGGATCATCCCTAATCTTAAATTGATATCTTTGGCTAAGATATCTTGATGTAACATGTTTGTTGTTGTACTCTCTACCACAAACATGCTCACCCTTCAAAGTCTTGATCTGGAAGGTACTAGTCCCTTGAACTCTTGATGCATGGATCCTCCATGAACAACCCCTCTCACACTCAGCTGTAATTCGGTAGGAATCATTTCTGATCCACTTTATTTCATATCCCTCTCTTATATTCCATTCCAACAAAGCCAGCCTAAACAATCTGAAATTTTTGAACTTGTGGCCTATTTTTAGTTCAAATTGAGGCTTCTTGAACTCAACTTCTGGATCAAAATCTAGATATTCTTCTACGTTCTCTCCATCAGAACCAGTCCTCTCAAGCAGCTCCTCATCTGGGATTACAGGTTCATTCCAATTGTGATCTAATCCAACTTCACTGTTCAGTCCTTCAAAGTCTTCTTTAGGTTGTTGTTGTTTCTGATTTTCACTTTCTTTCAAGAGTGAACATGCATCATAGTACTTTGCTGGTCTTTCCCTCTCCTCAATAGTAGGCTGATCTCTTGCAGCCAATTTCTTTGGACTTTTCAGATCACCCTTCAGAGCAAACACATGCAACTTTGGCTTAGCAGCTTCTTTCTCAGATGATTTCACAGAAAAAATATCTTCATCCTCTATGCTCTCAAGCCCCTCATCTAACCAATCAGGCTCAATATTTTTTGATTCATCCACTTTGTCCGCATGCTCAGAGTCTGCTTTATCCGTAGTTTCTTTACATGTGTGGCTAGCATTTGCACCCTCTTTTTGCAACATACTGGCCCCATCACAATGCTTGGGAGGCTCTTCAAATGCCTGGTCCCCACTTACACTATATATCACCCTTATAGGAAGATGCAAATGCGCGTCATTTATCAACTTAATGTCATCATTCCCTGCAATTGGCAGCAATCCAGTTTCCATGTCCAAATCTGGTACACACCACCAAAAAGTGACTCTAGTTGCATCCTTCTCAATTAGCTTGAACATTCTACATAGCCCAACTATGGACAGCTCACTTGGATCTCTATCCTTCCATATGGCTAGCTTGTAGTCTCCTACATAGGCTGTATTGGGCTCGCTTCTGAAAATTCCTCCAAAGTACATGTGTATCTCAACCCTTTCTTTTTCTTTTTCTTGTGTGTTGTCTTCTGATAACCAGACAAGTGCAAAATTTTTTTTATTAGTATACATATATATAAAGTAAGTTGGCTGTACTTTATGTTAAAAAAAACAAACATGATAATAATGTATGTTGACAACTACTACTCACAAGAATTTGGCCCCATCTAGACTGCTGAATTGCCAACAATACCAACAATCTCTCCACAACTAGAATTTAACAACAATCTGGCCCCATGACAATGATATATTTAATTATTTCTTTCCAACAACTCGAATAGCACCAGACAGCAAGAATTTATGAACCTTTTTCTAACAGATTGGCTTTATCATAAAAGTCATATACATCTAGATCTAGAAACGCGGATTCAGCTCTTTATTCACAACAAAATCCAAATTATTCGAACAAACTAAGATATATAAGAAATTGAAAACATCAATCGTAATAATCACAGTACATCTAAGTCTGCAAATAATCATTTCAATACATAGTAGCATACAAATCAAGGTGTTTATTCACATTATTATCCAGATTATTTTCCCAAACAAAGAGATCGTAAAAATAGGATGGATTCAAAGCTTAGAAGCTTACCCATCCTACTACGGGTCTTCTGCCGAGGCTTCGATATGATACAGTTGATGTCTTGTTGTCTTGTGTTTGCAATTGACGTCCTATTCTGCTAGAAATCTTCACTAATTGTTCAGAAATTTTCCAATCTAGGGTTTCTAAAGCTTCGCCCCCTTTTCTCTCGCTCTCTATTTCGCTTGCTCTTCGAATTAGCAATTGCACGAAAGCTTCGGAGGACTGACTTATAGAGGGGTATTTTTGTCATTTTACATTCAGTCGTTAATGTGGATGTTTTCCGTCGGACTTTCAAGTTAGTTGAAACTACGGGGAGTCAAATTGTAGGTTTTCAAAATATAGGGAGGTAAAGTGAACATTAGCTAAACCACAGGGGGGTTTTTGGTATTTAACCCTAGAATTTATTGCTTTTGTCCGGTTAAGATACAAGCATCCAAGTGCATCTCGCCCATATAAGATTCCGGTGGGAAATATTGGATCCATTCTAATGTGTACACCGCCAACCATACTGATATGTGCTGTCATGGCATTTTCTTCTCTGAAAGTCATGATTGTAAGTCTCATTGCTGTTGTCATAGGGCTAGTAATGCATCCATGTCTTAAGCATTTTGAAAAGAAAAGATGGATGAAGTTCTCCATAAGTTTTGATCTTCCAGATATTCAAGCTACTGCTCGCGAGAGCACAGAGACCTTTATTGCCTAACAAATATGTGGTATCTTCATATTCAGAAGACCATTTAGCCCAAAGCAAGTTCCTGATGCAAGGAATTTCAAATTTTAAATCCTGGAGAAGGCATTGCTATCTTGGGCTGAAGCCCTAAAACGCGGCCAGAAGATCTTTGTGGAAGACAAGCATGTGATGAGAGCTTTTGGGTCTTGTTAGATAATTTCCTTATTTTGATGCTTTTATGTCAGTGGAGGTTCTTACCATCAGAATATGTATATTTGCTTAAGTTTTAGTTAAAACTGATGTTTCCTGAAACAGAAAATGTTTTATTATTGGAAAAGAACTTGTAGTTTTTAGTCAAGCTACTCTGGGATGCATTAGCAAGTTCATGAATAATGAATGCTTGTTGATTCTTAAATTCTTGGTCTCCTGAGTTTTAATTCATGGTAATTAGATTAAACTTCAAAGCAGAAATCGTTGGACTCTTTTGGATCTGGAAACATCTGAGGGTGGGGATGTTGGAGAAAGGCTGAGGCATCATCAATCAATAGAGCAATTTGTAGAGGAGATATTGTGCTTGATTTATGTTTGGATACTGAAGATGTGCCTGGTTTAGTCCTTTTCTGAGTCGATTTTACGCCCATGAATCTTGGTAGATGTTCAAGTTGCAACTTTCAACCTCAGTCAAGAGAAAAGTCTGCCTTAAATTAATCATCTGGTTGAAAAATCACTCTTGGCTTCTGTGCTTTAGCTTTTAGCTTTTGGAAAATGCTTAATTGTTCTTTTCTGTCCTGTTGAAAAGTTGAGATCCGATTGGCATACTCCCATTTCTGACATTACAATGTCACAAACCAGCCCTAGATCTAAGATACACTTGTGATTTTTGAATACTAGAGGGAGGAAAATCCAATGAGATTAAATAACATGGCGAAATAGGAAAAGAATAACTTGACAGTAAAGAAGAGAGAGATCAAAGTAAATTAAAATTACAAAAGAAATCTATATGGTTGTCAAAATTGGGGAAGCTGGTGATCCCAGAATATTTTCTTTGAAATGTAATTGTGCATTAAAACAACTGGTTTGGTATTGCTTTCCTTCTGTAGAACAGAAATTGAGTGAGAAGTAAGTCATGTAGAATTGAATTTGTTTACCTCCCAAATTCTGCTTTCTTCCTGAACTTCACCTCATTACATATAAATTAAAATGGATAAAGCCACAGCTTTCAGAATAAATGTATTTCTTAAATAAAAAGATGCGATAAAAAAAGTTGCTTTGCACGCAATACGTTCACATACCTAGGGACATTACAAATATAATCGAAATCCAATTGTTGCTTTGCAAGTTATGCTTTCAAGGCTAATTCATCCTAATCATACAATCATAACTCAATGATTAGGAAGAAGGGGAATTCATCCATGCTTATGCTCTTAACAAAGTTAAATAATTGATGTAACAGAAAGCGCAAACGAGTGTACCAGAAGCGTAACCTGCTGCAGGCATGTTTTGGTACGACTTCTCCTCCACCATTGTGATATTGCATGGCTTTCCCAATTACTTTCTTGGCAAATTATATTAAACCTGTTGGTTTAGTTTAAAGAGTTGCCATCAGTCAATCATGATATATAGGCTGATCCCTTATGAATCCTATAGTTCAATTTGGGTTGAATTTGGATTTAAATATCACTATGCAATCCCATGATCTTATTATAAAAAATATGGTTTCCGATGAATAATAATAATAATAATAATAATAAACCGTTTCTAGTGAAGTAATTAACAAAAATAAATGTTTTTAGGGCTTTGGTTTTGCAAAACTAATAAAACCCTTCTTGTCAGGTTAGCTGATAAAAGCAATTGTAGATCTCAAACTATTAGAAATAGTTATGCAATACCTCTTGAGGGCTTTGGTTTTGCAAAGTTTCCGAAATATGAAGCGGAAAAAGGTTGATGTAAGGAAAAGTGATTATGTAATGGAGCTCCCAGAAGATATTATTCAACATATTCTATCGTTCCTAAGCTCTGAAGAAGCAGCACAGATGAGTCTCTTCTCCAAGACATGGTATAGCGCATGGTCTACTTTTCTTGTCTTGAAACTTCACCTTGATGATTGCAGATTACAACATTTGCGCGAAGTATGAGAGAACCCTGCATTTATTAAGGAAATCGGAAAAGAATTCAAAGATTATGTGAAAGAATCCCTGCAAAGATACCGTAACCAGAATGCAAATATTCAGAAGCTCCAACTTTCTATTTCGGTGCTTGTTTTTGAGTGATGTATCTTCTTTGATTGAGATTTTACTAGATATTATTGAAACAGCCGGTGTAGCAAAAGAGCTTCGATTTTTTTAATGCTTCACACTTATCTCACAGGGTAGACGATTTGCCTGAAGTCTTTACAATTCTTGAAGCTGAAGCACTTACACAGTTTTTCTTGCAGGGTGCAAGTGGAGGCAGTCAATTACCTGTAAAAAGAAGATCCAATGTTGTCGCCTGAGGAAATCATGTTAGGGTGGTTATTTATATTTATCCTTTGGTGAAAGCCATCACCTATTAAACCCAAGATCTGTATGGTGATTATTAAGAAATATATTAACAGTAAAATAGCGGAAGCGTACCTGAATTCATATTGACAAACTGGCACCTAAATCCTTTGTTATTTGGGGTGGCCTTCCAGGTCAACACGTATTCGTCGATTCTAAAGAGTTCTTTAGTATTTTTCTGGTATCTTTCCTGAAGATGGGATATCAGGGAAGGGCTATATTTTGTGGTATTGGGGAATACGATAAATAGAATGATACGTGTGACCTGGGGACCATAACCCTATTTATAGGTAACATTCCTGTTATCTTTTGGAGCCTATTTCAACCCATTATAGAAATAGGAGCCCTCAAGTCTCTACACATTAAAGGCCCACATTCTATTAGATATATCAAGTCCAAACCATATTTGATCACTTTTAATTGGATTTAATCTTATTTGACAATTTGCAACCCATAATTATTCACATATAAGTCCAACGTTGGATTACGGATCCAACAATCTCCCACTTGGACTATATGTGTAAACTTATAATTATGTTTTGCAATTAACCGTATGAGTTCAACTGTACTGTCATTACTAAAATGTATCTGTAGCCAATTCGGTCCATCAATCACACCAATATAGGATCAAAACGGCCTTTGTTATAATTTCGTAATTTGACCCATCAATGGTCACATATATCGATACAATTAAATGACATGAATCATGATGTGGATGTGTAGTATGAAAATTTCATGTTTTGTGATCAAAACATGTCTATTTCCAATTGGTCCATCTTAACTTTCATGAGATCAAACCATACCAAAATCAGAGTGTCAATAAATTCAAACTTTATTTATACATAAAATATCCTTAAATGCTTAATAACCGAAAAATATCATAAGAGTATTTAAAATAACAAACTCCCACTAAAACTGTACATCACTCAATAACACGACACCCATACGAGCAGTATGCTCATGAAACATTTTGGGTGGCAATCCCTTAGTAAGCGGATCCGCAACCATGGAGTTTGTCCCGATATGCTCTATCGATAACTGTCCACTCTGTACTCTTTCTTTAACAGTCAGGAACTTGATATTTATATGTTTAGATTTCGTCGAACTCCTGTTATTATTGGAATATAGGACTGCTGATTTATTGTCACAAAATAATTTGAATGGTTTTTCAATACCATCCACTACACGTAATCCTTTGACAAAATTTCGCAACCAGATTCCTTGGTTAGATGCCTCATAACAAGTTATAAACTCTGCAGCCATAGTGGAAGATGCTATGAGAGATTGTTTAGCACTCTTCCAGGATATGACACCTCCAACTAACAAGTAGATATAGCTTGACGTTGACTTTATAGTATCTTGACATCCAATATAATCGAAATCAGTATACCCAATGATCTCTAATTCATCCGACTTCCGATGCGTGAGCATGTAATCTTTTATTTTCTGTAGATACCGTAAGACCCGCTTGGTTGCTTTCCAATGATCTAATCCAAGATTACTCAAATATCTACCCAACATCCCAATAATGTACGCAATATCCGGACGCGTACACATTTGAACATACATTAGACTCCTTACTGCTGACGCATAAGGAATCTTTTGCATCTTTTTTTCCTCAAAAGCATTCTTAGGACACTGCTCAAGACTAAATTTGTCTCCATTAGCCACAGGGGTGTCACCTGATTTACAATTTTACATGTCATATCTTTTAAAAATCTTTTCGATATAGCACCTTTGTGATAGTCATAAAATACCCCGAAATTGATTCCGATGTATTTGTATGCCTAACACAAAAGATGCATCACCAAGATCTTTCATCTCAGAAATTTCTTGGTTTCATGCAATAGACTAATATCGTTGCTGGCAAGTAAAATATCATCAACGTACAATACCAGAAAAATATACTTGCTCCCATAAAACTTATGGTATATGCAATCATCTACTAAATTCATTTTAAAACCAAATGAGATGATCACTTGATGAAATTTGAAATACCATTATCGAGACGCTTGTTTGAGTCCATAGATGGATTTTTTAAGTTTGTAAACCATATTCTTTGGATCTCCTGATACAAAGTTTTCTGGTTGCACCATATAAATTGTCTCATCAATGTTACCATTGAGAAACGCTGTCTTTACATCCATCTGATGTAATTCAAGATCGAAATGCGTCACTAATGCCATGATAATTCTAAAAGAATCTTTTGAGGAGATCGGAGAGAAACTTTCTTTATAGTCGATACCTTTCTTTTGTGTAAATCCCTTAGCGACAAGACGAGTTTTGTATCTTTCCACATTGTCTTTCGAATCTCTTTTGATTTTAAATACCCATTTACAACCAATGGATTTCGCTCCTTCTGGCAATGGGACAAGATCCCAAACATCATTATCTTTCATGGATTTAATCTCCTCATTCATGGCATCGATCCACTTTTGAGAATTTGAACTTTCCATGGTTTGACGGAAGTTGATTGGATCATCTTCCATCAATCCAGTGTCATCCTCATGTTCTTGGAGAAAAATAATGTAATCATTTGGCACTGCACTTCTCCTTTCTCTAGTGGATCTTCTTAATGGCACTGGTTCTTGGAGAGGAAGAGTTTATTCTTCTATAACAGTTTGTTCTTTGACATTGTCTTGATTTGTCATGTCGTGATCTTGTTCAAGAATAGGATCCTGAATAAAATCAATGACACCTGTGGGAATATTAATATATTTTTCTTTAAAGACAATGTCCCTTACTGTATTTTCTCCCTCAAACTCGACATCCTTAAAGAATCGGGCATTTTCTGTTTCAAAAATTGATTTAGTTGTGGGATCATAAAGTTTGTAACCTCTAGATCTTTCAGAATATCCAATAAAATAACAACTAATCGTTCTTGAATCCAGTTTCTTTTCATTTGACCTATAAAGTCATGCCTCAATTGGACATCTCCAAATATGTAAATGCTTTAAATTGGGCTTTTTCCCTGTTCAAAACTCATAAGGGATTTTGATAGTTACTTTAGTTGAAACTCTGT